>JASDQU010102538.1:121180-156662 GCA_032191745.1 Picea mariana
GAAATGGAATGACATGTACTATCCATATAGAATAGTATTATCTGAAAATATATCATAACTCATACCGTTATCCATCAAACAAACTTGGGTCCATTACCCAAACCTGGGGTCTCCAACTTCTCATGGCCATAACTCTCTAACCGTGAGGAGTTATGTGACGTTCCACATACCACCAGAAATGGAAAGACAAGCACTATCCATATAGGATAGTTTACCTGACAAATTCATTGTCCTTCATCTCATTATTCCACAATTAAGCATGGGTTCTCTTACTCCGCAAAGCGTTTTCTCGTGAGGGCTTTCACCATAAGGGGACCACTTTGGAGTTTATCCATCTTTACTTCTTATCAACCATGACAAGACAATAATGAGTCATCTTTACATCAAACAATCTTGGGTCCATTACCCAAACCTTTGTGCTATGGGGTCTTCTTCAAAGGTTGACATCAATGACAACCAACCTTAATCAACAATCTCCCCCTTTGGCATTGATGGCAACACTCTGATGCAATACTGAAATCATATCACTCATGCTCCCCCTGGAACCATGCCTCCGTCCTCTGTATCTGATAAATTTGTCTCTGTCCTCTGCATTTGATAAATCTGCTCCCCCTGGAACCATGCCTCTGTCCTCTGCATCTGATAAATCTCTCCCCCTTTGTCATCAATGGCAAAGGTATCTTTCCATCCGAGGTTGCTCCCCCTGACTCAACTGTCCTCTTATGGTGCTTCCTCGTGTACATCTAAGACATATAAGATAAGGATTCAAAAAGCATTCATTTTGAAGTAGAAATAACTCCAAGTCTTTGACGAAGATATTAAAAGGCTTCCCGTGGAAGTGGTTTTGTAAAGATCCCTGCCACTTGTTCTTTTGTGCCCACATACTCAACTCTGATGTTCTTTTCTGCAACCTGTTCTCGTAGAAAGTGATACTTGATAGGAATGTGTGTCATCTTGGAGTGCATACCCGGGTTTTTTGAAATACTGATGGCACCTGTATTATCACAATATATTGGAATGGGCTCATCATACTCAACCGGTATATCTGTCAAAGTTTGTTTCATCCAAAGAACCTGTGTACAACATGTTGCTGCTGCAATATACTCTACCTCGGTTGTAGATAGAGATATTGATGATTGTTTCTTACTTAACCATGATACCAAACACTCACCTAAGTAGAACGCTACTCCACTGGTGCTTCGTCGGTCATCAATACAACCTGCCCAATCTTCATCTGTGTAGGCAATAAGTGATAGATCTTTTCCTTTTGGATACCATAATCCAAACTCTTCTGTTCCTTTGAGATATCTGAAAATCCTCTTTACCGCTAATACATGTGATTCCTTTGGTGCTGCTTGAAATCATGTCACATGTCCAACTACTTGCATTACATCTGGTCTGGATGGTGTCACATATAGTAGGCTGCCAATCATTGACTTGTATTGTCTCTGATCTGTAGACTTCGAATCATCATCTTTGCTCAACTTACAACTGGTTTGCATGGAAGTGATAATTGGTTTGCAATCTTCCATTCCAAACCTCTTTAGCATTTCTCTGATATACTTGGTTTGAGAAATAAAAATTATTTGGTTGCTTTGATGTATCTGAAGTCCCAGAAAGAAGGATAGTTCTCTAAGTAACGACATTTCAAATTCATTCTGCATGTCTTTTGCAAATTTCTGGCTTAACCTGTCATCATCACTACGAAAAATAATATCATCAACATACACTTCAATTAATAAAATATTACCTTGACTTACCTTGATGTAGAGGTTCTTGTCTGCACTTCCTTTTCTGAACCCTGTCTGCTGCAGATACTTATTCAGTCTGGAGTACCATGCTCTAGGAGCCTGTTTTAGACCATACAAGGTCTTCTTTAATTTACATGCATAGTCTGTGTTCTCTGACAATTGAAATCCTTCTAGTTGTTCAATGTAGACTTCTTCTTCAAGTTCCCCATTCAGAAAAGTTGATTTTACGTCCATCTGATATACTTTAACATTTTTGGAGCATGCATAAGATAAAAGTAAACAGATTGCTTCCATTCTGGCAACTGGGGCAAATGTCTCTTCAAAGTCGATTCCTTCAATCTGTGCATATCCTTTACATACCAATCTAGCTTTATTCCTCATAACCTGTCCATCATTATTCAATTTATTCCTGAAAACCCATTTTGTGTCGATCACATTCTTATTGTTTGGTCTTGGAACCAATTCTCAAGTGTCATTTTTCTCTATTTGATCCAATTTTTCATCCATGGCCTTATTCCAAAATTCATCCTTGTTGACTTCTTTAAAACAGTTTGGTTCAATTGTAGATAAGAGTGCTAGGTGTGTTTGTTCCAGTGAGCGGATTTTTCTTCTAGTCTCAACTCCTGCATCTTTGTTTCCAATAATCTGATCTGAAGGATGATTCTTCTGTACTCGTTTGCTAGGTTTCTTTGGAGATACTTTCTGAACGTGTTCTTCTGCTTCTATCGGATTCTCTTCATCTCCATCTTCCTCTTCTACTTCTTTTTCATTTTCTTCTTCGAAAAGTTGTTCCATTGATTTGTTTTCTTCCTCCTTTGATTCTGGTCTGCCTGTTTCATCAATTGTTACGTTGATGCTTTCCACAACTTTGTTCAATCTTAGATTGTAACACTTGTATGCTTTCCTTGTACTTGAGTAACCAACAAGTATTCATTTGTCCACACGAGAGTCAAACTTTCCCATTCTGCCATCTTCTCTTTGGATGTAACATTTGCTTCCAAAAACTCTAAAATGTTTCACATTTGTTGGTCTTCCTTTCCATAGCTCGTAGGGAGTTTTATCAGTTTTGTTTCTGAGCATTACTCTGTTTTGAATGTGAATTGTTGTATGCACTGCCTGTGTCCAAAATATATCTGTCAATTTGGAATCCATTAGCATTGTTTGAGCCATTTCTTGTACTATCATGTTCTTTCTTTCAACAACTCCATTCTGTTGAGGTGTCCTAGCAACGAAAAATTGTCTTTTTATTCCATGACTGCTACTGTAGTCCATAAATTCCTTTGAAGTGAACTCTATTATCAGATCTCAAACATTTGATTCTTGAACCCATCTCATTTTCAACCATTTCCTTGTAGATCTTGAAGTTTTCAAAAGCTTCTGACTTGTTCTTGAGAAAGCAAACTGGAGTCATTCTTGTATAATCATCAACTAATAACATAAAATATTTTTCACCTTTTAAGCTCTTTGTTGTAGTTGGTCCAACTAGATTAATGTGCACAATTTGCAGTGGTCTTGTTGTTGAATATTCCTTTGATTTGAACCTGGTCTTTGTTTGAAGTTCTTGTAGTTGTACCGACCAATTTCCATGAACCTTTTTTTCTTATCTCACACTTTTCTGAATCCAAAGTAAGTTTATGACCTTGGTCACACATTTGACTCACACTTAGAAGATTATGTTTCATATCTTCTACCAGTAGAACATTTTGTGCCTTTTCATTCTTGTTCCCAATTCGGACTGTGCCTTCTCCAATGATTTTGGATGAATTATCATTTCCGAAGGAGACTGATCTATTTTTTTTCTTTTCGTAATGTAAGAAATTTGTCTTTATCACCTGTCATGTGTTTTGAAAATCCACAGTCAACATACCAACCGTGTTTCTTCTGCTTAGCTTGTAGAGCGACTGTGCATTCTTCATTGTTATATTGATCTTGATTTCTTATCCATGTCATTTTCTGAGGTTCTTGTCTGTGACTGTTGTTATTCTGTTGAGGTTCTTTAGGAGGGATTGTCATTCTTCAATCATTGGCCATGTGTCTAAAATTGTTACATTTGTAACATTCCACTTCGGTGCTCAAAGATTCAAACCTGTTGTAACTTCTTCTTTGTGTGTCACTAGGTCTCCTTGAATAATCCCTTTGTGTATAACTCTCAAAGTTGTTACTGTCCCTGTTGTTAGCTCTGCAATTCACAGCTTTATGTCCAAACTTATTACATGCATAACATAAACCAAAAAATATAGTTTGATACCTGGGAGTTAAATATCTTCTGAAAGAAGGTGCTCTTATGAAGCCTTCTTCTTCTTGAGGCCTATCTGTCTGTTGTTGATTCTGAAAACTGAATCTTCTTGGTGGAGGAGTGTCCCTGTAATCTTCCTTGTATATCTTCCTATCCTCTTTGATTGTTTCTACATAGCTCTTTGGATTTGTTTCTTGCCCTGTTGTTTTGGAGCTTGATCTATTTTCTGTCTGATTGTATCCAAGTCCGGACTTGTCAAGATGAGATTTTTGACTACCGATAATGTCATCCAGAACTTTTGAACTATTCTACATATTTTTCTTTTGAATATCCTTTCTTAGTGTGACAACCTCTGCTTCCAAGTTTCCAATGATCTTGTCTTTTTCTTCTAGTTGTTCTTTGAGTGTTTCTTTAATTCTTTTATCTTCTTCTATTTGAACCTTCAATTTTGTGATCATTTAATCTAGTTTTCGAGTGTCAATTTTCTTGTCTAGTTCTGCTTGTAGTTTCTTGTTTTTCTTATTTTCTCTTCTGATAACTTCTATGGCACATATTAATTCTTCTCGATAGTCAACTTCTGCCTCTTCATTTTCTTCTTCGACTTCTTCACATTCTTCTTCGGCTTCTTCATATTCTTCTTCGGAGTCTTCTTTGTCAGTCTTTCACTGACATGAATAGAACTCTTCATATCTCATTGTCACTGACTTCATCTTCATCTGATGATGAGATGTCTTCTTTGGTGTATAAGCTTTTCTTGAAAACTTTCTTTGTTGTTTTTTTGCCTTTATATGTGTGCTTTCCTTTTGAGTAACCTTCATCATTTCTCTTTTTCTTATGAGGACATATGTTAGCAAAATGACCAATACCATCCCAATTAAAACAAATTAAAGGGAGTTTACCTCTATACCTACCGTTGGTTCCCTTGTTCAGTCTTTTGACGAAGTTCGTCACTTCTTCATCATCTTCTGAGGTGTCAATGTTGTTGCTATATTCTTCTTGTTCCTTTTTCTTTTGCTTTGATCTTTTGGATGCCTTGAAGGCTGCTTCTTTTACATCTGGATTTTCCTGCTCAATTCTCATTTCATATGCTGTGAAGATTCCATGCAGTTTGTCCATGCTTATTGAGTCAAGATCTGATCTTTCTTCTAGTGCGGATATCTTAGGGTTGAATCTCATTGAAGGAGATCTTAGTATCTTTTGAACAATTACGAATTCTTCAATTTCTTCTCCCAATCCTATGATTGCATTCACTGTTTCATCGACTCGTAAGAATTAGGCTCCGATATCTCCATCTTCCTTCATTTTTAGTTGTTCAAACTGACCTCTGTAAGTCTGAATCTTTGTTGCTTTGACTTTTGTATCTCTTTCATAAATATTTTGAAGCTTGTCCCAAATCTCTTTAACGGATTTACAGTGTGCAACTTTGGTGAATAACGTATCACTAAGATCATTCAAAAGTGCATTTGTGGCTTTGGAATTATTCTCGCCGAATTTTACTGCTTTGTCATTTGTTGGTGGAACTGTTGGTACCTGTATATATATGTCCTCATCCTTATGCTCCAAAAAGCATACTTATGTCCATCAAACTGTGGTATTCCATTTTTATATGAGTTGGTACTCTCCATGATCTACCTTTCAGTGGTTAAACTGATTTCTGAAGGAACCTGCTCTGATACCAATTGTTGGATTACTGAGAGGGGGGTGAATCAATAATAGAGCAATTTAATCATTTTTAACCATATAATCCAAGTGTTATATCAATGAAGCATTATCATCCAATAACTGCAGAGTAAAGAAACAATGAACAAATGAACAAACATACACATACACAGTACACCAGTGTTTTACGTGGTAACCCAAATCAGGAGAGAATCACGAAATGTTTTTTCTTATATTTCTTGAAGAATTACATTCATTGGAAGCACCAACTTCCTTTGTTTTCCAGCTGCAATTGAAAGGAGGCTCCAACCCCCTAGTTTCTCAGGCTACAACCTAAGGGAAGCTCCAACTCCCCAATTCTCTTGCTACAACCAGAAGGAGGCTACAACCCCCTATATTCTCCAACTACAACAGGAAGGTGGCTACAACCACTTGTCCTTGCCCCGTCCTACCACCCTGAAGTAGAAGTACAATGATGGAACCACTGTCAACCTGTCACTGTGAGATATACCGCTGTAAACCTGTATCAATAAATATGAACCATGCATCAACATGTACCTCAACCTGTAATCAACCTGTACCATAAACAAGTGCATCAACCCTATTTTCCACGGAGTGTAACTCCAAAAATACAATGACCCACAAGCTTAATTTTTTACCACAGATACTTGGATATGTTTTCTCAATGGCNAAAGTTATAGCGAAAATGGTGAGATGACCTGTAAATAACATATCTTAGAAAGCACCATCAAAAGAATTTATCCTTCCTTGCATTTCCGCCTTCTTTTCTTCACCTTCCCTCAGAATTTCAACTTAGATATCCTTGGTTACCTCAGACACTTATAGATATTCAATATGCTCAAGTGTGATTAAAATGAAAGAGTCTTGCCTCTTATTTATACTCTCCAAGTAGCTTCCTTAAAAACATCTTCTAGGTCACTTGACCCCACTTTCTTTATTTTAGGGTTAACCCACTTCTAATTTCTCCATTAAATTTATTATTGAAATAATTTATTTTGTATTCACTTTGAATTATAATACACTCATTACTACACTTTATTATTTACCTTTTAAAATCTCTTAAACCACTTTGACTACTTTGACCTTTTGGGGCTTCTAGATGACATATGAGGGGTCCTCCAACTTCGTAAGGCCATAACTCTCAAACCGTGAGGGGTTATGTGATGTTCCACATACCACCAGAAAGGGAATGACATGTACTATCCATATAGAATAGTATTATCTGAAAATATATCATAACTCATACCGTTATCCATCAAACAAACTTGGGTCCATTACCCAAACCCGGGGTCTCCAACTTCTCATGGCCATAACTCTCTAACCGTGAGGAGTTATGTGACGTTCCACATACCACCAGAAATGGAATGACAAGCACTATCCATATAGGATAGTTTACCTGACAAATTCATTGTCCTTCATCTCATTATTCCACAATTAAGCATGGGTTCTCTTACTCCGCAAAGCGTCTTCCCGTGAAGGCTTTCACCATAAGGGGACCACTTTGGAGTTCATCCATCTTTGCTTCTTATCAACCATGACAAGACAATAATGAGTCATCTTTACATCAAACAATCTTGGGTCCATTACCCAAACCTTTGTGTTGCGGGGCTTTCTTCAAGGGTTGACATCAATGACAACCAACCTTAATCAACAAACATACTGTATATTGCAGTGTTCCACGGAGACGCGTCCCCCAAGGTGGGGGTCGTCGGGGACGGCAGGACTCCAGGGGGGGACGTTTCCCCACGTCCCCTTTTTGGGGAGACGTGGGGGGACGCGACTCCCCAAGGTGGGGGACAAGACTCCCCAAAAGGGGACTCCTGGACGTCCCCCCTTGAAAAGAGGGACTTCTGAACGTCCCCCCCAAAAGGGGGACTCCTGGAAGTCCCCCCCAAAATGTTTTTGCCCAGTAAGACTTAAAAAAGAAAAAATTAAATTTAAAAAAAAAATTAAAAAACAAATATATATAAAATTAATTTATGTTATTGTTGAGATTTATCATATTATCATTATTATTTTTATTTTTAAAAATTTATTTTTTATATTTTTTTATATTATATATGTGACGTCCCCCCGTCCCCCATTTCCCAAAAATCCCTAAAATTTGGGGGTACTTCCACACGTCCCCCTTGTGCGTCTCCCCGCACCCACGTCCCCCCGTCCCGGAGTCTTGGTGGAACATTGGTATATTGTATACCAAAAACAACCCAAAATCACTGCCAAACCAACTCCAAGCTCACTCTAAATCATTGTTCTTCAATGCTGCTCCAAAACTCCAAATGCTCACAAATGTTCAATGAGAGAAGTGTGACTGTGTGAGGCAAATAGAGGGGAAGGCTATCTTTATAGTGTTCATTTAGGGTTTAGGAGGGTTATTTTAGGGTTTTAGAAACCAAAATTTAATAAAAAATTATTTTGTTCACATATAGGCAGCGGTGGGTCCGAGGGTTTGACTCGACCGAGTTGACCGGTTTGGTATCGAACCAACCGAGTCAAGGCTTGACTCGGTCGGTTCGGTACCAAACTGGTCGGTCCAGTCACCAAAACGACCGAGTCAGACCGATCTAGGGTTGGCTCAGTCATCTCAACTGAGTTGAACGGTTTTTAATACATTGTTCTTTACATTTCATCCATAATATGGTCTCTTATTTTAGTTTCCCCATTTATTTGTGGGTGATCTCCACCATTGATGTTCAACTGAATGTTAAGGGCTTTCATGAGGACATAGCATAAGTTCCTTGTTAGTTTGGGATCTTTATCACTTAGAAATGTTCTTTGACTATTTAAATTTTAGACTATGAGAAAACCATAAAAAACAGTGATTTGATTGTTCACTTCTGATTCATTTGGCAAGGAATAAATCATGCCATTTTTGCAACTTATCCACTATGCACATTTTGCTTAAAAAGTTTTTAGTAGATTTGTAACAAAATCCATTAATAACCTTTCCCACATTTTTTCCATGTTTGGGTAGAAGCATTACATTCCCAACTAAGAATTAATTTTTAAACTTGTTTACTTGGCATGTTTAACAAGTGTGTAGATGTTTCTTTAAGTCTTTACCCATCCTTTCCCAATGCCTTCTTGCTACTTTATAGGTTTTGTTTCACTCTACATGACATAGGATAATTCCTTATTAGTTTGGGACCTGTAATGCTTAGAAATGCTCTTTGACAATTCAGATTTTGAGAAAACCATAAAGAACAGCGATTTGATTGACCCTTGCTTTCTTATTCATTTGGCAAGAAATACATCTTGCCATTTTTGAAAGTTATCCACTATGAACATTTTGCTTAAAAAAATTTCGAAGATTTGTAACAAAATCCATTCATATTCTTTCCCACCTTTTTCCATGTGTAGGTAGAAGCATTACATTCCCAACTAGCAATTACATTTTACACTTGTATACTTGGCATGTTTAACAAGTGTGTGCATATTTGTTTATGTCTTTCTCCTGCTTTCCCAATAGACATGACTTCTTGCTATGTAGGAGACAAAGTACTTGAAGTTTGAAAAATAATAATATATTTTATAAAAGATGGTGATAATACATTAACCGACAGGGGTCCATTTAAATAATACCCCAAGCTTATTAGAATGAAGAGTCGTGACTCTTTATTAATTTCATTTATTATTTATTGTTTTTATCTTAAATTTATTATCTAGCTTTTACACTAATTTGGTGTCTGGCTTGGCCGTGACCTTAAAAATAGATTATTATTATTATTATTATTATTATTATTATTATTATTATTATTATTTAGCTTTATTATCTTTTAGGTTATTATTTAGATTATTTATAATGTATATAACATTTCCTTCCCCTTAAGGAATGCTTTGTCCTCAAAGCATGGGTAAGGACGGATGTTGTTGACGAAAATCCTTTGTCTCCCAAGAAGCATCATCTTCTGGTAGGCTCTTCCAATTGATGAGAGACTCTTTAATTACTCGCGATCGCAATGTTTTCTCTCTAGTGGAAACGATACCTTCTAGTTCTAAAACGATCTTGCCCTCATCATGAAACGTAGGAAACGTTGTCCAAGCTGTTTGGTGCTTACCCAACGCCTTCTTGAGACAAGACACTTGGAGAACATTATGAATGTGGCTTTGCAGATGATTGTGCGATGACCCGGAGATCTAGGAGGGCCGTTGGTTGAGGTTGGCAAGATTATTGGTTAAAACGTACCTAAGGCATGGAAGTTCTTTGAGGTGACTTATTCTACTTGGAGCACTTTGGATAGTTCATTCGGACATTTGAGGAGTGTAGGCACGTTCGCCACACTCATCGCAGATGTTGAATTGCGAAGAGGTGACTTGATGAAAGAAGGTGAGCTGAGCACTTGCCTTGGTTTGGAGGATTGTGCGTACAATCAGATTGTGACATGAAGTGTCACTTGGGCATGGGCGTTTTCTCTTGCTTTGGGGAAGCATGGTTGAGGGTGAATCCTAACCATTCCTAGGCACAAAGAGGTAGACATAGCAACATCGTCGAGTGATGAAGAAGTGGGGCAAAGGAAGTCTAGACATATGGTTCTTGGAGCGGATTGGCTAATTGTGCCATGAGGTGGATAGTGGAGTCAAGTTGTCGCAGATGACTTTGTTTTGGGGTAACTTCATAGTGCAGCAAGGTGAGGGGCGACCTAGCCTTGGTTTGAGATTGTTGTGCGGATGGACTGAATTGCGAAAGGAAGTCAAACCTATGGTTGGGTGACGATATTGCTATATTGTCTATGGAAAAACGAGCACATCTCTTATATTCTAACAGGATATGGGCCCACACTATCTTCAGATAGTCTAACCACTGGAAGATAGATTGGTAAGTTTTTGTGACCGTCGTCGTACCCTGTGATCATCAGTTTCTTGCTCTTAGGGTCTATCTAATTTGGTTCTTTTATCATTTGGAATGTAGGCACAAGCAATAAAACCAAAGACCTTAAGATGATCAACTTTGGGCTTCCTCTCAGACCATGCTTCCTTTGGGGTCTTCTGCTTCGTTGTTATCGTTGGAGATCTATTCAACAGATATATTGTTGTGAAGACTACCTTAGACCAAAACTTGTTTGGAACAAACCTGGTCTCCATCATACACCTAGCCATCTCTATGATAGTGTGGTTCCAACTCTCAATGACTCCATTTTGTTGTGGAGTGTAGGGTGTAGTGAACTGTCTTTTTATTCCGTGTTTAGCACAAAAGTTATTGAATTCTTTTGAACATAATTCTTTGCCATTATAAGACGTAAGAGTGGTAATGTGACAACCTGTCTCTTTTTTACTAATTCTTTGAACTTTTGAAATTCATTAAACAGTTTTGATTTCAATTCAGAAAATACAACCACATTTTCTTACTGTAGTCATCAACAAAAAAAAGGAAATATCTAGCACCAGTGATGGATTCCATGTTCATTGGTCCACAAACATTTGCATGAATGAGTTGAAGGACTTTGTTTCCTTTCCAAGCTTGTCCTTCATCAAAACGAGCTTTATGTTGCTTCCTTGCTTCGCAAGCTTCACAAACACCTTGTATTTGTTGTTGGATGTGCAGAAGTCGATCTACCAAATTCTCTCAAGCCAATTGAGAGAGGTAGGTC
Organism: Picea mariana; assembly: GCA_032191745.1. NCBI lineage: Eukaryota > Viridiplantae > Streptophyta > Pinopsida > Pinales > Pinaceae > Picea > Picea mariana. The sequence goes on from JASDQU010102538.1 coordinate 132,436, forward strand.
ATGTTTAGGTGACCATATCAGTGATGCCAAAGTGTATTGATGTCCAGTGCACTCTTAGTTGTTAATGCATGCTCCCTGACATGTCTAATGTGAACTTGTCTGAATAGTCCATGATCCTCCACACGAAAGAGCAATAGTCTTCTTGGTCTCTTTGTCAGCTATATAGCATTTATGGTTGCTAAAGTTGACATCTAGATGGGCATAGTGTCTCATAATTTGACTCGTTGAGAGCAGATTGAGCTCCGTGCCTAGCACATAGTACACATGAAGGAAAATTGACATGTTTGCTCCAAAGGAAATTTGCACACTACCGTGAACTCTTCCCCAACACTGAAGATCAATGAATCCTTAGAGGAACAAGTAGTGTACACTCCATGAACCAATCCTACCTATTAGTGAAGTGTCGTGACTCCTTTATGTGCTTTGCGACATGAGCCTTTTGTTGAGGCCCTCCTTGGTTGGTTTTCTAATCAACAGACATCTTTCTGCAATGCTTCTTCATATGGCCCACCTTGCCACAGTAATGGCATGTGATGTTCTTGAGACTCTTGGTTGCATCTTCACCCACCACCTTAACCTTACTTCTTTGCCCATTTACCTTTGCCCTTAACATTGATTTCAAAGGCCTATTTTGTACCCTCTGCCTCATTGTTGCTACTGCGTTGTTTCTTCCATTTGTCCTACTTGTTATCACATGATTTGTACTTGTGCAAAGCCCTCTACAAGATCCCAATCTTGTGTAACAATTGGAAGTTTCTACCACTGTCACCTAAGTAAAGACTTCCCTCGTTCTAATGATGGAAGAAAGTCCAATACAAAGGAGGTTGGCCTGGTGATCTCAAGGGATCAAATAAAAAGATTAGTCGAGCCTACATCCCCCTATCTTGGTCACCKGAAGGTTAGGTCTACGTCTATGAAAGGTAAGAAAGATAACAAGGTAATTGGTTCACCTATACGAGACAATAAACAATTTGGAGCATAATATAGACAATCACCAAGTTGTATAGGTCATAAATGACCTCTTAGACACTAGATAATCAATAAATTCAATGGTTGTTGCAAAATTACAGCAATAAAGCAATATATAACAACAATTTATGTTTTGCAACAACAACAAGAAAAAGTACTCAGAAATGTAGCATATAAAACAAGCCTTCAACATGTACAATAATATCCAATTGCTAGATCTGAATTTTGAGTATCTTAAGCCACTTTTCCAAGTGTGTATGCAACAATTTAAAGTAAAAACTAGTGGTTGTAGCAAAATTTTGTAACAACAACAATATATATGATTAGTTTGCTAAGGTTAAGGTTAGAGAAGTTAGTAAGATTACTTTGAGAGAGAGAATGCTAATTTTAAGTGCAATTTTCACCACAAGAAGAGCTTTAGACTAGTGTTGTTGTATTTTAGGGCTTATGGAATCAAGCATGCAACACCTTGAGGATTGAACTAGATGATAACGAAGAACGAGGTTTCGACCCTAAGGTGCAAAGCCTCTTGGGCATTGGACTAAACCTTCAAGAAAATGATCCCTAGGGTGCAAAGCCTCTTGGGCCCTAGGTATCATTTTCTCTCTTCTAGTGGACCTAGGTCAAGGATCAAAGACTAGGATCAAAACCCTAAGGTGCAAAGCCTCTTGGGCCTTAGGTTCTTAACCCTAGCAAAACTTGGACCAATAAAGTGTATGGAGGAGAGAAAGACTTATGTCTCCTCCCTAGTGTTTCACCAAGACAAAGTAACATGCACAAGATAGTAATTATCACCTTAAAACATTAGCTATGACATAAAATTACAACAATTACTTACTTATCCAAGTTACTAGGTAAGAAGAACCCTAGTTGCAGCAACACACATCCAAGAAAGCAAGAAAGCGTGCACAAAGATCCTCCTTCAACAAGTGTGCACTAGATCAAAGAGACAAAAGACAAGAGATAGCGAACTTTTCTAAAGTAGCACTCCCACAAATGTGAGAGGAAATGATATTCCAAATGAATGGAGTGCTAGCCTTATTTATAAGGTAAATCCTAGTGCTCCAATAGACCAAAAAGTGAAAAGTCGCGTCTTTAAGCAGGGCCGACCCCTCAAATTTGCCTTTACAAATGATAAATCATGTCAAAACAATACAAAAATGCCCTCCTCAGTCACACGTGTGGTGATGTCATGCTCCAAGAGGGTGTGTGAAGGCCTTCCAAGGCCACGTGTCATCATCTCATGGTGCAATCATGGAAGGAGGTGCATCTCCTTGTCTATGGTCATGTCATATCATCAATGGTACCCCAAGTGGTTATCAAGCCCCATCATCGTCAAACCCTAAAATGTGATGTCATCATCAAAGGAGGCTCAACGTCCAAAGTGTAGAGCATTGTGTCCAAGGTGGAGAGGTGTATCTCATCTCTGCAAGGCATCCAACTCTCCATCGATGCAACATCCTCCATCCAATGAGTAATAATCCCTGGGGTACATTGCCCAACATGTGGGCTTCCATCCCATCTGTGTGCCACCATGACCCAATCTGTCAAAATCAATCCCATCTATCCATCGTCCAAGGTCCTGAAGATGTGAGAGCCATTGTCTGAATGTGTCAAGTCATTGGGTGACTCACTGCTCTGCATCACACGTGCCATATCCTGCAATAGAGGCACAACGTCCTAGGTAAAAGCATGTGGCGTCCTTCAAAGAACCATGTCAGAGGCATCCAGATCAAAACAAAACATAAAATCAAGTAAGCCAATGATCATAAGATATACCAATCCTTGAATCATGTAAAGTAAGTGGCTACTTAAGATATAAGCCACATGAACAATTCACATCAATATCCCCTTCAAATTTCACACTAGCTCAGGACTTTATGTAAGTTGGCAAGTTTGAGTATGGGAGGACCTTCATCTGACCCTGTTAGGTGTGCCAACCAAAACAGTGAAAGAAAAGATCCAGGTAGAGGGATATGTCCCGAGGGAAACAGTGAAAGAAAAGAACCCTTCAAGAATAAGAGTGACAATCGTACGTGTTAGGCTTACTTCATGGCTTATGGTGTCATTGAGTCCATTTCTATGAGCGCCTTTGTGGAGGGTGCGCTTGCTCTTGAGTTACCACTTTTAAAGCACTACGTTTTTCCAAACCCCTTTATCTGCCCTTTTATTTGTCCTCTTATCATATTTGCAAGTCCCCTTTTATAAGGTTTCAAGCTATAACATCATTGCTTGGGACTAGGGCGAACGTGGAAAGGGAAGAGCTCAAGTTTGGACTGTTTTTTAAGAGTCGTTTGTTGTTCTTTCTTTCTTTCTAAGCACTACGTTTTTCCAAACCCCTTTATCTCCCTTTTTATTTGTCCTCTTATCATATTTGCAAGTCCCCTTTTATAAGGTTTTAAGCTATAACATCATACCCTGGGATTGGGGCAAACGTGGAAAGGGTAGAGCTCAAGTTTGGACTGGTTTTAAGAGTCCTTTGCTATTCTTTCTTCTTTCTTTAGCATTCATTCTTTCTTTTATTCTTCTTTTGCTAGCAGAAGCAATCAACCTACGGGCCTTCAACCTCTCTTCTCGTGAGAGAATGGACCATGACCCATTACCTAAGTTTAGTACACTACGACAGTGTCCAGGATCGAAAGTGTTAAGTATGGTGGGGAACAAAACATTACCCTTGTGAGGCCCCCCCAGTAGTACCCCTTTTCCTTGGGCGGTGACAACACGAGACTAGGGCATAGATGCTAGCTACTAAGGTGAAACAAGGAAACAAACATAACTTCTTGAGCTAGTGATCCATTTTCCAACTACAACCAATGATGCTCATTTACATGCCTAGTAAATTAAGCACAACACTTCGCATGAAAGAAGGACTAACATACCTCATGGTCACACTAGCTTACCATCTCCCATACAATGAGTTGCCTAGATCTGTTGAGCTTGGTTGATCTACAGTAGAAGAGGCAATCTGAGGGGGGCTATTGGGTTGTTATCTGTGGGCATGTTGATCATCATCATGGTCAGTATCATTGTCTTCATTGCGGGCCATGAGACATGATCTCTCGTAGTTACCCCTAGGCATGGGGTGGGGTAACATCTAGCTCGAACATGGGGACATGTTCTCATCGTAGAGCGCATGAGAACCTCAACATCTCTAGTTGTCTAAGCCCTGAAATCCTGCACCCACTTCTAAAAACACTAACACTTTAGTAGTAAAGACCGATGGATGTGATCCACCAGGGTTGGTAGTAAATCAAAATCAATGCTAGAAAGAGAAGTTTGTGGCTCTAACCGAGCATTGACACGATATCACGATAAACGAAAACCGAACTCATAAAGAAAACCAAGATAAACTCAAGAGTTCTCCATATTGCATTGCATAAATGAGAAGTGAAAGATTTCTGATATATCGTAGTTCACTTCATAGTATAATACATTTCTATGTGTCGTGTTATGATATTAAATAAGATAAATACAAATATACATATAAAATTATAAAGGATATTCATATATAGTATTGATATATACTACTAATTTGTAAATATTTTACGAAGTATCAATATATATATATATATAGAGAGAGAGAGAGAGAGAGTATTGATAAGTTATATCAAAATCACGTTCTGAAAACAAAGAACTTTGAAGCATTTATATATGTATTTAATGAGCTTAGTTTTATTTTCCAGATGCTTCGTAGCTACACGCAAAGGTTAAACGCATCGTTATATGCCAAGTGTTTGATGCTCATATCGTATTAAGGAAAGCTTATGCCATGTGTTCGATGTGGATCTTTTCGGGCTTAAAACAAAACTTAAATTTTGGGAAGTGCAGACCCGAAATGAATGTTAGACATTGACCCAAAAATTTTAGAGGCACTTGATTTTTCGGATACGAAAGGGATGATTATAATCCGAATACATTTGAAGCCTGAAATACATCCTATTGTCCATCAAAGCATTTTTCTAGTGCAGCGAGAGAGAGAGGGTTCTTATGGTGACAAATTTCCTTAGGAGTTTCGAATATGTGTCGAAAAGTTGCAAGTTTTGCTTCATTGCTTTCACCCACAAATTTGAGAATATAGTAGAACTTCATTTCAAACCATCGCACTGATTTCAATCAATCTCCAGGAAGTCTTGAAAATGGAGAAAGAGCCCAGTCAAGTTCGAATGGGTCACCTCATAATCTACAATTGAATTTCTCTCCCTTTGTCTATTGTCAAATAGAAAACCCATCCGCAATTTTAGTTAGGTTCTGATAATTCGATGAATATGGGAATTGATGGGAAATATTACATGCTCAGTTTTGGCAAGATATGCCAACGAAATGTTTTGTATGGAATGTTGATTGTCAAAGAACATGCCAGTGATGACCCTACGAGGGAGGTCATCGAACTCCATCGTCAAACACAGTGAAACCCTGAGCATAGAGGATGCATGCGACATGTTTGATAAAATGAGTCAACAAGCAACTTGAAACATTATTGTTGGAAGCTTTGATGATATTGAGTTCGGATGAGGGTGAAATGTCATTGAAGGATATCAATGAGAAGGTTAACTCATGTAGGAATATTCGCTAGGCCTTGCACCCAATATTAGATATGCCTTCATAATGTTCAGATTATAAAATGCAATCAGTGTGTCGGTCCCAATTTTGGGCAAAAAGGCAAACAATTCATTGTGCAAATGACTTGGTTGAGGAAAACGAGTTCATTTCGACACAACCAAAGATAGGTTTGATTCTAACGTTTCCGCCATAGTATAGAACATGTCAACGACGACCTGCGAGGGACTCTATCCAATTATGTCATCAAAAAGAGTGGAATGGCATACAGCCAGACAATTTCATGCACCAGTTACATGTGTTTTGCAAATTAAAGATGGGATGAGACTCTGATGTCAAGAATGGAGTGCCATATGAAATGCTTTTCCAAATGCCAGTAAGTGGAAAGAATAAAACTTGGTATTCCACTGAGCATGGGCCAGTCCACTTTAAAATCGTGTCAACAGAACACCCATGGGATATTGGCAGTGATTAGTTTAAATGGATCATGCTTATGTGAATCGAAGGCATACCCTGTGGCTCATTTTTTACTGGTCATAGGTCACAATATTCCTCTCTTGAAAGGGGCTTCATTTGTGGCACAATAATCCTTGTTGTGGACATTCACTCTCATTGGGTGATTCGAATCTTTTTCTTACTTTATCAGGTGGACCTTGCATTATGGGGTGTTAACCCCTAGATTTTCACCCTTGAAAATCTCGAGGGTTAAAAGCCAACATGGACTATTTGGCTCGCATTCTGAGATTGTCCCATAGTTTAGCACGTATGAATAGCAGAGGTTGGTTCCCACGAAAGACAGGTATATGATCGATACATGGTTGTTTGGTTTAGAGTTAGAGTTGACTTGGTTTCAACTTTCCATGCATTTTGAGAGAGATGTCTACATACAGCAGGTGTTGCTATTTTTTAGGAGACACGGTTTGAGTGGGTATCTTGATAGTTTGGAGCAGTTATGGGCATACAGGGTGAGTCCTCACATGATTCTAAGGCCCAATGGCACTTTTTCGAGTGACATGCGAGAACTTTCTATTTTTAGCAAGTTTTGTTCTAGGACCTGGATTCGCATTCCGAGCATATATTGTTGATCCTTGAGACATTCATAGTCTTTTGGATCTTTTTCGGGATGATTTGGCACAGTTTACTATTTTTAGCAGGTTGAGCACCAAGGCTCGCATGTCAATTCTGATCGCATATTCGTATCCCTTGCTGAAAAACGAGTACAATGAGTATAAAGTCAAAGGCATTTGGACAACTTTCTATTTTTAGCATGTCTATTTTTACACAGTGACATGTGGCGATGTTCTCCCAGTCTTCCTAAATGATGTGGACGGTAACCAGTGTCCTAAAATTTAGGAGTTGGATTCTATTTTTAGAAAGTTCTATATTTAGCAGGTACAATCATCATCCATGCAGTGCCAAGTGGCACCCTCAGAGGTCGACATGTGGCAAATCTACAGAGTGATGTGGTATCCACCTAAGCATAGGGCGCAGATTTCCAAGACTTGAGCATGTAATAAATAATTAATTGAGAAAGGGGAGTCGCATAACTGGGCCTAAATTTAGCCGTATATTCTTCCGTATAATCACCTCTCCACTTGTCATGCATCAACTCCATAAAATTCATCTTCAGTTGAGTTTAAACTGTAATTTCCTAAAAATTAGGAGATTGCCTAAATTTTAGGGCGAATTTGACTTGGCCACTCTCATGCACTCATGTGCACTAAATTTTGCCTAACTCACTCATACACCTTTGCATGCACCACTTAACTCTTACTCCTAAACAAGTCACTTCCCTTCGCTCACACTCAAGCTTTTCATCTACTCTCATCCGCCTATATCTCTCATTAAACCTTCAGCAAACTCTCACATACACACACTCATCTCACACTCCTCACATATCCCTCTCCCTTGTGCACTTAGCCTCCATTTTTAGCCACCCATGTGTCATCTTCCTCTCCCTTGGGATATGTGCCCTCATTGTGCTATATATTGGAGGCTTGACATTGGTTATTGGTCGGTTCATTACAGCAACAACATTTTGTCTTTCTCATTCTCCTCTCTCTTCTTCTCTAGTCTAGTGGCTCTTCTCTTAGCAAAGTAGTCATTGTACCGGTTGTAGGCTTGCCAAGTGTAGCGCAATCAACTCTCTTGTAAGCGTGATCAATAAAGAAGTGTGTGTTTGTCTTCAAACCAGTGTTACCAGAACCGAACCGGAACCGGTAAAACCGGCCGATTCACAGGGCTTACCAATTCAAACTGGACATTCAAACCGCTTTTGACCGGATCCGTACAAAACCGGTTTTGAAACCCGTTTTTTTTTTTTTTTTTTTAACTTCGTNAAATTTAAAAAAAAAAAAGTAAAAAAAAAAAAGAGACCCAACCAACAACTTTTGACAATGAAGACCTTTCCTAGATGGATTTGGATCAAGAGAATGTGTGCACTGATGTTGCAACTGTATCTTTGCCTTTTGGACCAGGGGAATCAAGCTAGGCTCGGAATCCCCCTGTTGAGTCTACTCATGTTGAGGATGTAGATGATGACTCTGAGTCTGAGTCTTAGTCCGAGTCTGAATTTCAATGATGCAGATTCAGACTATTAAATTGTGTAGTCTCTACTCTCTAGCCTCTAGCCTAGACTCTAGAGTTATTTTTGGACCTTATAGGCCATTTAGAGCCTTTTTGATGATGTATTTTGATTCAGAATCCAGATATTCATATGACTATGGAGTGCACTTGCCACTTACTGTTAGTGCTATTTTGGTTTTATACAATGTTACTGGTTATATATATATGAGAAACTTTGCAATTTTTTGTATGCTGGTTTGGCTTCACATGGATGCACATCAATATGTGTTTTTTTTTCAAAACTTGAATATTTTATGTATTTTTAGTGACCGGTTTTTTGATCCGGTTTTTTTCTGGTTCCGGTTCGGTTACGGTTTTTTGGGTCGACCGGTTCAATGACCGGTCCGATTCTGGTAACCTTGCTTCAAACCTCTCTTCTTGGCAGTACTATGGTAAATTTGTGATCTGATTTGTCATTTTCTGAACTGTTTATTGTGATTATTTCGATCCTTTGAATGGTTTTTCTTCTCTATTTCTAGTCTATTATCATTATGCTAACCCTGTAGGTTCCCTCCAAGCACACAAGTAATTTTTCTCAAGTGTTTTGGATAGATTTAGCATGCTGTCCAAGACATATCAGCGGCTGATCTTAAGGTTTTATACGCAGAAATCAGACTTAAAGACAGCAGCAAGGCGCTTCATTGTGCCTAGGGACTCCCCCCTGAGGCTAGCAAGCACTAGCCCAAATGGAGAGGGGTTTGGTCAGTGACAATTTGGGACCTTACTCCTTTAATTACTCTAGTTTTTACCGCTGTCTTAACACATATATCAGGTCAGATTGGAGGGTAAAAATTTGTGCTAACATGGGGTCATGTACACTTGTGCTAATGCTTTGTACAATCAGTGGATTCTAACCTTTCAAACCAAAGCTCCAAAGCTCATTCTATTGAACTCATTCTAAAACACTTTTTCTTTTATATAATAAAACATTATGTTACAAGACATAAAGAATTTATCATATTTGCAAAAAAATCATATTAGTTTCTAATGAATTTGTCTTATGTCGTTTTACAGATTATTAACAAGAGATAAAGGACAATGCCTAGATCCGATATCACGGATTGAAAGCAAGAGATGCTCACGAGAAAAGTAGATGAGGATGGGGAAGCATATGATGAGTCTCTTCAGCAATATACTGATAAAGATGATGCATGTACAGTATAGAACTTGAAACATATGAAGAAGGGTCCTCAATGCCTTCCAAAGGCTCCTTTTACACTGGAATAACAGAGAACAATTGCTGCAATATCATATCTCCAAATTTCTTGTCTATAGCAAGTGATAAAGCTTCAATTTGTAAATGGGATGAGAAAAGTTTTATAAACAAAATATCAGATGGACAGCTGAGATGAAAAGGATTAAAGATTAGAAAACAGCTCTCACATGTGAAAACTACCAATCTTTATAGGAAAAATATGACAAGTGGCATTCTCCAAGAGGTTAAGAATTGATTTTAAAGTTTGTGAGAAGAGCAGAAGGAGGAATTTACGGAATAATTATAAGTTAATATTTGATAAAGTTCAATTCATAAATGGTCATTTATGAACTTAAAGTTTTATTCTCCTTCGCAATATGATAACTACCTTTTTTCTATTATTGGAAAGTAGTTACACAAAACAAACCCTAACTCGGCATTAGAAAAGAATAAAAGGGCAGCGTTGGGCACTTAGAGGGAATCAGTCAGGGAAGAATGAAGGCAGAGCCCCTCATTCACTGATAGTCTTTAAATATTATAATGAGAACTGTAATGGTTTTTTCTGCACAGTTTTAATATGAAGAGAGGATTTGTCCCACTGTTTTTCTGAGTTTGTAACCTTCTTATGTAATCTGTATCTCTCAGTTGTTTAAGATACCTTTCAAGAATCTGGTTATAGAAAATAATGATCTGATGAATGTTCGACAATGGTCAGCATTTTAATTTGTATTTTCTTTCTAAAACCTTCATTAAAGTTCCGATTGTGTCCGCTTATTTCATGAACGATATTCACTATCTCATGACGCTGCATCAATCACCGCTTTAGTGAGTAATAATCTTTATATCAGAAGTTAATGTTCAAACAGTGGTCTGGTACGTACCTCGCTAGACATGAATTTGGGTATTGATTGTTTAGATTTTCTTGAAGTACATTTAGTGGCTGCAAGTTGCATATCGGTCGATAGCGCATATTCTTCGAAGTTATAAAAATAATGGACTGCCACCCTCCATTAGAATTCAGACTTCTATTTGTTCTACTTCAAATATTACACGCTAACATTTGAAGTAACTTCTTTATTTCTACCATACTTTATTTTGATAACTTCGGTAATAGAGATTATGGTGCCCTCTCTGATTAGATTAATTGTGTAGTTTTGTTATTCATATGCGTATTCATACTTTACATGATCATTCCCTTATTATCTCTTATTTTATTTCCTTATGCACATATGAGCTTTATTGAATATCTTATGCATGAGGGTCCCCCCCCCCTCTGGCTTCAGGATTCTTCCAAGAAAGCCTAAAGCAGGGAGGCTTTATCTAAGGCTTTATCTAAGCCTCGCTTTATCTAACCCTCATAGGGTGCCTTGGCATTGCTCCCTTGCCAGGAACAACCTGAGGAACAACAGGATGTACTACGAAGTAAAAAAATTTACAAGAATACCTTGGGAAAAGAAATTGCCCCCTAGATGTCTCAAAGAATGCCAAATGGGATAACAAAAATGGCAAAGCAAGTGGATTAATCAGAATGTCCATCTCTAATGATTTACGGTTTCACCTTCAAGGACTTAGCAAACTAAATGACACCTGGACAAAGCTGGAAACCATTGGTAAACACAATGAGATTCAAGCCCACCAACTCGAAAACCAATTGATTTCTTTAAATTCTAGTGATTTCTCTTGCATTCAAGATTATCTAAGTTCAAAAGTTAAAACACTTAGACTTTAACTTGAAGACTGTAACATACCAAAGAAGGATGACCAATGTATATATGTTATTCTTGTTAAGCTTGGTAGTGCATATTTTGTTTTTATATCTACTTTTCACGCCACTAGAGAAGCTCTGGGGTTGTTTACAAAACCCCCACACTTGAAGCTTTTTGTGATTCTTTGATTAGAAAGCAAGATAAGCTCTTGCATCTTGGAGTGATCAACACTACAAGTACATCTGACAAAGCCTTACTGGTACAACAGAAGAATAAATCCAAGCATCCGAATAAGCAACATCCTAACAACAACAAACAAAGCAAAGGTCCCAAACCCTATCAACCATCTCCTACTCCCAATTGTGACAAAGAAACAAAATTTAAAAGTAAGACTAAGAGACATTGGAATTTTTGTGGGCAAGATAGCCATCTTGAGTCTAAATTTTTTAAGAAGTTGGGAGCCTTAGAAGCAGCAATGAAGTACAACATCAATCTTGATTCTTCTTCTTTTAACTCTTCTTGTCATGGATATGCACTTTCTTCTTCTAAATTTTCCTTCAATGCAACATCTACTTCATAATGAGTGCCTTATTGATTTTGGAGCATTTTATCATATGGTTAAGGATAAAACCATTTTTTTTGGTCTTAATGAATGTAACACCAAACAAATATTCATTAGTGATGATAGATCTCTTAGTGTTGTAGGGTCTAGAACATATGCTAAATGATGGCCATTTTAATGATGTATTATTTGTTCCATATCTCTCCAGCAATCTTCCATCAATATATCGAATCACTCATTTAGGTGAAGGTAAAACAATAGAGTTTTCACATCCCCAAGTTGTAATCAAAGATTTAAAAAATCCTAAGCATGTCCTAACAACTTGAATTGTTGATGATATTACCAAGTTGTACAGATTTGACAGCATTGGGTCATCATCTTTTCCATCAGTTTTTATTGCTCATAGCGATGACTTGAGCAAACTTTGCCATGAGCAATTTGGTCATCTAAACTATCGTTCATTGCAATAGCTATATAATCAGAATATGGTGACCATCCTTCCTCTCGTTTCTTGTCGAGACGATGTTTATGTCGGTTGTGTTCTCGATAAACATCATCCTGACAGTTTTGACAAATGTGCCTCTTGGCATGCCTCGGCTCCCTTGCAACTTGTTCATAGTGATTTGTGTAGTTCGCTCCCTTTTCCTTCTTTCTCTGGGTTTAAGTACTTCTTAACTTTCATCAATGGCTTCTCCAAATGCACTTGGGTTTATTTATTAAAACTTAAGAGTGAAGTTTTTAACATGTTATTGGCCTACAAGGCCCTTGTAGAAAAACAATCTAGACAACAATTGCAGAATGTGGAAATTAAGAACAGATAATGGAGGCGCATATTTTAACAACAAATTTACAACTTCTTGGACTGCACGGAGCATTTAGATGCAACATACTAGTCCTTATACACCACAACAAAATGGTGTTGTTGAGAGAAAGAATCGCACATTAAAGGAAATGGCAAATTGTATGGTCCAATCTAACGAATTAAGTCCTCATTTTTGGGCAAAAGCCATTAAATGTGCCAATTACATAGTTAATCGCACTCCCAGAAAGGCTTTAAAAAATACAACACCGAAAGAACCATGAAGTAAAAATAAACCAGATGTAAGCCACTTTCATGCGTTTGGTAGTGAAGTACGAGCTCACATTCTTGATGAGAAAAGGAAAGCATTACAGCCCAAAAGTGAAAAGTGCATTTTTGTTGGATATTTTGAAGATGTAAAATCCTATAGACTTCTTCAACCTCATTCCAATGAAATTGTTATTATGAGAGATGTTAAGTTTGAAGGTCTCTCGACCTACGAGCCTAATTCAACATTTGTGCCATCTTTTATTCCCGACTTTCTATTAGTGATCCTATTTTGTTTTCTTCGTAGGATGATGATAGTGAGGATGAAAATCTACCTCCACCTACTCATTTCCTCTAGTTGGGTCTATTGAACATTAACCTCCACCAGCACCACCACTTTCTAGATGGGTCTATACAACATGAGAAGCAGTTGGTCATCTTGTCAATGATCCTACATATAAGCATCGTACATGTTCACAGTTCCAACGAGCCTCCTCTCCTTTGGCTCAAGTTTTAGAGACTCGTGATCCAGAAACATTTGCATAAGCTTATGACCATACAAATTGAGACACAACAATGAATAAAGAACATAATTCCTTAATGGAAAACGATACTTGGGATTTTGTACCTCTTTTGAAAGGAATAAAACTTGTCCAAGGTAAATGGGTGTATAGAACGAAGTATGCATCAGATGAGAGTGTTGAAAGACATAAGGCCCGGTTAGTTGCCAAAGGATTTTCTCAAGTTGAAGGGATTGACTATAATGAAACATTTTCCCCCCTAGCCAAAATGAATTCCATTTGCCTTGTTCTAGCCCTTGTTGCTTAACATAAATGAGAGGTCTATCAGATGGATCTTAAATACGCCTTTTTGCATGTGGATTTGCAAGAAGAAATTTACATAGAACAACCTCTTGGCTTTGTTCATAATCACTCCTGCCTTGTTTGTCACCTTAAGAAAACTATCTATGATCTTAAGCAAGCTCCTCGGGCTTGGTATGCTAAACTGAATAGATTTCTTTGACAATGGCTTTTCTAGATGTCATTCTAACCCCAATGTCTATACCAATAAAGTAGGTAACCATCTCATAATACTTGTTCTTTATGTTGATGACCTTAAGCTCCCTAGTAGTGACCCCAAACTTCTAAACAATGTGAAATCCATCCTTAAGAAGAAATTTGAAATGCCAAACTTACGATATTTGCATTATTTGGCCTCCAAGTATTGCAGACCAAGGAAGGAATTTCCCTTCCGCAGTCTAAGTATGTATGTGACCTTCACCGCTTTCACATGGAAAATTGTAAACCAACCTCATCTACCTTCCAGTCTAGAGTCAAACTTGTTGCCACATGTTCTACACCCAAAGTAGATGCCAACTTTGTACCATCATTTAGTGGGTATCCTTTTGCAATTGACTCATACCCATCCTAATATTTCCTTTGTTGTTCGTCTTGTTGCCCGGTATATGCAAACACCTCATAAGAGCCATTGGAAACCAGCAAAAAGTATACTTTGATGTTTTCAGGGTACAATTCAGTTTGGGATATATTACAGTTCAAGGGGGACTCCTTTGTTGGTCAGTTTCATTGATTCTGATTGGGTTTGCGACCTGATAATCAAAAGCTTTGTTGCAAAAATTGCCAAAATCGAGATAAATTGCGATAAATTGGGAAAAATCGAGATTGTTTAAGGAAAAATAGGGAAAAAAATTCGTGAGTCGATGGGAAAAAAATAGCTTGCTGAAAAGTTTGCCGGTTTAAGTGATTCGCGAGGGGTTTTTTCGCTTTTATTTTGACATTTAGCCAAGGAGGAGAGAGAAACCATCCAACCAGCCAAGGAAGAGTTTGCCATTGGGATTTTGTGGATTCAAGGGTCAGATTTGTAGATTTGGCATTGGAATTTTCAGTCCACTTCACAGTTTTTGCATTTAGAGGTAAGTAAAAAAATTTGCCCATTATTTCTCATTTTTCAACCATAGATGTTAATAGGTTTTCAGTGGCAATGAGTTTTACATCTTCAAAATAGATTTTTGATGGATCAAAAACCATTTTTTACCACTGTTCTGTGATTTTATTTCTTGCCATGTATGCCCAAAAACGTTTTTGGGATTTTCTTACCCTAGGTCAATGTAAATTAGTTAAAAAAATTCCGTGTCTATTTCAGGTTCAAAACCAAGTTTGAATGCTAGATACATAATTGATTTATCTCTTATTTTTAAATTTTCATTTTTTCATCAATAACACAGTTTAAAAATCGATTTTTTTTTGCCCTAGGTTCATATTTTTTCATATTAAAGATGTCAAAGTCATTGGATCCATTCTGGGAGTATGGTGAGCCTATTAATCTAGGGAATTGACAATATCTCTCATGCAATCTATGTGGGACAAGAATGACCGGTGGGGTATACAGGCTAAAATACCACCTTGCGAAAATTTCAGGGCATGAGGTGGAGATTTGTCCCATTTCAAGCCCAGAACCCGTTGTGAAGGCCACAAAAGCACTTGAAGACTTTGCAAAAAACAAAAAGTACGCAAAAGCCAAGAAAAAAGAAATCGCTTCAAGATCCAAGTCTAGCACACACACTCTTGGGGCAATGGGAGTGGAGTCTAGTGAGATCCACTCCTCACAGTCTGTAATGCCTATAGCAACATCACCATTTTTTGTGCCAAGATCCACACCCAATGCACAACCATCTATCAAGTCCATGTTGAAAAAAAAAAAAAAAAAAAAAAGCGGACAAAATTGTGGGTAGATGCCTTCTATGGAGTGATATTCCATTCAATTTTGCCAGGAACCCATTCTATGTGTCCATGTTTGAGGCTATTACTATTATTGGCCTAGGGTATAAGCCCCCCACTTTGAGGCGTTGAGAGGGCCCATCTTTCAAAATGAAAAGGCCGATTGCACTCAAAGGTTGCAGGAGCTTCGAGATTCATAACAGTTCACAGGATGCACACTGATGTCAGATGGTAGGATTGATGAGAAGGGTAGGACCCTTCTCAATTTCTTGGTTCATTGTCCCAAGGGCACAATGTTTATGAAATCTGTGGATGCAACTACACATGTCAAGGATGCGGCATTACTTTGTGACTTGTTGGATGGGCTCGTCCAAGAGGTAGGTATGTAGCATGTTGTCCAAGTCATAACGGACAATGCTACAAATTATGTGGTTGTTGGTAGGATGCTTATGTCCAAGTATCCTACATTGATTTTGAGTCCTTGTGTCGCTCATTGCCTTGACTTGATGTTAGAGGATATGGGAAATATTGATTGGATCGAGGATGCCATTGATTCAGCGAGGAGCATCAAAAAATTCATATACAATCATGATTTTGTACTTAGCTTGATGAGAAAATTCACAAGTAACAAAGAGTTGGTGTGTCCTGCCATCACAAGCTTTGCCACTAGTTTTATTTCTCTTCAGTATCTCTTGAATTCTAGGTGGGAATTGCAAGCAATGTTCCTTTCACCTGAGTGGCGTGCTTTATCATTTAGCAGTAAACAAGAGGGGCAAGCCATTATGAGGCTAGTTGCATACCAAGAGAGCTTTTGGGATGCGGTGAAGGAGGTGTGCACCATCAGTGAACCTTTGGTAAAAGTTCTTTGCTTAGTCGACGAGGACAAGCCCGCAATGGGCTACCTATACAAGGCCATGGATAGGGCCAAAGAGTCCATTCGTGCTTATTATGTGGACAAGGGGGATCAAGGGCATGAGAGAAAAGAAATGATATCGAGGGTGATTGATGACCGACACACTCGATCGCCCCATTCATGTTGCAGGGTTATACCTCAACCCTGCATACTCTTACACATATGGCTTCGGGTTTGATTCAGAGGTTATGTCTGGCTTCTTTGAGTGTGTCCAAAGGATGGTGCCAAGTGCAGTTGACCGATTAGAGCTTTCCCAAGAGTTGGAACTCTATAAGAGGTCCATTGGCTTATTTGGGTTTGAGATGGCCATAAATGACAAGAAGAACATAATGCCAAGTAAGTTTCACCTTGTTTTAACTTTTAAGTTTCAAAATTCATTTTTCGAATTTCAATTTATCAGATTAATCATTGATCTTCTTAAGTTGTTTCTTTGTTTTAAACTAAATCATTGGCTTCTCTTATGTTTTTCTAATTCGTTGTAGATACTTGGTGGGAAAACCATGGCGCAAAGGTACCTATTCTACAGAAGATGGGAATCCAGGTGCTTAGCCAGACATGTAGCTCTTCTGGTTGTGAGAGCAACTGGAGTGTATTTGAAAAAATACACACCAAAAAGCGCAACAGGTTAGAGAATTTCAAATTAAATTTTTAATTAATTATAAAATTATAAATTATCAAATTGTCATTTAAATTTTATGCTCCTTTACATTCTAATAAATTAATTTATGATCCTCCTACAAGTTGGAGGACCCCACGCCTTAATGATTTCGTCTACGTCTACTACAATCGCAGGTTGTGGGTGAAGCGGCTTGAGAAAAAACCTGATGTGAAGGCCATTTCATTGGATGGGATTGACACTAGTATTGCATGGAGGGTGGAGGTCAAGGAACCTGTTATTGAGACCGCCCTTGAATGGCTAGAGGATAGTGATGATGATCATGGTATCTCTGAGGAGATGGATCAAGATGTTCCAGCGGATATTCAGTTTCACGCCGAGTCTGCGAGTGTGCCACCAACAAAGCCACAGTCACAGCCAAAGGGAGATAGACCCAATGGTAGCACTAGCAATCTACCTCCTCTACCTTCTTCTAGGGGACATCGATCTCGAGGGTCTTCTACTTCCTCTAGAGGACGTTCGACTCCAGTACGAGGCGCACATGCCTCTACTGGCGCACATGCCTCAAGGGCACCTACTCCTAGTGCTAGAGGAAAAGCACTTTCTGCAACGATTACCTTTTCTCGTAAAAGGGGTAGAGCCAGAGGGAATCAATAGTTTATTTGATTTCATTGTAGATGACTAATGAGTCATGACAATCATGAGATGCACTTATTATATTTTTTTATGACTCGAGAATCAGGATTCAGGAGATGATTCATTTTTATGTGTGATGTATCACTAGACATCTTATATATCTTATATATCAGTTTTCTTTCCATATTCATGTGGCAATCTGTCTATTTGATGCTATTGTTGCTTTAAATGTTTCAAAAAAAAATTAAAAATGAATATTTTTGTATTTTTTTAAGTTAGTCGATATATTGCCGATTTTTGCCAATGTTTTCGCGATAAATACAAAACGATGTTTTCTGGACCCTCGACGATTTTTTCGCCTATACGATTTTTGTAACTTTGATCAGAAGTCTATTGCGGGTTACGTTTTTAGTCTTGGTTCTGAACTTGTCACTTGGGCTTGTAAGATGCAACAAACTCTTGCTCTTTCTTCCACAAAAGTAGAGTATCAAGCAACAGTTAATGTAAGTAAAGAAGCCATGTAGCTTCGACAAATCCTCTTAAAGTTTGGATTCCAACAACATCATCTAACCACTCTAGTGTGACAATCAGAGTATCATCAAGCACACCAAAAATCCAATTCAACATCAAGAAACAAACACATTGAGCTACACATGCAATTCATCAAAATGCTTATTCAAGATTGTGTTCTCGAACTGCTCTTTTTCCCTACAGATGATCAAGTTGCAAACTTTTTCACAAAGTCTTTTACAAAAGCAAAGTTTTTCAAACTTCGATCTATGTTAGGAGTTCAATAAGTTGTCATTAAGAGGGGGATAAGGCTATAATGCCTCCTTCCTTCTCCTATTGTGTCACCTTTGTAAATCCTTCAATCCTATCCCAAGTTGTTCTTAAAGAGAGATGTTAGGATATTTATGTTAAATTATGAGCTTGATTTCTTATGCAGATTATTTCTTTAAATTCTTCAACACTTTGATTCCAGCTTAATATATTTCAACAAGATAGAATCATAACTGGATAGCAATAAGAATGTAGTTACATAAGCATGCACATCAACAACACATATACCCTGGAGAAACCTTGTACAGGTAGAAAAACCCCAGCTAACGATCTTCCTTTATTGCATTAATAATGTATGATGACTTACAAATATCCACCATGAAAAATCTGCTCTTAAATGAGCTTGACAAGACGACTTAGACCAAACTGTATGACCTTGTAGAAGTAAAGAGATTTTGCTAATATAATCTCTTGTTATTGACCAGCACTATGGAAGAAACTAAGCATTGTCCGGGTGTTGCTTTGTTGCCCTTTTCTGGACTGATATGCAGTCCTTTTCTTGACTGATATGTTGCCTTTCTTAACAGGGATATGCGTTGCCTTTCTTGAGTGATATATTGTCCTTTTCTTGACTGATATGTTGCCTCACTTAACAGCCTTACTCTGCATAACAAGAGTGTGGAATGAGGGTCGAGTTGTGTATAAGGAGGTCTTGAGAGAGGAGGAAGAGCTCAAAAATAGTAAGTTATTTGCATGTATAACACAACTCGCCTTAACCCTTCAACTCGAATTAGAACTGGAGATGAGACTTTACTTAGAACTGAACTTGACTTCAAATAGTTTGAATTAGAACTGGACTTGTTGACTCGACTCTTGCATTACAACTCGTCCTTGACTTGGCAATGCATGGCATGCCAACTCACCAAGAGACTCGACCTTAACTAGACATGCATGCAAACTACTCAGCATGCACAATGCATGTCATGCATGCAACATGCAACTAGACATGCATGCAACATGCAACTGGACATGCATGCAACATGCAACAAGAACTTGACAACTTGACTTTGACCTAGACATGCAACTTTGACTTTTACAACTGCACTCTTTACATGGAAATTCGAATTTCTTCATGGTGGATAATGTTACACGTGCCAACGCACTAGATCAATACATTTACATCATTTGCAATATCAGGAAGATTGTTTGTTTCTAGCTCATAGGAATTTTACATTCAACCTAACTTTTGCTAGATGCCTTGACTTTTGCTCATGGCTCACAAGGCTTGACTAGACTCACAGAGGTTGTGTGTTCCCCCTAACTTTTGCACTAGTCTGTCTATGCTCACAGAGGTTGTACGTTCCCACTGACTTTTGCATTCGACTCACATATCATCTCGTTCATCCTGACTTTTGGTTTGTCTCACAGAGGATGTACGTTCCCCCCGGCTTTTGTCAATACCTCACAAGACTGGTTGATTCTCCAAATCTCCCTGGCTAGCCTCAAGGTGGCCCATATGGCCTCTCATTGGAGAATGACTATCGATGCTGTCAAATTTAACAATTTAGACACTTACAAGTTAATTAAGATCAACTTGGTCTAATGTGTCTTTAGGTAAGGACCAAGGTGTGTTTCTTTAGTATGTTTCCTTAGTATGCATTTGTAGTTATCTAATCCAATGGTCACAATGTGTTATGGACAAAGTGATCTGACAATTCAAGTTTTCCTCAATACTAATGTCTATATTGATCCATGGCTTAACACCCGATTAGTCGATGATCTCTATTCAAAGAACATCGAGGGTCATTTGCTGACAATCAATTGTGAGAAGCTCATATGTAAAAAAAAATCATTTTGCATTAATATATTGTCTCAAGTGGCCGCATTGGCTAGGGTCGAGGACTATTTCCCTCTGGGAGGGTTTTAACCATGTAATACATTGGTGTACTGATCTTTGATCTGTTTGTGAGCTAGTTGCTTAAGGTGTTCGACATGTGCGGAAATACCGTCTTTATCGAACAACCCTAAGATGAAAATGCTAAATAGAATTGAAATCACCAAACCTGAAAACCCTAAGAGGCCCAACCTAACACTATCACTATAGCAATTAACAAAGGGCAAATCAAGGTCCAAACAAACATTGCTCTATGAATTCACCAAGCTATGTTTCATGGAAACAGATACAAATCTGCTGAATTTTTTGAAAAGTTGGCATTTAGATACATGGAAATCACGCCCACACACATGTATATCATCAAAATGAAGTGTCAAGACCATACGAGAAGCATAGAAAATGCAGATTTCAAGAATCATTACCATTGATAACTTTGAAAATACATCCAAAAAGAGAGTTCCTATTAATATTAACCTGCAGATTCAGATGATAACCAAAAAGAGAGTTCCAATATGGCAATATCAAAAACTCAGAAATGCAAACCGTTGTGAAAAAACTCAGATTTGCATGTTTTAGAATGGGGGAGAGGTTGTTTTATGGGCAAACATGGGGTTTTATGGCCCACATCTGCCTATGGAGGATCCCAGATCTTGGGCCTATGGAGGATCCCAAGATCTGTGTTTTCACTGATCCGTATCCAAATCTGAATCTACTCAGGATATGTTTCCGGTGCTGAAGCACGTGGAGGATCTGCTTAAGATTTGTTTCCGGGTTGTAAAATATATCAAGCTGACAGATCCTCCCAATTAAAAAAAGGCAAAGTGTAGGGCACTAAAACCCTAACTTTTGCCTATAAAATAATGAATCACGCCATCCTAAAACACACAAATTTGAGTTTTTCATAGCAATCTGCATTTCTGTGTTTGTGATAGCAATTTGGAATGAAATCTATTCGAAGATCTGGATTTTCTATGTTTCCAGTTCATGGGTTTTTTATGATATGTGTGTGTCATTTATGAAAATTCCCAAGCCCTAGGTGACTAAAGTCTTTATGATCTCAATCAAACAAGTGGATTGATGAATTTAATTACTGCAGAAATAAATTTCAGACCATAGCATTAATCACACAATAGCTGGAAATCAAATAGCGGAAGCATAAAAATTAGTTTCACACATATACCAGTAATTACTCCTTCAAATATGTTTTTCATTCCTTCGAAAAACTTACAAGAAAATCTCCACAAGTTGCCCAAAAACAACACTGCATGGATACCAAAAAGCACCTCAAACTTGAGCTTTTAAAGCCTGACTGAAAGGTACAACTGCTCGAAAAAACAAGAAACAGCAATTCTTTGTTGTACGGCCTGTGGTACAGATTGTTTGGCTGCCGCATGACCCTGCTGTGTGGATTCTGTATTACTGCATGCTGCCAAGAAATGCCTCTTTCCTGGCTGCCTGCTCTCTCTCTCTCTCTGTAACTCAACTGCTCAAGTTTTCTTGTGTCTTAATTCTCTATCTCAACCTGTCTTTATAGTTTTCGCTGAGACCAAGACCCTAATATACTTTTGAGATTACTCCTAGTCTAAGTTATGCATGTATGAAATACACTTTTTAGACTCAACAGCTAAAAATAAGACTTTCACTTCTTCACTGAAGTGAATTACAAAATAGAATTTACTTTTTCGAAAATAGAATGACTTTTCAAAAAATTACTTTTCCAAAAATATCTCGAACTAATTTCTGTCTGAGCTATAATTCTCAACCTCATTTCCCTGTATCTGGATCCTGATTTTTCAAATATCCAGTGGATCCATATCCATTTCCATGCAGCTTAGGTTTTGGGGACCTCACCATTGCTTTTCAAATTTTTTTAATTTTCTGTTTCTTTTTTGAGTTTTTTACAAAAAAATCTTTTTCCCTGAGGAAATGCCAGCATGATGTATCAACAAAGCCAGATCTGGATCCTCCAGAATTCCTGAACTGCAAAAGGATCCCGATCAGATCCTTCGATATCTGGATCTGGACCTGATCTGCAGAAACTCAGATCCTTGAGACTGGCAGGTCGGATCTGGTAACAGTCACAAAGAATTCATGCCTAATAGGCAATAGACACTACAGCGGAAACGTTTCCAAGAGTTGGAAAGCAAAGCCATCCTGATAGTTTCATCCAAAACAATAGTCCAAGAACACAAAATTCATCTACAAGATTTCCCCTTACACTATAAAGTTCCTACAGCTCCTAATTTAAAATAAGACCCTAGAATCACCGGATGGGGTGCCACAAGCATGACCATGCACATAAAGCCAGCCCCTGCTTGCCGCCTCCCCTCCTAGCTTCCCTTCACGAGGATGTAATAAATGCAGGGCATTGTTGATGGGAGTTCTCACCCCTGCAAATTCAGATTCACTGGTTCAAGATGCTGCCGAGCTTAATGAGGAAGCATACCACAGAGGACAATGTCGCCTCCGCTGTAACTGCTCCCTTAATGCGCTGGAACACGATTATTTCTATACGCCTTTCCGGTTTTCTCGTCATGTTTCTCTTTCGGGCTCTGTTGGTGCATTTGGCTTCTCCTTTGGGGAAATACAGACGTGCTCAGCTCTGGTTGCTTTTTCCCCACCTACAGCTCCGCGCCCTCAGCACTGGAATCATGCCTCGTCAGTGTGGTCACTCTCGCAGAGTCCCAGACTATCTCCACTACCTTGCCGGCCGAAGCAGAAATGTTGGTGTCCCTGACAGCGAGCCATACCAGTCTCCTCCTCATGCTACCCATTTTGATGAGACGTCGGGCCTGGATACCAGCATGGAAGAGGAAAATTGGGGCTGTCCAGTCATTAAGGAGGCTTCGCCAGCTCCATTTCCTAGGAAAGCAGAGGGCTCATCCACAGCCACGCCGGAACACTTAGCAGCACATACAGAGGTACCGTGCCCAGCTTATCCAACCAGACCACCGGAAGGCCATTGGGGCTTTCCCATTATTGAAGAGATACCTCCGCTTATTCCACTTCAAGATATCATTCCTGCCCGGGAGGAGATCCCAGATTCCACCCTGCCTAATCTCTCAGAGGAACATCTCAATTTGACCATGGACATCCGCAGAGATACAGCAGATCAGATGTTTCGCCAGAAATGCATAAACCACCGGTTGGATCTACTATTTGAGGCACTCTCAAGTGGACCAGCTTCCAGCAGATGTCCAGTTTGTCATCAACCCTTCAGTCTTGCTCCTGCCTGGAACCGGCCCACTCATGGCGAAGAGAGCAGCGACACTGTTGGTGCATGACCTATTAAGTTTTTGTTAAAGTTTAAGCTTTGTTCAATTCTGTAGGACAACTTTTAAGAGGCTTTTGAGCCCTCTATGTATATGCAGTTTTATTTTGCTCAGCATAGATATAGCTACAAAGCCAGTTTAGTATACTTTTTCAGGAGCCTGGAGCCGGCACTGGTTTCCTCTTTTTGGCAGGCTGGCCTCCAGGTTCCTCAGGATATGTAAGTTTTTCAGTTTTTGAAGGAAATACAAATTTTAATTTAAAAAAAAAAAATAAGACCCTAGAAAAAAGCATGCAAAATCCGCATACTATATATATCCATCAATCATGCAAGAAGGTTGCTAAAAAGACAGTCTTGACCAGTAAAAGTAGTTATAACTTAAAAATGGACAAACTTTCCCAAATAGTCTAATTTAATTGGATTTCAGTCTAATTTCCCATGAATCAATTGAGTGAAACTCAATGACAAATTCAAAAGAACTGTGACTAGATAAACACAAACGCACCGAAAACAAAATTTCAGCCACGCCTCAGAAGGACTTTTGATACTATTTCGTTCAAGAGATCACCACACAGGAGAGTATAGACAAGAGGATGTGGATCTGTACAAAGTACAAGAAATAGAAAAGGGCACTACATAAAATGTCACCGAGAATTTTATTTTAATACAAGCTACCATATAAATTAATTCAAATGTTCA
>JASDQU010102539.1:40283-56576 GCA_032191745.1 Picea mariana
TTTATGCTTAGAAGTAGTCATTCTACTTTAGGTTATTTTTTCTTTTTTAGTGTTTTTAATATTTTTCTCCTACCCTCTCATCTAAAACTATCCTTTGTTCTATTGACAGATGCTTCCTCCACCAGCCTACCACATTGGTTACGTCGACGGCGCCAGCCATTGGACACAAAATCTCGCTTTAGCTGCTTGGGCTCTTTACACCCCCTCAGATGAAATGCTACATTAAAGCGACATATGTTTGGGGCCAGCAACCAACAACCAAGACGAATATACTGCTGTCATTGGCCTCCTGGCCGACACCTAGCGTCATCATATTCGTCACCTTAGCGTCTTCCTCGACTCTCAACTAGTCGTTCTCCAGCTCAATAATGTATACCGTGTACGCGATCCGTGCCTCTTTCGCAAATACCTACAGGTTAGACTGATATCTCGACATTTTGATTCCATTACATTTACACATATTCCAAAACAATTGAATCAAACAACATATCAAATAGCTAACATGGTGTTAGACTGGCATATATCACATCAAGCTACACATACATAAACATCCCACAAAATCTTGTCACAACATCTAGATAGAATAGACAACATCATAATCATAAAAAAAAAACACATGTAGACAACATCAGGATCTCAAAATATGCATACTCGTATATATATAAAGGCCCATCAGGCGATCCAAATGTTTACATACAAAAAATACATGTATCCGCAGGCCAGTGCAACACCTCGGTACAAAAATGGGCTCACCAGCCTCTAAACAAAAAATATGTACATCATGCACCACTCATGGTGCCTCTATCATGCCACCACCTACCCCTCCCTCAGGAGGAGGTGGTGTCCCACCACCACCTACCCCAGGTGGTGGTAGAGGACCACCCACAGGACCCTTCTGCCCCGGCGGCAGGCATCCACTAGTCATCGCGGCAAGCATAGCTGCTCGTCGCACTATAGCCCGCCATGGTGGTGGTACTCCTATACACTGCTCCAGGAACCCCTCATCCTAGATGCATATCCACATGCCCTCAGGCACGTCCTATAAGACCGTCTCCAGACGACGGCGTATATCATCAAAATCAACTCCAGCCGCTGCCGGAGGAGCATGCGATGGCCCCGCACCAGGGTTATCAAATTGGCGCCTCCTCGCTGCCCTCTTGGTCTCAGCAGGTCGCTCCGCAGCATCCTCCCACCGACGTCTCTCTCCCTGTGGTCATCTCTCTGGTTCTTGACGAGCCAGCACTCTCTGCATCTCCACCTCGCACCCGCGAGGTGCCACATCTGCACATGCACAAAGCAACAAACAACAGATCATATCAACATCTATATCACATACATATGGATTGATATCTCAAAACAACATAAAATCAAAAACATGCACAATGCTAAGCATACCTCGATGGTCAAAAACCTCCCCTGGAGGCAACACCATGTCCGGGTCACCCCGGAAGTCAACCCCAGCATAGGGGTACCGAAGTACTACCTGCGGCATCTGCCGCCATATCCATGCCACCTCTACTGAAAAGTAGTGGCCACCTTTTCCACCACCGTGGCGAACCAAAACTATAGACCACCACCTCAATTGCGGCTCTCGTGCCCCCAGCATCTCTAGTAGAACCCTTGGGCGCAACATCGACACCCTCTCCGAGAACCATGCCACTAGGATCGACCCAAAGGCAAACTCTCCTACACCTATGGACCGACAACAATCCAACTGTGCGATCATCCACGCATGCAGCGTTAGTCCCCATGCTCACTGCTCACCGCCCACCACTCTCTCCAGCACCAGCAGATGGCCACCACTAATCCGTTGGGTCGCAACTGACCCATATATCCGAACAATCATCTCCGCTATACAACGATGTGCCAGGGAGTTGATCGCACTGATGCTCACCATCGTCCCGGACATAAAATATGGACCTGAGAAATATCTATGACCAACCTCGGCCAGCGAAGTAGTCCTTGGCATCACCGGCTCCGCTGGTAGGGGCATTCCCCGAAAGGGGGCCAGTCAAAAAATAAATATCCTCCATCGCAGTGATGGGGATCTGCTCTCCTCGAATGAGGAAGAAGTGCAGTTCCGGACTCCACATCTGGATCAGGAACTGCAGCAGATACTCCTGTGCCTGTATCAACGGGCACTCAAAGAACTTTAGCAACCCATAGGTTGCTAAAGTTTCTCGCACCCCAGGCCCCTCATTGGCCAAAGCCTCTCGCAACTGGGCCCAGTCTCTCTCTCGCCACTGCATTGGCATCATCACTGCTGGCGACCTGCAAACAACATAGAGTCCTTTATCAGCTTAGATACCCATCAACAACATCAAACAGACTCGCTTTTTACCCTTAAACCTTGCCTCATAGGCATGGTTTTTATCACCCACATGCGTGCACACATGTGCGCCTGTTCACTATACAGGCGTGCATATATGCGCGCCTGCTCACTGCACAGGCGTGCCCCTGAGCGCGCCTGTTCACCATACATCCGCGCACAGGTGCACGCTTGTCCAACCCACAGGCGCACACTGATGCGTGCCTGTCCAACTCACAGGCGTGCCCCTCGGGCACGCCTTAAATTCCCTCTACCGTGCACCCATGCGCGTATATTCGGTGAACAGGCGCGCACATATGTGCGCCTTTTACTGAATCGCCTGCGCACGTGGGCCCACAACCCCCTAAATACATATGTAGTCTCTCCCGCCGGATTGCATTTACATTTCCAGTCACACCCTTTGATATTGGCCTTTAGGATCCTCATTCCCGGCTCTGTAGTACCCACATCTCCATTTGCATCTGCGGTACTATAACCCGGTAGCATTCTCACCCACATGAGTTGTCCCATTCATAGCACCTTTTGGCACTTTTGACACTCATGTTGTTCTTAATTACCCTTTAGGGATGGGATTCCCGATAGTCTTTCATCATGTCGTGAATCAACCACATACTCCTTCTCTTCATTTTGCTAGCTTTCCCACACAGACTCCCAGATTATCTCTTTACGGTTCTATTTTTTACCTGCACCTCCACAGTATCATGAACCCTCCATTTCATCCATAATCAATTTGCCCATCTGCAAACCTGCCCTCATTTCACCTACCTCATACAGAAACTCACTAATGGGGCCCCCACCCTTCATCAGTCTTCCAAGCACATTATGCCCTACGTGGGCCACCCATATCACATAGGGGCACCCGTTTCTGTATTTGTACATTTCTCCTCAAAATTATTCATTATTTACTGTACAAACGCCTTTATTTCCAGTCATTACATTTTCTTTTGTCATCACCATTGGCGACTTGCTTTCTTTTGGCCCCACGCAACCCATGTCACCCTTGGTTGGAGAATTACTTATCATCTACCCTTGTCGGCATCGTCCATATCTTTAGAGTACTCCACAGGTCACTTACCTCTTCCCTCTGAATTTGTTCACCTTGTCCCGCCTCTAGCACAACTTATCACTGGTCTTAGTGTCCCCCTGACACTCGACCTTGTTACACAGTTGCGGCCACTTTTCATCTCATACATCCTCCAACCAAGGGCAATCTTGAGTCTTCCCACTTCTTGACTTCTTCTATGTAACTCTGCCACTTCCTCACCTCAGTAGATTCCATGAAGCCCGTTGCTTTTGGGAGTCGTGTCCCCCTTTTTGTTGACATCAGCACAATTTTCCGAAAGGGCGATAGTATCTTGATTCTCATTCTCCATTTAATGAGAGACCTCGGATGGCACAGGGTGAAACACCATTGCTCCTTACTGTCGTTGGCCCCCATAACATTCGACGCCAACACTTTCTCATGTTATGGTGGGTCTTAATTTGCGACTATTGCAGTTCTTTTTGTCATTTGATGAAGACCTCTGAACTTGGTAGGGCCATCAATGCCCGCATCATCATCGCTGGTTATTACCGCGATCATTGCCTATTGTTTAGATTATGTTCCTTTGCAGAATTGTCTTCTACCTTTATCATTACCGCCCCCGAGGGCGCTACAGTTGTCTACACCAACACTTCAGTCATCTTTTTTCAGAGTTACATAACACGAGCATGGGGCATGCCCGTCTCGTTTGTACACAATTTTCTATTTTTTTTTATTTTTTATTTTTGCACAACTCTCCGAAGGTCGGGTCCTACCAGTTCCTTTTTTCTCCAATCCCATTATTTCTCTCTCTTACAAACAACATTCTCATTAGAATAAACATTGATGGATTTCAGCTATACGTATGATCCTAACCTCATCCATCAGGGGGCATCTGTTATCACTGAAATTTCGTCCGCACATGGCGACAAGAACTCAGCATCATCAAAACAATAATGAAGTCATTCATGGCACTGAATTAATTTCACAGCATTCCAAAGAGGTCAAAAACTATACAAAGTAGTAAAAATTGAAGAGCGCTTTACAGAAGTTGGGTGCGCGCGCACATGCACGGAACAGAAACGTACCATGTGCGGATATGCGCACGATGCGTGGCTGTTGGCGCAAAAACCCGCGCACCTGCTAAACGACGCATTTATTGAATTGGTCGGCCTCACAACCACTTATGGATCAGCTCCCAAGCCCATTTGACCCTCAAATCTGAGCTGAATTCGCATGGTAGGCTGGTCAAAGACCTAATTAATCCCTAAAGAGCCTCTTTTCACACTACAAAGGAGTTACATAATCACCCAATGCAATGCTATAAGAAGCCATGAAGAAACATCATTTTCTCAAGGAATTTCATGTAATGTTACGCTGCCTAGATTGTTTTAAGGACTCAATCCTTGACAAGACCACCTTGGCATCATTTCATTGAGCAACTCACCTCTCCATTGAGTGAATTTTCAAAGGAGTTCATTCATCACCATTTTTATTTTTCTTGTTGTAAGGAGAGCAAGTTTGTGAGGGTCCAAGAGCCTTCCTTTGGAGGAAGAAGGGACTCATATTCCCCTTTCTTCATTGTGCTTTGATTTCATCAATAGATGAGCCTAAGAACATTGGTGATATTGGTCTTTTTGTGTTTGTTATCTTTATATCCATATGCTTATCATTTTAGTTTGTTTTAGTTTAATTCTTTCTTATAGTTTTGTTTTTCTTTCTCTAACTCTTTCCTCTACAGCTGTCATGCTCAGCAAGACCCAACTGGGCATGTAAGCACCTCTTATTTTCTCACCAAGGTGATGAAAAGGGTGCAAACAGAAGGGTTGTGGGAAGCTTGGTTTTGCTGTTGATTGGCATTTATAGGTGATTGTTGCTGCTAGTTAGGGTTCAAGGGGGTTGTAAATTGTTGTTGTATAGGAGGTGGGAGTAAAGTTTTCATTTGTGGTGGGTTGAATACGAGTAGTAATTGTGAAATGTTTGCATGGTATTGTGGATATGTAGGTTAAGAGGGATTTCCATACATAGGTCCCCTCCAACCTTTTTGCCAAGCTTGAGTTTGAGCTTACTGAGGTGTCCATTGTGGATAGGTCACTGGAGAAGGACCCCATTGTTGTTGTTGATATTGTGCATTAGGGTCATAAAATGTATTGGGGTTTTGGGCTCTCCAAGGTTTCTGGAAGGGTATGGTTGTTCTTGTGAGACTCCTCATCCCCTATACATGGCTTGTATCTCAAGCAAAGTTGGACACTCAGATGAGGGGTATTCTAGTGTACACAGACCACATATTTCTATGGCATTTAATGGGAATTCTTTCTCACTGTGTTTCTTTCGACATCTATGACAAAATATTTCTAAAGAAACCTCTTCTTCTTGTTTCTTTTTCAGTTTTAGAGTATCTAACTGGTTACTGATTGTGCTCAAGATGTATTTTTTAAAGTTCTCCAATAAGTTTCCTAACTTAGTTCTGGTGACAGTCCCTGAGCTTTGTTTTGTATTTTTGCTAAAAGGATCTCTTGGTCCTTTGCCTGTTTTAGCTTGTCCTCTTGAGTATCTCCTACAATAATCTGCAATCTTTGAAAAAGGATTTTGGTGTACATCTCCTGAACTCAACAAGTTTAAAACTTCTATGTATTCATCTCTAAGACCTTTCAAGAATACATTTCTTACTACAGTTGGGTATGTGGTGAATAGTTTTGACTTCTGATAGTTGTATAAGAATCTTTCTAGGTAGTCTTCAGGGCTTTCATCTTCTGTTTGTTGCATTTTAAAAATGTAGTTTTTAGCATTATCCTTACAATAGTCTTGGTATTTCCATAAAAATGTGTCTTTCATTTGATTCCAAGAGAGGATTGTAATTTATCCTAAGCTCATGAACCATCTTAAGGCTGAATCTTTTAATGTAGCAGGAAAGAGATTAAGTTTTTGGGCATCGTCTGAGTAGTTATAGCTTCTACATATTCTTCATGCTGATGTTTCTGAAAATATCCAAGATTGGAAATCCAAAAGTCTCAGTCTCTATGGCTGCATTTCCTTCTTCTTCTGCCATTCTACTGATGGATGGTTCAAAAACTAGATTTTCTATGTCTCCTAAATGTTCAGCAGACTCACGTTCTACCTGCCCAAGTGTCGATTCTTCCGTTTTAGGTTCTCCTTTTGGAGCCTCGCTGGCCCCCCTTGAATTTTCTCTTGGTGGAATTTTTCCTACACCAGTGTCAATTGGATTAGTGGGGGAGGTGTTTTTGAATCTTTAGAGCTTACAAATGTACCCTTGTTATCTCTATATCTATGCATAAAATGGAAATTTGATTCTCAACTAAATTGAAATCCTAATTCTATCTAGAAGGTAAGAAGGGAGCCTATCTTTGGAGAATACCACTCTAGTGGCCACATGGCTCTTCCCTCACGTCTTAAACATTTTATCCTCCTCCCTAAAGAAGCCTTTAAAAGCATTCAAAATTTATGCAAACAATCTAAGCTAAAAATCACTTCCTACCATTTGCAACTCCCCAGCAACGACGCCAAAATGTTGTGTTGTTTATATGTTTAGTATAATGAACTCATTAATTATCAATGCGGGATTTGTAATCAACAGATTTACAAGACACCAGTAAGAAAGGTAATTCTAATGTCATGAGTATAGAACTATTCTAAATTATGTATGTTGGAAACAAAACAAAATAGCAAACTAAAATGCACTTGGTTGTCTTTCACAGAGAGGCTATCTACTCCATTATGGCACATGCATGTATGAGATGGAGTTGGTTTGATAGATCAACTCTACTATCTGACCCATAAAACTAACTATGCAATCCACACTTTTGAAAGGGAAATCACAAATCAATCATCAAGACAGCATGGGTAGTTCAACAATCAATATATTGAGTATGATGTGGTTCACAATGTGGTGTTGTGAACTTCACTAGTTCTCCTTCAGATATGTCTGACTACTACTGCCAACATTCATGTCTATGAAACAAAATCAAATTCATAAAAAAAGAGCATATGCAAAAGCAGAGCGAGTAAAGATCTCTAAGCAATCATATAATGAAAATCCTACTCCAAGTTGGACTACTATCATCTGAGAGAATTAAATCTTTACACTATTAAAAAAAAATGCTAATACTAATCTACGAAGATGCTGACCTTTGTTGGGCAGTGGGCCCTTTCCGCTTCAATAGGTCAGTGACTGGAGTCTATAGTAAGCTTGCTTTCAACCCACACATTACTCTCATTCAAATTTCAAACATAGAATCAAACTTATGCTAACAACTCAACTCACATTTAATCATAGACAATCAATACATGGAGATAAATGACGTCCTTCTATTAATATTCACTCAGAATATGTTCTGCAATATAACACACTGCTTCACATGCTGTAATATTCTAACTCTCTCCACACTTCCACCATCCTTGCCACGACTATTTAATAGTCTTAGTCGTGAAACACAAGGAGGTGAAATGATTTGCAAATCAGTCAATTGTTAATTTTAATTATTCGGTTACATCTTTTAGCTTCATCTTCATGACACGAAGTGCATGAGGATGAAGCAATCAACAAACTATTCTAATATAGCCTTGCTAAAGAAAATAAACATCCAACAATTGTCTTGGGCGTGATCTGGACTAAACTTGGTACATTCGGCTCTCTATATTGGTACCGGATCACAATAGGTAGATGGTATTGGATCATGATAGTGCGCAAATGGTGGTACCGGATCACAACAATGCACAAATGGTGGTACCAGATCATGACAGTCCATGGCCATTGGTACCGGATCACAACAGGTGAGATTCAGTACCAGATGTGCTTAGTACCGGATAAAAACAATGGCAGTCTTGGTGCACAAGTATTGGATAGATGAGTTGGTACAGGAAGGCTAGATTTATCTAGAGGTCAAATATTATACATGGCAAATTGAAGCATTAGTACATGAAATGTTTAATTTCCTTGCTCAATAAACCACAAAATGCATAAATTATTCACACTTTACCTTATGACCTTATCAATGGCTAATGGTAGTGTTCTTGTCATTCATCCAAGCTTAGGTATGCCAAAAAGGTATAGATGAGGAGTATAATAGGGTAGTGGGGATGTTAATTTTGGGTCTCAACAAAGTGACAAGTTTGTGCATGAGGGTGTGCATTCTCAAGGAGTGTGACGCTTGAACTGGCCATTCAACTAGTACATGGCTTGGGCGAGAGAAGCAACATCACAAAGGGGTCAAGAGTACAAATGGGCTAGTAGGTTCAAAGTGCAACACTTAGACATTGTGGATGCTCTCCTTGACAGAGATTGGATGATGGAGATAGTAGTGAGGCAAGGATGGACACTTGCATTGGTCTTTGGAGTTGGACAGACTGATGAAGATGTGGAATAAAAGACTAAGTTCAAGCATGGGGAGGCACATATCAAGACTTGGATGCAATAGTTGTATTGATCACCCAATGAGTACAAGACTTGATAAGTGAAATGTGCGGATATGTGGAAGAATTGGTTGAAGTATGGGTGTAGTAGCAAGATCACAATATTTCAAAACTTAAGCGAAATTTTGAAGTGAAGTGGGTAGCAGTCAATTGTAGTAGGTAGCGACAACAACATTAGAACCAAACAACAACAAGGAAACACCATCGCAATGAGAGAGTGCAGTGGAGTTGGGTAACTTTCATCCTTGGAGTTGGGTGAAGTGACTGCATTGAATCGTGAAGAATATCATGCGGAGTTGGGTGCAATACAGTTTGGTTTGTGGAAACTTGGGGCTTCCACTTCGTAGGAAAACTTGGGTTTTCTAATTTGGACGAATTTGGGGTTCCCAGTTGGCACAAAACTTGGGGTTTCCAACAAACTTAGTTGCAATAGAGGCACACATTTGGGTGGAGACTTGGAGATCGCATATTTTATGGATATTTTTTAGGATGAAAACGACTTGAGGTGCAGGAGGATGTAAGGCCTACAACACCAATCCTGGGCACACACACTTCCACTGCAAACTAAAATGAAGGAAATTGGAAAGGAAAGATGCTTGGTGCATGTGAAGGAAAAAATTATTCATATATGAGGAGAGTTGGGGTTCCTTGGGCGCGTGACGTGCCAAGGGGAGACTCCACCCAAGATGCCTTGTGACACAAGTCAAACGATAAACGGTTCGATGAAGGATTGAGGGAAATAATTGGGTGCTCTACTAATGAAGGAAAATCAGTTAAGGCATGGGGCTGCACTTGGGCAAGTCGACTCGACTCACCTAAGGGACGCATACACCTAAGATGACAAGTTGGTTAGATGGATCGATGGGTTGGCTAGACATCGAAACAAATCATTTGGTGGGTCGGTTGGGCAAGCCGCCCGAACATGCCCACATGAGGAGTCGGCCCAACCTTGTGAAGGGGCGCAACTTCATGAACCGACGAGTTGGATCACCCATGGAAAAAGAGACATGAAGGATGGACACTTATAAAGGCACAAGGGCATACAACCAAGAAGGAATATTGAAAGACAAGGAGAAAAAGAAGATCTCTACAATTCTAAGGTAGACAAATAGGGTGAGCTCCCTCAAGGATCCAAGTCACTTCACTTGGGAGGAATTTTGTTACCTTGAGTTGGATTCATTAGACAGAGTTGGGCGAGCTTCTTTTGAGCCAGTTTTGGGGAAGTCTGGAAACGTAGGTCTATCGAAGGCATGTGTGAGGTAGAATCAAAATCTGTGAATTCTGTTGATACTCTGAGAAGCACTTGCTGAACTTGGAGTCGCTGGATGAAGATCGCCGATCTTCATTATAGAACAACGAGGCAGCTAAAAAATGATCCAAAGCTACCTTTGATCACCATGTCAACCTTCGATCATTCCGCGAAGGCGACCTCGTCCTAGCCTATGATATCGCTCATGATACCTTTGGCCACGGAAAATTCGAATCACTTTAGCATGGGCCTTACATCATCCAACATTGCCTCACCAAAGGCACATACATCCTGGCCTCCCTCGAAGGCCTCTCGATCAAGGAACCCGTCAATGGGTTATATCTCAAGAAATTTTATGCTTAGAAGTAGTCATTCTACTTTAGGTTATTTTTTCTTTTTTAGTGTTTTTAATCTTTTTCTCCTACCCTCTTGTCTAAAACTATCCTTTCTGCTATTGACAGATGCTTCCTCCACCAGCCTACCACATTGGTTACGCCGATGGCGCCAGCCGTTGGACACAAAATCTCACTTCAGCTGCTTGGGCTCTTTACACCCCCTCACATGAAATGCTACATTCAAGCAGCATATGTTTGGGGCCAGAAACCAACAACCAAGCTGAATATACTGTTGTCATTGGCCTCCTAGCCAACGCCCAGCGTCATCATATTCGTCACCTTAGCGTCTTCCTCGACTCTCAACTAGTCGTTCTCCAGCTCAATAATGTATACTGTGTACGCGATCCGTGCCTCTTTCGCAAATACCTACAGGTTAGACTGTTATCTCGACATTTTGATTCCATTACATTTACACATATTCCAAGACAATTGAATCAAACAACAGATCAAATAGCTAACATGGTGTTAGATTGGCATATATCACATCAAGCTACACATACATAAACATCCCACAAAATCCTGTCACAGCATCTAGATAGAATAGACATCATCATAATCATCAACAAAAAACACATGTAGACAACATCAGGATCTCAAAATATGTATACTCGTATATATATAAAGGCTCATCGGGCGATCTGAATGTTTACATACAAAAAATACATGTATCCGCAGGCCAGTGCAACACCTCGGTACAAAAATGGGCTCACCGGCCTATAAACAAAAAAGATGTACATCATGCACCACTCATGGTGCCTCTATCATGCCACCACCTGCCCCTCCCACAAGAGGAGGTGGTGTCCCACCACCACCTGACCCAGGCGGTGGTGGAGGACCACCCACAGGACCCTCCTACCCCGGCGGCAGGCATCCACTAGTCATCACAGCAAGCACAACTTCTCGTCGCACTATAGCCTGCCATGGTGGTGGTACTCCTATACACTGCTCCAGGAACCCCTCATCCTGGATGCGTATCCACATGCCCTCAGGAACGTCCTGTAAAACCATCTCTAGACGATGGCGTATGTCATCAAAATCAACTCTGACCGCCGCTGGAGGAGCATCTGATGGCCCCGCACCAGGGTCATCAAACCGGCGCCTCCTCACTTCCCTCTCGGGCTCAGCAGGTTGCTCTGCGGCATCCTCTCGCCAACGTCTCTCTCTCTGCGGTCGTCTCTCCATCTCTCGACGAGCCGGCACTCTCTGCATCTCCACCTCATGCCCGCGAGGTGCCACATCTGCACATGCACAAAACAACAAACAACAGATCGTATCAACATCTATATCACATACATATGGACTAATATCTCAAAACAACATAAAATCAAAAACATGCACAATGCTAAGCATACCTCGATGGTCAAAAACCACCCCTGGAGAAAACACCATGTCCAGGTCACCCCGAAAGTCAACCCCAGCATAGTGGTACCGAAGTACTACCTGCGGCATCTGCCACCATATCGGCATTGCCTCTGCTGAAAAGTAGTGGCCACCTTCACCACCACTGTGGCGAACCAAAACTATAGACCACCGCCTCAATCGCGGCTCTCATGCCCCTGACATCTCTAGTAGAACCCTCTAGTGCAACATCGGCACCCTCTCCAAGAACCATGCCACTAGGATCGACCCAAAGGAAAAATCTCCTACACCTGTGGATCGACATCGATCCAACTGTGCGATCATCCATGCATGTAGCGTCAGTCCCCACGCGAATCGCCCACCACTCTCTCCAGCACCAGCAGTTGGCAACTACTAATCCGCTGGGTCGCAACTGACCCATATATCCGAACAATCATCGTCGCTATACAGCGATGTGCCAGGGAGTCGATCGCATTGATTCTCACCACCGTCCCAGACATAAAATCTGGACCTGAGCAATATCTCTGACCAACCTCGGCCAGCGAAGTAGTCCTCGACATCACCGGCTCCGTCGGTAGGGGCGTTCCCCGAAAGGGGAGCCCAGTCAAAAATTAAATATCCTCCATCGCAGTGATGGGGATCTGCTCTCCTCGAACGAGGAAGCAGTGCAGTTCCGGACTCCACATCTGGATCAGGAACTGTAGCAGATACTCCTGTTCCCATATCAACGGGCACTCAAAGAACTTTAGCAACCCACAGGTTGCTAAAGTTGCTCGCACCCCAGGCCCCTCATTGGCCACAGCCTCTCGCAACTGGGCCCACTCTCGCTCTCGCCACCACACTGGCATCGTCACTGTTGGCAACCTGCAAACAACACAGAGTCCTATATCAGCTCATATACCCATCAACAACATCAAACAGACTCTTTTTTACCCTTAAACCTTGCCTCATAGGGGCGGTTTTTATCACCCACAGGCGTGCACACATGCACGCCTATTCACTATACAGGCGCGCATATTTTCACGCCTGCTCACTGCACAGGTGCACCCCTGAGCGCGCCTGTTCACCATACAGCCATGCACAGGTGCGCGCATGTCCAACCCACAGGTGCGCACTGATGCGCGCCTGTCCAACTCACAGGCGCGCCTTAAATTCCCTTTAACGCACACCCATGCGCGTATATTTGGTGAACAGACATGCACATATGCACGCATTTCACTGAATCACCCGTGCACGTGGGCCCACAACCCCTTAAATACCCCTATACGGCCCTCCGTACCAACCCTGCACAAAAATTGAAAACCTATTTCTAGGCAGAATGATCAGACCACCCACCTGATACTTGCAGAATGTCGATCGGTTGCCTCGTCCTCCCCGAATCTCCAAATCTCCTCTGAAAACTACTCGTCCAGTCACTATTGTAGCAGGTACAAATGAGGTGGCAATATGGACCCTACAGCTATATATAGGCCTTTTGCCCAACTTCCACTCAATATTCTGGGAGCTCACGGTGTCCATTTTTCAAACTGTCTTCAGCCACAGGATCAGCATCCCGTCACCTACATTTCAGCAGTCCCTGGGTCGCTTTTCATCAAGAGCCCATAGGGTGCCCTTTTTTCATTTCATGGTCAGGTACACACGCGCATAGTCACATTTATCAAATACATGCTCATATCTTAGACACTCTTCAGATATTGTTTACTTTGGGTATTTGGTTGTTATGTGTGCAGGTACTTTCTCATCACCCATCCGCATCACCCCTTCAGGTATATACTCAGCACTGGCATGTAGTCTCTCCCACCGGATTGCATTTACATTTCCAGTCACACCCTTTGATATTGGCCCTTAGGATCCTCATTCCTGGCTCTGCAGTACCCACACCTCCATTTGCATCTGTGGTACTGTAACCCGGTAGCATTCTCACCCACATGAGTTGTCCCATTCATAGCACCTTTTGGCACTTTTGACACTCATGTTGTTCTTCATTACCCTTTAGGGATGGGAGTCTCAATAGTCTTTCATCATGTCGTGAATCAGCCACATACTCCTTCTCTTCATTTTGCTAGCTTTCCCACATGGACTCCCAGATTATCTTTTTACGGTTCTATTTTTTACCTGCACCTCCGCATTATCATGAACCCTCCATTTCATCCATAATCAGTTTGCCCATCTGCGAACCTACCCTCATTTCACCTACCTCGTACAGAAACTCACTAATGGGGCCCCCACCCTTCATCAGTCTTCCAAGCACATTATGCCCTACGTGGACCACCCATATCACACAGGGGCACCCGTTTCTGTATTTGTACATTTCTCCCCAAAATTATTTGTTATTTATTGTACAAACGTCTTTATTTCCAGTCGTTACAGTTTCTTTTGTCGTCACCGTTGGTGACTTGCTTTCCTTTTGTAGTGTACCCTTTCACTACCTAGGTTTCCCAACCTCTCAGTTTACCATTCTGTACATGGAATTATAAGCAAAGGCATTTAACACAATTAAACACACTTAAATCTCAGAGTAAAATACATAAGATGCTGCTACAATTACACAAACCATAGCAGTCACAGTATTTTATTTACACAGCGGAAAACATGATACAAACCAACACAGTCATGCGAACATGATCAAAACATAACTTAGAATACTTATCTTTTATCTGCTGTATAAATCACCAACCAAGTGCAGGCCTTCCACGAACCTCCCAGCCTTAGACCATATTGTTCATCATCTCAACAGTAGGTCACCCACGAGCTGGGACCGAGCTCCACCCTAAGGCAAGGATCCTAGGCTAGGTTGAGGTTACAGGGAAGATAGCACGTACAAAACCACCAGGAAGAAGCTCTCCCAGGAATCTCCCACACTCACTGCCCACAGTCCCTCATTCCCCACATGCCTGCTCCACCCCAGGGGAGTGCACCTTCTCTGTCACCTAGACAGTCCTTCGGATGCCAGTCCCCCTTACCTTGGGTTACATGAACAGACCGGACCGGAAGTCTCTGGGTTCTATGGCAGCTACAAAGATTTCTTCCAGGAGTTCTCTTCTCCCTCTGCGCACTCTCTCACCTGGAGGAGTCGCTCACAGGCCAACAAGCCTCACGCAGTCCAGTACTGCGTGGTCACAACAATCCACAGGAAACACAGACAAATGCTTCCAAAAATGGTTCAACAATCACTGGATGATCTCTCGGTGATGATTTCGGGACAGGCTCCAAACACAGGCTAGCTCAGCATTTCCCATACAATCACAGGATGCTTCCACTCGAGTCCAGCACAGGGATTCTGGTTCAGGAATGCGTTTCCGGGTTGCCTAGCACAGACACAGACTCATAGCTCGGAGCATGGTGTACATGGTTTCTTCAGACAAACACAGGCTTAACGGCTTCCGAGATGAATTAGCGTATCTGGCAGAGGTCGTACTACGTTTCACGCTCAGAGGTTCGGGTCCGAATGGAGGAAGATCCCCACCCATGGTTCAGTTTAGGCTTATATTTGCATGCACCAGGGTTGACACTTGTCACCCTGAGAACTGCATGTGTTCCATCCATACGCCTTCCTTCCACCACTTGGGAATCACAGGTCCTTCCAAGAGGACTTAGGATAAAATAATGTGCATATGGATTTTTAGGAAATAATATTAAAATATTATTCTAGGCCTAAGCCCCCTGGGCTTAGCCCCTAGGCTCATCACTCAACCCCTTTCCCACCTTCCAGCCCCTGATCACTTGGCCACTCTGTGGACGCTCAGTCCCCCATCACTCATTCATCGTGGTCGGTCTGCACTGGCGATATTTATATTTTATTAATTGACCTGCATACATACAAGTACGTCAACAGGCTCCTGGCCTTCAACACTTAGGCTCCCTGGCCTAACAAAACACATAAGCCTACAACTTATACAAAACTTGGCTCACCAGCCTATAGAACATATTTACAATTCTTTGCATATAACATGATTTGTAATGGGGCTCGGCCTTGGGGACACTACAATCCCCCTCCCCTTATTTTTTGCACTGTCCTCAGTGCAACTTACACTCCCTCTGCGTGTCCTTCAAAATTTTCAAAAAGATTCGGGTACTCTGCCTGCATAATATCTGCATGCTCCCATGTCGCGTCCTCAGGACCGTACCAGGTCCACTGGACTTTTATAAGCTCTATGGCCCGATTTCGGAGCTGCTTGTTTTTCCTGTCCAATATACGCACAGGGTGCACTTGCAGGACACCTTCTGGTTCCACCTGAATCACAGTCCAATCGATAACATGATTAGCATCAGGTACATATTTCTTAAGCAGTGAAACATGAAACACATTATGTATAGTCATATATGCAGGTAATGCAAGCATGTATGCAACTGGCCCAATCCTTTCTAGGATCTCAAATGGCCCGCAGAATCTCGCTGCCAACTTGGTGCAACTTCCCAATTTCAGGGAACTCCTGCTAGCTTTCACTTTCAAGAAAACATGGTCACACACTTTGAATTCTCTATGGGTTCTGTTACTATCAGCGTAAAT
>JASDQU010102539.1:71632-86074 GCA_032191745.1 Picea mariana
AAACAATCTTGTTAAGATTTGATTTGATTTTATGTCAATTGAAAAAACAGAGCATTCTTACTCTGTCCCGATTTACATTCGTTTTGATTTGGTTTAATTTAAAGTTAAGGAATAATTGAATCATTAGTAATTAGTTTTGGATTTGATTTTATTTTGATTATATCTAGTCCTGTTTTCTATTTTTGACTAGCTACAGAATCAGATGATTCTGTAGCTAAGTCTATAAAATAATTTTTTTATTGTTTTCTCAATAAAATATCCTTCTAATTTGATCTGTGTGTTCTATTGCAAGCAAATTCGAATTGGCAATAGATATATTGAGCAGTTAGGGGATGATCTACAGATTTTACTTGCATTTTATTTC
This sequence comes from Picea mariana, assembly GCA_032191745.1. Lineage (NCBI taxonomy): Eukaryota > Viridiplantae > Streptophyta > Pinopsida > Pinales > Pinaceae > Picea > Picea mariana. The sequence continues at coordinate 71,997 of JASDQU010102539.1, forward strand.
CTTAGTTTAGGAGATTTTGGGATATCTCCCAGATTGTGTAAAACTATTTGCTATTATTCACAAGGATGTTTTACCTTGTGAGAAACCTATATAAACCTATGGTTTTTGTAATAATGTTGATCCTCAGTTGTGGGAGAACAAGGATATGGAGTTCTAATACAGACTGGAACATAATTGATGTTTTGTCATAGCTTTAGCTTCTCAATATATCACATTTTGTTTCAAGTTTGGTGTATCACTTTGTTTATGGTTTATGATTACTTTAGCTATCTAAATCACATTCAAATGATATAATTTTATTACTGTTATCTATATCTTGTTTCTTCCAGATTGATAAAATACATAACAATTATTAATTCATTTTAGTGAATGATAGCTTTGTCTTCTTCATAAATTGAATTGTTATATATAAGTTTTCTGCATAATAGGATTCCCTTATTGCAGGAGTTTATGATCAGAAGATTGTTATGACTTTCTTTTATGTCTTGTTTGTCCTGTAACATACTTCAAGAAGCAGCGTAGCTGATCATTTCCGAAAAGCTTAAGGACTAAACGGTGTGAGTTTCCATCCTCCAATCAGCTTAGAATTCATCTTGCACAGGGCAGACTTGGAGCGTTTCCAGGTCAATTAGTATTTAGTTTACTGTTTTCATTAAGTAGTTTAATATAGATACAATCTTAATAATATTTGTATTAGATTGTTTAATTTCAGTAAAATATATTAGATTGTTTAATTTCAGTAAGTTTATTTCTTTTGCATAAAATATAAAAATCATAAAAACATACCTTGCTGTCTTAGGGCAGTAATCGATTGAGTTTTGCAGGTTTTAATTAAATCTGTAGGCTGTTCATAGTGTATATTTGTGAATAAGAAATATCATAGCTGATAATTAGATAGTTGATTTGAGTTATTATAATCATAATTAGTATTTTGTATATATAATAGTTAGTAGTTTATATTTAGATCAGCGTAGTTAGTTTAAGTTTGCTTTATTAGTTTCTAGTTTCCTTTGTTTTAGTTTAATTTCTTTTATGTAGATAGTTAGTTTGTTTTAGTTGATTTTAGTTTATTTTATTAGTTTCTAGTTTCCTTAGTTTAGATTACATAGCTCAGATCATTTCTCTCTTTGGTTTTCTTAGGAGACCTTAGAGCAGCCAACGGAGCCATTAAACTCGTCAGGGTGGTCCATTCCAAACGGCTTGGGTTATTTAGACAACCCCGGACCGGTTCCACTCTCCCAGTTGACGGATGGTCAATTTCGCCTGTCAACACGATTCTCATCGCTTTGCAAGTTAAGTGTTCAGGGGTTCTACTCAATTAATACCACTTTTCTCCCAAAGTAGGACTTCATCGAATTGTTATGCGCAAATCCTCCCATTGGTTGATCGAACGGTTGGGAGGGGTTCTCAATGGACTCCTAGATCCATAGCTCACATTAATTCATAACTCTAACATTAGGGGGTTTTGGTACTATGACACCTTTTTTATCCTCAAGTGGTCAATGTCTCACTAACCATGGCATAGATCCAACAGTCGGGGAAGCTCCTGAGTATCCTTGGATCTACAGCTCGCGTTACTTTGAGACAGGTAATTTGGTCAGGGTTTAATGGTGGGACAAATCCCACGATCACAGTTAAGGGAAACCGCCAAATGTTGGTCAACCTCGTTGGTAACTAAACCAATAGGCTTCCTTCAGTTGGTCTTAGATGTTGTAAGGTCATAGTGTCTCAGAGCTCTGAACTCCTGAATTTATGAAGCTATAATAGCTTCCTCCTTTCAGACCTAGCAAAGGGTTCCTAGGTCTTGGTCATATGGATCCTCTAATAGGTCTCGAGGCTACATGCCCAATTCTTAGCCATGATTTGGTTAAGTTTGTGGGCATGAGCCCTCAGTCTCTTGGGTGAATGGTTTGAAGGGAGCACCCTCCATTCACAAAGCTTAATATCTAAATCAGAGAAATGCATTTCTTGACCAATACAGGAATTGTAAACTTATTCATAAACTCTTTTGAAGACCCATGTCTCATGGATTTCTAGCTGCTAGACTGAGGTAAACATAAACCATGAAAATACAAGGGCTCACAGAAAAAAAAGTAAKTATTCCTAATGATTAATCAAACAATGTAATATTTAATCATAACCACAGACATTCAACCATCATTTCAATTCGAATACACAGAGTATAAGAATACTTATCAAGAAAGATGATAGTGAAGCAACTACTGASAGGGGTGCCTGATCTGGATTTTATGAGAAGAAMRAAATGAATACATATTATTATCAAAAGATGATTAACACAGAATAACAGATATACAATAAAATTGGTTTCTATTCAATAAGGAAATAAGCTTAAATTGTAAAATGCAGCGGAAAACAAGCTTGCTAGAATGGTGGCAGCTTATCTTTGTGTGACRGTTGCCTCATTCACTAGAAGATGRTTACAATGAGGCTCTCAAGGMATTTTTACAATAAACAGGAATGTCAAAAACCCTAGACATCCAAAAACCTAATCCTAGGAGATGAAGTGCCAAAACTCATGTGGGCCCCATTTGGGTAAGTTAGTACATCAACTTCCTGGGGTCGTAACTTTTGCAAACGATCTTCGTTTTAGGTGCACCATAGCCTGTTGGAAATATCTATCCAAGGACTACACATGTTTCTTCTAGCGATCCCTACACATTTTGACTGTGGAAAGCCCTAAAAACGTTGTTTAGGGCTTCAAAACAACCCCAGATGTCAGGGACCCAAAAACTAGGAAAACACTATCGAACTGGAAAACTACCAAAATGATCTAGTTGGAATAGGTGGGAGGCCACCAAAATCCATATGGATCAATCCTCCCCCCTTACAAATAAATGGTCTCTATTGTGTTGAGTTCCCCTATTAGATGAGGAAATTTATACTGAATTTGGCCCCGGGTGAGCCACTTGCCTTGGTGCAGGACTTTCTCTACTTTGACAACTTGATAAAGTTGGATCCTTTGCTGGTGAGTGGCCTTGAATTGTTTTTCCACAATACGATCACTAGATGCATGTTGTATGCATTCAGGGTTGATATTTTTTGGTTTCAGTTGTTCTGCTATCTCTTAGGTGTCCAGTAATGATGGGAAATAAGGTCGAAGGAGATCCATGTTGAACATTGGGTGCATGTTGAGGAAAGGAGGAATGTTAAGATCAAAACCATTATCACCCACAACCTTGGTGATGGTGTATGGCCCATAAAGGAGTGGGTGAAGCTTTCGATGGGGTCTAATAAGGCATTCTTTCTACAAATGCAACCAAAATTTGTTGCCCACCTGAAACTTATGTGGCACCCAGTGTTGATCATGGCATTGCTTGTACTTGTCATTAGACTTATGTAGGATATCCTGAACTTGTTGAAGGATGTGCTAGATCTGTTCAATGAACCAGGTGGTTTTGTCAGCTTCAGTTGGAGCAGTAGATGAGTCGGTCGAGGTGACCATAAGGGGTAGTGCAACATCTATGGGACCTAATGGTTGGAATCCCAACCCCACCTGAAAGGGGTTGTGGCCAGTTGAACTATGAAAGTCTTGGCTGTAGCTATGTTGGACATAGGGAAGACTCTCATCCCATGTGTGAGGGTTCTTGGTATTATACATGTGCAAGATATGCATGATCATTTGATTTACAACCTCGATTTGGCCATTTTTCTATAGGTGGAAGATCGTGGATTTGTTGAGCTTGGTGTCCAGCAATGACCAGAGGCTTGACCATAATGTGAATAGAAATCGACTGTTATAATTTGAGACAATGGTTTGTGGGATTCCAAAATGTACCTAGACTCATTCAAAGAAGAGCTTGGTAGTGGCCTCTGTTGTGATTCTGTAGGTGGCCAGAATAGCCATCTTAGAAAAGTGATCAACAACCATTAAAACACAGTCATTTCCCTGCTTGGTAGACAGGAGGCCCAACATGTAGTCCATGGAGATGGATTCTTGTGGCTTGTTAGGAGTATGAAGAGGGGTGTATAGGCCCTTTTTCTTAGTGGTCGGTTTGGAAATAGCACAAGCAGTGCAGGACCTGATATACTTGTTGACCTTCTTTTGAAATTTCGACCGATAGAAATGTTTCTGCAACATTGCCACTGTCGTTTTGATGTTGAAATGTCCTACCACCCGACTGTAGTGGGCTTCCCAGATTATCTTCACTCCTGCACTTGATGGAACACAGATATGGCCCAAACAACACAACAACCCATCCTAAAGATTGAAATTAGTGACAATTGTGTTTGCACCCAACATTTGGTAGGTGGTGGTGAAGTTCGGATCCATCTCATAGAGTTGGGGCCATCTAGAGGTCTCATGGACACAAGAGTTTAGCACCATGGTGAGTGTCATGACTGTTAGTATTCTGAGGAAATCAATGACACGTTTGGTGCTTCTTGTTTTATACTTTATTTTGAGGTGGGGATGTTGAAATTATGTGGACCAATTCTGATGGTGATCATTCTGCAATTTTCCTTGTGTTTGCATGAACTGCAGTGGCTTATGATCTGTGTGGATGAATTTCTCCTTCCTAAGAATGTAATGTCTCCATTGGCGACATGCTTGCACAATGGAGTATATTTATTTGTCATAAGTAGGGTAATTACAGAAAAAATCTGATAGTGTCTCACTATGATAGGCCATGTGGTGGTTGTGCTGAGTGAGAACGATGCCCACAACATAGTCTGAATCATCTGTCTCGATCTCAAAGGGTTGTTGCAGGTTTGGTAGTGAAAGTATTGGGTATGATCACAAGCACTGCTTCAAATCATAAAATGCTTGATGTTGGGATCGACACCACACAAATTTCTCCTTACCACCACCCCTAGTTACTTGGCTGAGGGTCCATGCAATATGGGAGAATCCCAACATGAACCTGCAGAAGAAATTGGCAAGGCCCAATAAGATCTAAAGATTAGTGAGTGCGGTTGGGGATGGCCAGTCACGGATGACTTGGATCTTGTCTAGATCCACATGTACACCATGTTGATTAACGATGTAGCCCAGGTAATGGACCATGTCCATGTCGAAGGATCATTTTTCCAAGTTGGCGTATATCTTGTGTTGTTGTAGGGTGTGAAGAATCTGCTGAATATGTTGCAAGTGTTCTTCCCAAGTCTTGTTATAAATGAGAATGGCCATCTAGAGGTCTCATGGCTGCAAGAGTTTAGCACCATGGTGAGTGTCATGACTGGCAGTCTTCTGAGGCAATCAGTGACACGGTTGGTGCTTCTTGTTTTATACTTGATGTTGAGGTGGGGATGTTGCAATTATGTGGACCAATTCTAATGGTGGTCATTCTGCAATTTTCCTCGTGTCTACATGAAATGTAGTGGCTTATGATCAATGTGGATGACTTTCTCCTTCCTAAGAATGTAATGTCTCCATTGACGATAGGCTTGCACAATGGAGTACATTTATTTTTCATAAGTAGGGTGATTACAGAAAAAATCGATAGTGTCTCACTATGATAGGCCACGGGGTGGTTGTATTGAGTGAGAACGACGCCCACAACATAGTCTGAATCATCTGTCTCGATCTCAAAGGGTTGTTGTAGGTTTGGTAGTGAAAGTATTGGGTATGATCACAAGCGCTTCTTCAAATCATCAAATGCTTGATGTTGGTATCAGCACCACACAAATTTCTCCTTACCACCACCCCTAGTTACTTAGTTGAGGTTCCATGAAATATGGGAGAATCCCAACATGAACCTGCAGAAGAAATTGGCAAGGCCCAATAAGATCTAAATCTCAGTGAGTGTGGTTGGGGATGGCCAATCACGGATGACTTGGGTCTTTTCTAGATCCACATGTACACCATGCTGATTAATGATGTAGCCCAGGTAATGGACCATGTCCATGTCGAAGGAGCATTTTTCCAAGTTTGTGTATATCTTGTGTTGTTGTAGGGTGTGAAGAACCTGTTGAATATGTTGTAAGTGTTCTTCCCAAGTCTTGTTGTAAATGAGAATGTCATCCAGATACACCACTACAAAAGTATTGGTGAATGGTCACTGTTAGTGGGAAAAGCCCCCCTTTAACTACACTAGGGTTCAATATGTAGACAGAGTGAATAACTGTGTAAAATTCAATCAATTATCTGTACTACCCCAAACATACCAAAACTAATGTAAAGAAAAGAAAATAAGAGAAGAGATCGGGTAACTATACCTTTGATCCCACGTCTGGTGATGATCTCCTCAAGCTTGGAAGTTCCACTAATTGCACGTCTCCTCCCAAGGTTGACCTACATCCAAAGATAGGTAAACAAGAACTACAATCATGCTATTATATCCATAAGTTAGGGTTAGATATTAAATTTTAAGTATAAATCAATAAAAATACTCAAAACACCATCATTTGGGACAGGAAAATGTGATTATTTTATTCATCATACAAAGATTATAACTTACAATATATATCGGCCACCATTTCACGAACCTAGTATGGGATCCTCTTTACCATGCTCCAAGTGCACCTTGAATGGAATTCTTCTCTCAACCTTCCGATCACCTTGATTCAATGGAATGGGTTGAATGGAGGAAGAAGGGGTTGATGAGGGGATGTTGAGGCAATATCTTGGGCAAGGAGGGGAAATGAAATTGGGCAGAGTTTCACTGTTCTTATGCTTGTATATGAAATGAAACCCAAACACCTCCTTTTATATGAAAAAAGGATGGTTATTTGGTTGGGTGACGGGATATAGCAGGTGGATTATTTGGAAAACTTCCAATAGCCTGTGAATTTCAATGAAATCCTTGCAACTTTTTATTTTTTGCAACTTTTGAAAGCATACATGGGATGTAATGGTGTAGAAAGCATGTGTACGCTATATGTAATGGTGCAGTACATATATACGCAAGATGTAATGGTGCAGGGCGCGTACATATTCTAAAAAATGGTTTTTTAAGAAGATCTTCTTAGTAGTTCTTTGGCAAAATATGCAAGTAAGAGGGCCAAGGCCATGTATGCATGAGTAGGGCCATGTATGTATGAGTAGGGAATTTTAGGGCTATAACAGATGCCCCCTAATGTGTTATTTCAGAAGAGAAACTGATGGATGAAATACATTACAATATCTTCACCAATGTACGAAATCGAGTGAGCCTGGGACCAGAGTTCGGGAGGTGCCATCTGCAAAACAACAATTGTCTCTCTAAGGCGGGCATACCCATGTTTGKGATGAACTAAATCATGCCTGCCAATCAAATACACTACAGATCCATGTCATATAAATATATAAATTGTAGCCATGATAAATATACAACAGATCTACATCTCAAAATCAGTCGAAGATATACAAGTAGAGTATCCATCTTCAAGAATCTAGTGACACCTGATGGCTGGAGATGAGTCCTTCAGAGCTTGAATAACACCTTAAAGATATTCAAAACTCATGTAGGAGTACAATGGGAGTGTATAAATCAATACCATAAGGTCTTCGACGAATCTTCAGGAAAAGACATGAGGATCTCGATGATCAGGCAGAGAACTTCGTCGATTTTGAATCTAAACTTGACTAGACTTTCGGGATGGCCGACTCATGAATTCAAGAGACAAACTACAGAAATTATGAATCGGGTTGAGTGAAAACTTCCTTTGGAAAAAAGCATGAAATATGATCAGACTCATGCAGCATGACATTAACATAAGTTCATGATGGAGGAGGCAATGAAAACTCTTCATGTGTTTGGAAGAGTAACCAAATGGAGAAGGACACAAATCTATGTAGTGAGAACAACTTCCTAAGGTCACACTAGATCCTAATGATGTTCTTTGTCCAAGGGTGACTCTCTATGTTGTTGAAAAAAGAATACATATTTCTCGTCCCCTCTTTTTGGAATATTTGATTTTTTTGTCTTTTTCAATTTTGTAAGATCTTGAAAAAGAATAAAAGAATTCTACGTTACAAAGGATGAATGAATGTCACAAGCAAGCATACTAGTTCCAAGCTCCAGGAACATACTAATGCTAAAAGCAAGGAGACATGTGCAGGAAAAGGACACTCAGGGAAAATTCCTCCATCGGTCAAGGTGTCAGGTCGTAGAGGCAAGAAGTGCTACAAGGCTTGTGTATGAGGCATGCTTCAAAGGTTCAGTTGAAATCAACATGGAGCTATAATTAGGCCAAAGACATAGAGATTCAAATGTGATTAAGAAAGACACAATGAGACCCCTTCCATGTAATTTTAATGAGCCCAAAGAAGGTAATATCAATAGTTTTTTCACGTTTAGAGAGTCTGAAAAAATGTAAAAGAAGACTCCATGGAGTATCGTTTTTGGATATAGTCTAGTCAATTTGAAAAAGGGTTAAACTTGCATCGAAAAGATGTCCATTCAAAACCATTTTAACAAGTGTGACAAAGACAACATCACTCAACAATATTTTCAATTTTAAGGAGTCTGAAAAGAGCTTAACTATAGACTCACATCATTTTTCTAAGTTTTGTCTCCTTAGCCCATAAAAGTATAAAAGTTACTAAGGAGAACTCTCTCAGCGAGATGAATCTCCCGAGTCATACCTTTTTCCGCTATAATCTACATGCTGGAAAAAAGATTAAACTCACTCCAGTAGAAGTTCTTCCGAACCAATTTAATGAGTGTGACAGAACAAGGTCACTCGAAGATCTTTTCAATTTTAGGGAGTTAAGTATTGATTGGCTATGTGAATAATATTGATTGGCTATGTGAATAATATGTTGGCTTAGTGCAAGAGGTTGAAAGTTGCTTTGTGCAGAAAGGCTGTGTAAAGTAAGGATCTGTGCTAGTAAGGAGTTGGATCTGTGCCTTGACCTGATTTTGGGAAGGAGGATCTAATGCGTTGCGCGTAGATATCTTGTCCTCTGTGGGGTTTTTCTATGTGGCTCTATGCATAGGAGTGGGTAAATGTAAGAATATTGAAGACTAATAAAGAAGAATAAGAGGTTGGTGGACGTAGCCCCACACTAGGGTGAACCACATATATATTGTGTCTTGATGTGATTTGTGCAATGTTCTTTATGTGATTTATTCTTAGTGTTGTTGTTATAATGTATGATGAATGGATCTGATGTTGTTGCTTAGTGCTTAAAGGTATTGTGAATGCTATATCTAAGTTAATGCTATGTGCTAAGTGAATGAAAGTACTTGATATTTATGGTTACTGTGTTGATCTGTAATAAGGGTTTTTATATACGATGTGAATGAGATTCAAGAACTAATGCATATTGTTTTTTAAGTGCTCTGTTAAGTATTGTAATCATAGATATGTGTCCCAGCTTGGTTGTAGACACTTGAGTCCTGCAACCTCCCTACCTCTACCTCAGGTGAGACTTCATCTGCTTCACAGGTGTTGCCGAAAGGGTCGGTAGTTAGGGTTGTGCTGGTGTGTTGTTGAAGCGTTTAACCCTGGGTCTTCCCATGTGCCAACAAATGGTTCCGTTTTCGAGACCTGAAACTGTGATTGTTGGGAACTGACGAAAAGATAAATCTATGTGCGTAGATCTGTTGATGTAGTGTGCAGTATTCTACTTGAATTGCGAAGATCTATACTAAGAAAGAAATCAGATCTGAAGAAAAGAGGTAAGATCTTAAATCCTTTTTCTCTGGTAAAGGTAAGATACATGGAATGTTTTCTTTGAAAAGTATGAATCTAGGTATGTTTGATATATTTTGTCCTAGCCTAAAAACTAGGGCACCATTAGAAGAAAGAGATGATCTGAATAAATTTGATAGAAATAGAGAAAGATATGTTATTCCTATGCATAGAAAGAATTTTTGGACTAATAAGTGGATGCAGGAACCTAGAAAGAATTTTTGCAGATTGCAGGTCCAACACTATGATCCCAGTGCGCAGCATAGGAGAGGTTGGGGATCACTTAAAAGAAAGAGAGGATTAACACTGTGCTATAATTGAAGAAGGCTGAGACATATTGCTAAGGAATGCCCTGTTACAGGTCCTATTTGTCTGTGTTGTAAAGTTATTGGTCATAAGTTTGAGGACTACCCAAGGATGATTTATAAAGTTGAAAAGATGATCATGAGACAAGAAACCTATAAATAAGGTCAAGAGACTAAGGATATCTTAAAGAATCATACAGAAAAAGAGTCAGAGACTACATTAATACAGTTACAAAAACTAATGGAGGATCACAGAGACATCAATTTACCAGAGATCCTGAAAGAAAAACAACGTATAGTTAAAAGAATAGAAGACTTCGACATAGACTGTGTATTGGATGAAGAAACACATGTGAATATTATGCCAGAAAGCACTTGAAAAATCTTGGGAAATCCTGCTATGATACCTTCATTGTGAAGGATTGGCTTGTTTAAAGGAAAGATGATAGCCCAATGTGGAAGAGTTACTAATATACCTATGATTGCTCATGAAACATCGACTGAAGAAGAATTTGAATTCATTAATTTTGTTGAGAACAACGCCCCTTTTCCACTTTTGTTAGGAAATATTTGGATGAAGAAGGATCAGATCAAAAGGAAATCAGAGGAGGAAGCCACAAAAAATAAAAATAAAGGACTAAGGGATCTCATAGCTAGAAGAATAGATCGATTGTTAGAAGAACAAGAAGTTGAGTCAAAGCAGTAGAATGAAAGAGAAGTAGATGTCGAAGTTGAAAGAGCACAAGAAGGTTTAAAGGACCTATCCATGCAAGAACAAAGCATGTCCACCTAGGACCTAGTAAGAAAAGAGGTATTACCTCTAAACCCTTTGAAAGAACATCAGCAATGCGAAGTCATTATGCTAAGAGAAGATAAGAATAAGAATGGAAAGAGGAATCCAGAGACTTAGATCACAGAAAATAAAGCAAGATAGCTCAGTAAGAAGAAAGCCAAGTTAGAAAAACTACAAAAAGCTCCAGAGAAAACTTTGTAGGAGACTTCTACAGAACTTGAACCTCATCGAAATAGCAGAACCATGCAGAATGGAACTTCACCATGGCGAAGCTATATGACCGTTGGAGGCACCCCAATCGTTAGAATAATGCTCTAGAATGGCTAGAAATGTAGTTATTGATGGAAATACCATCGTTGGACCATTGGGGCCGCTCCATAATGGACAGCTTTGTATTGATTGAGGCATTCCTTCCCATTGGAGGAATCTATTACGACACTTGCCTATTTAACCCATCAGACGCTGCATCGAGACCACTTTTTTCCACACGTGATTATCTGAGCTAATAGAGAATCGATTGCATACCACAATGTGATTTCTAGACCTCACCATCTGTATGATTACCTCGCTTGTCTGTTTTCATACCCAATCTAGTTGGTTACAAGTGTGAATGTTGGGTGAACATAGCACGTTAGAGAAATCTATGGAGGATATTCTTGTGGAGCTCATGGCTGAGAGAGTTATGTCTATAGGAATATAGGCATCATCGACTAGAGGATTGCAAGAATCCCCCTCGACTGGATGTCATTCTAGCTGGACCACGACTGAGAATTGAAGCAAGCACCCTGATGATATGGCTAACGTGAAGCATATCCCATTGGTCTTGCCTAAATACATACCTCCTTTGGCTCACACAGTTATCTGTGACAGTATCCCATGCAAATTTGAATATACTTTGATCACTGCGTACATCCCAAAGGGGATACGCGTAGTTGGACCCCAATTAGGACACATCCCAGCTTTGAAGAACAACGACTTTAACCTCGGATATAGAAAGAACTAAGTGATGCTCATGACACATCGGTATTTGATGAAGACGACTGGGAAGAAACCCCAGATAGTCTCCTAGACATGGATAAAGGATCTCGCGCAATCAACGATACTAAACGTGATGAAGATCCCTCACTTTGGCTGACACCAGGAGGTTAGCATTTGCATTAAACTCCTCCTGTCATGATATCACAGAGGTTATCTATGGATCAACAGGCGTGTCACTATGGATCCGATGTTGATCCACCTCATCACAGAAATAAGCATGCAGGGACCGGACCCTTAGTAGTTCTACCCAGGGAAGACTTTAGATCGCTCCCTGGCACAGTGCATAAAGAAGGATTATGGCGATGTAGAAAAGGGAAATCGAGGCTACAAGGTATCCTCCATCTAGGATGGTGAAGTGCACCTAGATTGTCAGCTTATATCTAGCAATATCGTCAGAAAGAACCGTCTGACGTAGGTCACTGGATTTGTCATAGACCTCACAAGGAAGTGTGTAGAAGGAATGCAAATGAATTGGGTGATTTACCTCATCAACGAGCTGGAGAAGGACCGTCGCTAAGCACAAGATCAAGGCTATGAATTCCATTTTAGTTGGTTACTGATACTGATCACATTTGTCACTTGGTAGATGCTAGAAGGAGTGAAATTTATAGAAGTTGAGCCATCGGAGCCATTGGTCGCGAGGTTCTCTACCTTATGGTATACGAATGACATGTCGAAGTAGTGGTAGTCGAACGTTGTCTTCCATGCTTACTACCAGTAGTTGAAGCATGTTATTGAAGAATTTCCACGAATGACCTTGAATACATTGCACCAGTACGGACCTCTAGCGAAGTTCCATGCAGATCGAAACTTTATCTACATCACTGCACATAGGGATGAAAGTAAAGAGGAGCTACAATCCTATTATAAATTGATTGATGAAGACATGGAGGAGATCACCAAAGAATGGCCAGCAGAGTTCCTCATACCCGTGGAAGATGTAGAATTCTCTGAACCTGAAATCATTGGAAGTCCCTTGGTCACTCAGGTCGAACATGATGGACAGACTAGCATGAAGAAAAATAATAAAAGGGAGGAAGTGTAGAACATAGAAAGTAATGAGTAGGACAGTAACTTAGAGGAAAGTAGGCTTGATTCACCCATAGGAGGAGGAGGAGACTAAGTGAATCCAAAAGAATAAGGGGAATAAGGAGAAAAGAAAGGCAAAGGTGAAGTTACACCGCCGAAGGATCCCCCTACAGAGGCCAAAACATCAAAGAAAATGAAGGTTTCTCCACAGAAACCCTCAGCAAGAAAGAAGACCCGTGCCAATAAGCCTCAGTCAAAGAATGTACTCACAGTGGATGATGTCGATCTCATCATCACAGTCATGGAGGGTGCTTCATAGGATATCTTGCAAAGACATGGAACGGAGTAGGAGATGTTGTATGAAATAATAGAGAAGGAGTTGAAGGAGATACCGCAAGCCATCCATTCAAGCCATGCAGTACCTACTACACCTTCTTTCTCGGAAAGTGCAGAATTGGGGGATGAGCCTGCCAAGTTACGAATATTAGCAGATGAAATAGAGGCTCAACTTCATCGATTCCAAGAAGAAAAAGAGCAGGCTATAGAGGCCTTGAAGTAAGAAAAGGAGGAGGCCCTGGAGAAACTCTAAGTTGTGAAGAAGGAGAAAAATGAAATTCGGGTGAAGTTCGAGAAGAACAATGCAAAGATACAAGAAGAAAAATACCAACTACTCACAGAGCAGACTGTGGTCAAAGAAGCGGTGACTATATCACTTCGCTCTGTGTCGGTCTTGGAACAGGAGGAATTAGAGTCAACCGAGATGTAAGTAGGGAAGCTTGCCGAAGCCATTCAACAACTTCAAGCATGGATAGTTGAGTTAGAGCTCCAAGTAGTGTTGAGCACTCTGCAAGAAGTGTGCGACCAAAGGGAGGAAGCTTCCAGGAACACATTAGAAAGAATCAGAGAACTTTCCTTAGAGTATAAGTAACTGAGTGATCGAAGTGCATAGACCTATGATCTCCTTGCAAAATATCTGAAGATGAGGAAACTGGAATCACAACTCCAGGAGGTGCAGAAGAAGGTGTCCACCGTGCAAGTACATATGAAGTTGCTTACCATAGTCGAGAGGATGAAAATGTCACAGGAACAATGCATAGTCCAACATCAGATTACTACCATCCAGAGTAGAATCATGGAAGTTACACAGAGACTACAACTAGTGCAGGACAAAGATTGCATGATTTTTTAAGAGATTGAAGGACAAGGCTCGTAGCTAGAGAAAGTGGTTGTGACAGTGGAACAGTGTCTGGAAGGGCCTGTTACAGAGCAAGTGATTTAGGAGTTCGTCGCTAGCGAAGCAACAAGTCGAGGCAGCTCAAGCTAAGATCGAGGCCTTT
>JASDQU010102539.1:86357-111499 GCA_032191745.1 Picea mariana
CCTAAAGCTTGCTTGGAAAAAAAGTCTGCTTCAGCATTGTATTGCCTATGTACATGGTGAAAACTAATATTCTAGAAATTCTTGATAAGGATCAAAATCCTATTTTTCCAGCCATCTAAGGAACTTACCTGAAGTCTTCCCTTTTTGGAAAGCCAATCTATAATCACCTTGGAATGTCCCATCACTCTAATATTGTAATAAGACATCTCATCTGCAAGTAATAGTGTAGCCCATGCAACAATTAATTCCTCCTTGGAATTTGTTCCACTTCCACAGTTATAACTCCATTTGATAATAGTAGAATCTGGAGTTTTTATAATACCTCTCGTCCCAACAATAGTTCCGTTATTTTGAGATGCCCCATCAAACCACACAAAAGCATCCCTCGTCTGAGAGGGAACATGTACAATTTTTGGTGGTTTGTCTTTCACCATCCCAGAAATACAATTATGAATAGCCAAAGCTTTGGATAGGAATGCATGTATGGTTGGTTTATGATTTTCAAAAATCATTTTATTCCACTCTATCCAAATGTACCAACATAGGTGTGCGGCCAGGGATTGGGAAGAGTAATTATCCTCATAAATTGACTTAAAACATTCAGCCACAGTATTCCCGATCTAAAGTTGTTTAGATTTATGCTTTAATATCATATTTACTCTGTCCTAAACCGCTAGAGTGAAAGAACAATTGATGAAGAGATGGGGAATAGTTTCCAGGTCATTTTTACACAACACGCACCGGCTAGGACCTATCCAACCTCGCACTTGCAGAGAGTCCCATATCAATATCCTTCCTTCCACCACTAACCATACAAATAAATTTATCTTAAGATGAATATGCCAGTGCCATAATGAAAGATGCCATCTATCAATCCTCTTCAAGCACTTGGTAGTAACAATGCCACGATAAAAAAAATTTACCGAAGGTATACCAAAATTGTCTCCCCCTATCCACATGAGCTTATCTTTAGTATTCTATAAGATGATCCCCATATCAATAAGTGCCTTTTGGAAGAGTTCCCATTCTATAGCTAAACTGCCCCTAAGATTAATATCAATGCTTGTTAATTGATAGTCACATAGAGATGTTCTATTCAAACATTTCTTAGCCTATGCCAGTGTGTGTATATGTTTTTTATTAAGCATTGACACCAAAGACTGAGATAAGAAAAAAAGATTTCCTAAGCCTATAATCTTGTCTGTACCAATGGAAATAAGATGACCCAAACCAGGTGCTCAACATAACCAGTGTAGTATCAGATGCATCGCTGCAATTAAACCACGCCAGATCTTTGATACTGCTCTTTGTTCAAAGTTTGGTATTCTTAATCACTGTGAAACAGTCAAATGTGTCAAATACTTATCCATAATAATTATGTGCCACATACCTCCACTATTGATCACCCTCCAAAGAGTGTGTGCCACCAACACTTTGCTGAAATCGAAAATGTTTAAGAAACCCCACCCCCCAAAAGATTTAGGCACTGCCAACTTTTCCCAATTGCATAGATGGATAGTACCAGATTCCTAATTCTTCTGCCAAAGGAAATGGTACATTAGTTTTCTAAGATAATTTAAAATCGAACCAGGAATAAGAGCAAGGGACATCCAATATACGGATTGAGATTCGAACACCACTTTCAATAGGATGTATCTACCTCCCAGGGAAAGCCACCAAAAACACCAATTACTGGTTTTCTTTTCCATTTTCTTAAGGATCCAACCCCAATCACCAGCCCTATAACATCCAATTTTGAGTTAGAAACCTAAGTACTTAAACCCCACCTCTATGTCCTCAAATTTGAAAGGAAAAAGTGCTTTGAAAGGTCTCAGATCATCTTCCGATAATCCTGCCTGAAGTACTGTAGATTTAGAAATATTAATCATCAATCCAGAAGCTGAACATAAAGTTTTAAGTAACATGCCAATCTCCATCCATTCCTCTGCGCCAGCCTTTGACAGAATCACCCCGTCATCCACAAAAAGAACATGTAGAATTTTAATAGTTCTGGAAACTTTCACCCCTGAAAGTCTTCCTTCCATCTTCTTCTCATTTAATAATAAGCTTAAACTCTCCATAACAAGGATGAACAATAACGGGGAGAGGGGACATCCCTGTCTGAGCCCCCATCCACTTTTAAAGAAAGCAGTTGGTTCCCCATTTATCAATAGAGAATAGGAGGTAGACATTACACAACTCATAATCCACTCTGTCAACTCCAGTCCCATTCCAATCTAAAGAAGTATCATCCTTAGTAAATCCCAACTAATGAAATCATACGCTTTCTTCAGATCAATCTTTAATACTAATGCTTTTGAATTTTTCTTTTTTATACTATGGAGACATTCATGCACAATAGCTATAGCATCATGTATTCTTCTCCCCTGAAAAAAACCCAATTGTTCTTCAAATATTGATCTAGACAGGAAAGGTTTGATGTGATTTGCTATTACTTTAGAGATGATTTTGTAGCATAAATTACAGAGTGAAATAGGCCTAAAGTCACCAAAACACCGAGGTTTGTTAACTTTTGGTATTAATGTAAACCTCCCACTATTCTGCTTCTAATTCTTGCTTCTTCGACCATCTCCAGAATATCTCCCCCCACTATTTCAAAGAAATGGCTAAACAACTCTACTAACCATCCATTGGGACCCGGGCTCTTATCCGACTTAAATTTCTTTAAAATATGTTCTATCTCCTCCAATTTAATCGGCTCATTAAGGGATCGTGCTTCCTCTTCAGTCACCATTTTTTTTGAAAAGTGCAGCAACCCTAACTTGTTCATTAGATGAGGGAGGAGCCTGTTCTTTATACATCTCCTTAAAATACTTAACTGCTTGCTTTTTAATGTTCTCCGACCCTGAGACAACACCCATGGACTCATCCAAAATATCCCATAAGTGCTTACTTATTCTTCTATAGTTTGCAAAATTATGGAAAAATTTTGTGTTAGTGTCTCCACTTTGTAGCCAAATAGCCCTACTCCACTACCTCCAGTATTCCTCCTTTTCCAGAAGAATCTTATTTCTTACTGATTCTAATTCCTTCACTAAAGATTCTTGGGCCATCCAATTTATTCTAGTGGAATTTTTATGGATACATTCTGTAATTTCTTCTTCTAGATTCTTTATGTGTTCTTTTGTTCTTAATTTCCTCTCCTTCAACCAAACTTTAGTTTGAAGCTTGAGATCCTTAAGCTTCCAAATAAGCCTATCTTGTTTCCCTATTTCACCCAAGTACTTTGGATCATTCCAAAGCTGTTTAACCAGATTCTCAAAACTTAAATCCTAGATCCAATAAGGATTCATCTTGAAAGGAAAGCATAGATGATTTTAGGGGCTAAATTTTGCTCATGGGCTAATTTTCCATGGTTTTTTCAAAAATGAGATTCGCTATTTTAAAAACGATTTGCCTAAATTCTATAGGATAAAATTATTTTACCTTAAAAACCGCCAAAATTTTATAAAAACTATATAAAATCCTTAGAAATTTGAATATTTTTACAAAAATATCGCTAAACATTTATAGTAGGCATATGAAGGATTAGTAAGATTCACCGAGGTTTCTAAATTTTAAAATAAATTTCCATCCTTAAAATCATCCCTAAAGGAAAGGATAAATGAGTAGTTGGAAGATCTAATAGTGCACCAACAAACCCTAACTACTGGCCCTTTTGGCAACACCTGTGAAGTAGATGCAGTCTCACCCGAAGTAGCAATAGGGGGTTGTAGGACACAGGTGTCTACAACAAGAGGAAATGCAAAGTGAATCCATAATAACGACGCAATGTAACCTAGAGATTCCTTAAAAATCTCCTACTTAGCTTCACAAAGTTAGCTTATACCTTCTATCTTCAATAGGGAAAACATCCATGCAATAATAGTATAGCAAACAACAAATAACACACCTCAACCACAAAGAATAACAAGATTTATGTGGTTCTCCCTCTCCCTCGGGATACATCCACAGAACCATGTTTCTTGATATATTAGATGAAAACATACAGTTCTATCTATGCACTTAGTTGCAGATTTTTCTCTCTCTCGTTCTCTATATCGCCCCTCCCTACACACCTAATTGTAGGGTTGATCTTCGTACCAACTGAAGATCTAGAATATGTAATGCTTTACAATCACAATACTTCTATCTCAATATCGCTCTCATCAACAACAATGGTAACCAAACTCTCAACTCTTCTAGACCTTTATTTATACATTACATGACTCTTGGACAACCTTAGAATGAAGTCTAGGTGTCAAAACCCCAGATCCAAACCCTAGGTCCACATGACCCATGTTTTCAGGGCTTCCCTAGCTTGTTTTTCCTTCTTTTCCACGAAGTTCTCCAAAGCACCCGTTGGTGTCTTTTTCTGCTTGTTGAGTTGTCCACGATCCATCTTCTTTGCTACTTTGTCTTTCTTGACCTTCTCTTTCAACGACTTGCTTCTCCTTTACCTCATTCCTTCTTTTATGCTTCTTTAGCCACTTCAACCCTTCCTCGATTTGTGTGCTTCCCATGTAATTTGTACTTTGTCTTTCTTCTTCTTTAATCTTTTCTTTCTTCCATGACCAAGGGCCAAAAGTAGGTAGAGAGTGAGTGTTTTAGAGTGTGGGAGGGAGAGAGAGGTAGACAAAGAGGGGAGGTAGAGAGTGAGTGTGCTAGAGTGTGGGAGAGAGAGAGAGAGAGAGAGACAAAGAGGAGGGGTAGAGATAAAGTGTGAGAGGGAGGGAGAGGGAGACAAAAAGGGGGGGTAGAGAGATGGATAGTGAGAGGAAGGGAAGCAGAGAGGGAGGCATAGAAGGGGGATTAGAGAGAGAGTGAGAAGAAGGGGGGGATATAAAGGGAGACATAGAGGGGGAATAGAGAGATAAAGAGGGTTAGAGAGAGTGAGACTGAGACTAACAATGAGGAGATAGAGAAAGGGTGGGAGAGAGGTGGAAGAGAGAGGGGAGGGAGGAAAAAATGGGAAAAGGAAGAGAGAAAGAGAGAAGGAGTGGAAGAGGGGGGATATGGAGGGAGTGACTGTGAGAGTCTGAGGTATGTCAATGTAAGGTCTAGGTCTATGTATTTCCATGCCTTGTGATGTATAAGTCCTGCTATGTCTAGGTCTTACCATGTATAGGAGTGTGAGGGAGAGAGAGGGAGACATATAGGGGCGTAGAGAGGGAGAGTTAGAGGGGGGTGGATGTAGGAGAGAGAGAGAGAGAGGGAGGGGTAGAGGAATGACTTTTAGGAGCATGTGCGCATTCCTAGAGCATGTGAGTTCTCCTAAGAACATGCACATGTTCTTTTGAATTCAATTGTTTTGGGCAAGATTGACGAGGTGTATGCTAACTTGGTTGGCTCGGATTTGACAAACCTAGTCTTTCGATTTGAAAATTGATAAAAAATTCCATTTTTGTGAATACCCCTCTATATCTCTGTCTTTGACATTATTTTTCTACAGGCTAAACAATTCATTTTTTGACGAAACTATAGAAATAAATAGAGTCATCTCTAAAGATTTCAAATATATAATTTAAAAAAAAAATTAATATTGTTTACTATTTTTAATATATTTTTGTCTTCACATATATCAAAATACTAGAATACATATCTCTCTTATTTCTGCTATAACTTTTTCTCGGCTTAACCATTTATCAAATGAGTTATATGTGGCACTAGAGGAGACCAATACCTACGACCTCAAAAAAAAAAAGTTTTTTTGATCATGTTAAGACCCTCTTATCCTGCACAAACAAAAGACATTGAAATTTCAGACATATGTTGACTTTGATAATTAAAAAACAAATGATAAAAGTAATTTGAAAATTTCGAAAAAAATACACGACACAAGAAAAATGGGTTCTCTACGAGTATACAAGTTTTTGGAATGAAATTCCATCATTAAGGTACTAAACACCTTCACAAAAAAAAACATATACCTTTGTTGGCCCTCAACCAAGTTTTGAGAAAACATTGGTCATATTTGACCATTTTTGGGACTTTGACAGGCTGGTCAAAGATGGAATGCCAGGAAGAGCTGAGATCGAGGGATCTCACGTATTTTGCAGACTTGTTGACCCAGCAAAGGGTTTACTAGGGTTTATGTAATGGGTTATGGGATGTCAGCCCATGGGTTTACCCATGATTAGGCCTTTTTGTAAATGTATAAATAAGTAGCTAGGCGATGTAAGAACTATGAACTATTAGTTGATATTGGCTTAATGCAAGAAGTTGTAAGTTGCTTTGTGCAAAAGGGCTGTGTAAAGTAAGGATATGTGCTAATAAGGAGTTGGCTCTATGCCTTGACCTATTTTGGGAAGGAGGATATGGTGCGCAGGGCGCAGATCTCCTATCCTCTACGGATTTTGGCTCTATGGCTTTGTGCACAGGAGAAGATGAATGTAAGAAGATTGAAGACTAATAAATAATAATAAGAAGAAGTTGGTGGACGTAGCCTCACACTAGGGTGAACCACGTATATCATGTGTCTTGATGTGCTTTTTGCGTTGTGATTTATGTTTAGTGTTGTTGTTATAATCTATGATGAATGCATCTGATGTTGTTTCTTAGTGCTTAAAGATGAATGAATGCTAGATCTGAATGTATGTTATGTGCTAAGTGATTGGAAGTTCTTGATCTTTATTATTAATGCATTGATCTGTAATAAGGGTTTAATCTGCGATGTGAATGAGACTCAAGAACTAATGCATATTGTTGTCTAAGTGCTCTATTAAGTGTTGTGATCACAAATCTGTGTCCCGGCTTGGTTGTAGACACCTGAGTCCTACAACCCCCCCTGCCTCTACCTCGGGTGAGACTTCATATTCTTCGCAGGTGTTTCCAAAAGGGCCAGTATTTAGGGTTTTGTTGGTGCATTGTTGAAGCTTTGAACCTTGGGTCTGCCCCCGTGCCAACAAATGGTTCTGTTGCTGGGACCTGAAATTGTGATTGCTGGGAACTAAAGAAAAGAGAAAGCTTTGTGCATAGATCTGTTGTTGTAGTGCACAATATTCTACTGAAATTGTGAAGATCTATGCTAAGAAAGAAAATTGATCTGAAGAAAAGAGGTAAGATCTTAAAGATTTTTTCTCTGGTAAAGATAAGATAAGTGGAATTTTTTGCTTTGAAAGTATGAATCTAGGTATGTTTGATAGATTTTGTCCTAGTCTGAAATCTAGGGCACAGTTAGAAGAAAGGGTTGATATGAATAAATTTGATAGAAATAGAGAAAGATATGTTATTCCTATGCATAGAAAGAATTTTTGGACTAATAAGTGGATGCAGGAACCTAGAAAGAATTTTTGCAGATTGCAGGTCCAACACTATGATCCCAGTGCGCAATACAGGAGAGGTTGGGGATTGTTTAAAAGAATGAGAGGATTAACATCGTGTTGTAATTGTAGAAGACCGAGACATCTTGCTAAGGAATGCCCTGGTACATGTCCTATTTGTCTTTGTTGTAAATTTATTGGTCATGAGGTTGAGGATTGCCCAAGGATGATTGCTAAAGTTGAAAAGATGAACATGAAACAAGAATACTATAAACAAGGTCAAGAGACTAAGGATATGTTAAATAATCTTACATAAAAAGAGTCTGAGACTATGTTAATATAGTTAAAAGAAGTAATGGATGACCACAGAGATATCAGTTTACTAGAGATCCTGAAAGAAAAACAATGCATAGTTACAAGAATATGCGACTTCGACATAGACTATGTATTAGATGAAGAAACACACGTGAACATTATGCCAGAAAGCACTTGGAAAATTTTGGGAAAACCTGCTATCGTACCTTCATTGGCAAGGATAGGTTTGTTTAAAGGAAAGATGATAACCCTATGTGGAAGAGTTACTAATGTACCTATGGTTGCTCATGAAAAATTGACTCAAGAATAATTTGAAGTTATTAGGTTTGTTGAGAACAACGCCCATTTTCCTCTTTTGTTAGGAAAGAGTTGGATTGAGAAGGATCAGATCAGAAGGAAAGCAGAGGAGGAAGTTGCAGAACAAAAAAAGAAAGAACTAAGGGATCTCATAGCTAGAAAAATAGAGCGACTAATAGAAGAACAAGAGAATAAGTTGAAGAAGCAGAAGGAAAGAGAAGTAGTTGTCAAAGTTGAAAGAATGTAGGAAGTCTTGAAGAACCTATCCATGCAAGAAAGAAGAATACCTACCCTGGAGTTAATAAGAGAAGAGATATTACCTTTGAACCCTTTGAAATAACATCAACAACGCAAAGTCACTATGCTCATAGAAGATAAGAATAAGAATGGAAATCGGAACCTAGAGATTCATATCACAAGAAAGAAGGCTAGGAAGCTCAATAAGAAGAAAGATAAGTTGTAGGAAGCTACAGAGAATAGAAGGAGGACTTCGCAGAAGGCAGGTTTGTAGGATTTGAACCTCACCGAAATAGCAGAACCATACAGAATGGGACTTCACCATGGAAAATCTATATGACTATTGGAGGCGCCCTGACCGTTAGAATAACGCCCAGGAATGGCTAGAAAATGCAGTTATGAGCGAATAGACCGTTGAGACTGCACCCTAATGGACTGATTCGTATTGATTGAGGCATTTCTGCCCGTTGGAGGAATCTCTTACAACACTTTCTTATTTAACCTGTTTGATGATGCGCCAAGACCACTTTTTCCACCTGGGATTATCCAAGCTAATAGAGAATCGATTGTATCCCGCGCTGTGATTTCTAGACCTCAGCATCCACTTGATTACCTCTCTTGTTCATTTGCCTACCCGAGCTATTTGGTTTCAAGTGCGAATGTTGGGCCCACATAGCGTGTTAGAGAAGTCTATGAAAGAGATTCTTGTGGACCTCATGGCTGAGAGAGTTATGTCTATTGGAATACATGCATCATCGACTGGGGGCCTGGAAGAATCCCCCTCTACTGCACATCGTTCTAGCCGATCTACGACTGAGAAGTGAAGAAAGCATCGCAATGATCTAGCTAACGTGAAGCAGATCTCGTCGGTCTTGCAAGATTATATACCACCTTTGGCTGGCACAGTTAGCCATGACAGTATCCGACGTGACTTTGAGTACACATTGATCACTGTGTACATCCTGAAGGGGATATGCGTAGTTGGACCCCAGTTAGGACAGAGCCCAGCCTTGAAGAATAACGAATTCAACCTCCAGGACAAGAAGAACTATGTGATGCTCATGCTACATAAGTATTTGATGAATATGACTGGGAAGAAGTCGCGCATAGTCTCCCAGTCATGGATTAAAGAGCTTGCACATTCAATGATACTGAACGTGATGAAGATCCCTCACTTTGGCCGAAATCAGGAGGTTAATGCTTGCGTTAAAATCCTCCTGTCGTGCTATCACAAACGATATCTATGGCTCGACAGGTGTGTCACTATGGATCTGGCACTAATCCACCTCACTACAGGACTGAGCATGCAGGGACCGGACCCTCAACAGTTCTACCCAGGGAAGACTTCAGATCATTCCCTGGAAAAGTGCATAAAGGAGGACTATGGAGATGTAGAAAAGGGAAAGTGAGGCTACAACGTAACCTCCATCCAGAATGGCACAGTGTGCCTATCTTGTCATATTATAGTTGGCAAGATCGTCAAAAAGAACCATCCCACGCAGGTCACAGGATTCATAGTAGACCCCGTAGGAAAGTGCGTAGAAGGAATGCAAATGAACTGGGTGAGTTACCCCGTCAACGAGCTTGAGAAGGACTATCGTGAAGCACAGGATCAAGGCTATGAATTACATTTCAATTGGTTACTTATACTGATCACATTTTTCTCTTGGCAGATGCCAAAAGGAGAGACATTTGCAGAAGTTGAGCCATCAGAGCCGTTGGTCGCTAGGTTCTCCACCTTGTGGTATGCAAATGACATGTTGAAGCAGTGGAAGTTGAACACTATATTCCATGCCTACTACCAGCAGCTGAAGCGTGCTATTGAGGCATTTCCATGCATGACACTGAACACATTGCACCAGTACAGACTACTAGCAAAGTTCCACGTAGATCGACACTTTATCTACATCACTAGGCGCAGGGATGAGAGTAAGGAGGAGCTACAGTCCTATTATAAGCTGACCGACGAATATATGGAGGAGATCACCAAAGAATGGCCATCAAAGTTCCTTGTACTGGTGGAATGTAGAACTCTCTGACCCCAACATCATCGGAAGTCCCTTGGTCACTAGGGTCAAGCATGATGGACAGGCTAGCGCGAAGAAAAAGAAGAAAAAGGAGGAAGTGTAGAAAATAGAGACTGAGATCGCCTCGAAGGAAAGTGTGCTTGAATCACCTGCAAGAGGATGAGGAGATGAAGTAAATAGAGAAGAAGGAGGGGACGAAGGAGAAAAGCAATACAAAGCCAAAGCTACACCGCCTCAGAATTCCCCTATTGGAACGGAGGCTTTATAGAAAATGAAGGCCTCTCCAGATAAATCTTTAGCAAGAAAGAAGACCCATACCAATAAACCCCAGTCGAAGAATGTGCTCACAGAGGATGATGTCGGTCTAATCATCGCAACCATGGAGGATGCTTCAAAGGATATCTTACAGAGACATGGAGTGAAGAAGGAAACGATGTATGAAAGAATCGAGAAGGAGCTAAAAGAGATACAACAAGCCATCCATTCGAGTCGTGCAGTACCTAATGTGCCTTCTTCGTCGAAGATCACAGAATTGGGGGATGAGCCCACCCAATTACAAATACTAGCATATGAAACAAAGGCTCAACTTCATCGAGTCCATGAAGAAAAGGAACAAGCTATAGAAGCCCTGAGGAAAGAAAATGAGGATATCATGGAGCAACTACAAGTTGTGTAGTCCTATGTAACTGCCTACGAGAAGGAGAAGGATGAAATTCGAGAGATGTTCAAGGAGGAGAAAGCAATGATACAGAAGGAAAAAGACCAGTTTCTCACAAAGAAGACTGTGTTCAAAGAAGTAGTGACTAAATCACTTCGCTCTATGTCGGGTTTGGCACAGGAGGAAGAAGAGTCAATCGAGATTCAAGTGGGGAAGCTCGCTGAGGCCATTCAATAGCTTCAAGCAAGGGTAATGGAGTTAGAGCTACAAGTAGTGTCGAGCACTCCACAAGAAGTGTGTGATCAGAGGGAGAAAGCCTCCAAGAGCGCAGTTGGAAGGATCAGGACCCTCGTCTTAGAATGTAAGCAGGTAAGTGATCGAAGTGAGAAGACCTACGAACACCTTGCAGAAGATCCGGAGTTGAGGAAACTGGAAGCACAACTACAGGAGGACCAATAGAAGACATCCACCATCTAGGCACAGATGAAGTCACTCACTGTAGTTGAAAAAATGAAGAGATCATAGGAGAAACATGGAGTCTAGAAACAGGTTACAACCATAGAGAGGAGAGTTATGGAGGTTACACAGAGGCTACAGCCAGTGCAGGACGAAGCCTGCATGAGTTTTGAAGAGATTGAAGGACAAGGCTCATAGCTATACCAAGTGGTTACGACAGTGGAATGGTGCCTAGAAGGGCCTATTACAGAGAAAGTGATTTAGGAGTTCACCAAACAAGAGGCTCTGACGAAGCAGAAAGTTGAGGCAGCTCAAGCTAAGATCAAGGCCTTTGAAGCAGCGTTGCCTAGATCTGAGTGACTCAGGACGAGTCACAGGTGAGTGTTGGGGGCCTGTTGGCCCTCGACCAAGTTTTGAGGAAACATTGGTCATGTTTGACCATTTTTAGGACTTCGACAGGCTGGTCAAAGACAGAGCACCAGGCATAGATGAGATCCCAGGATATCACATATTTTTCAGACTTGCAGACCCAACGAAGGGTTTACTAGGGTTTATGTAATGGGTTATGGGATGTTGGCCCATGGGTTTACCCATGATTAGGCCTTTTTGTAAATGTATAAATAAGTATCTAGGCTATGTAAGAACCATGATCTACTAGTTGATATTGGCTTAGTGCAAGAATTTGTAAGTTTCTTTGTGCAAAAGGACTGTGTAAAGTAAGGCTCTGTGCTAATAAGGAGTTGGCTCTGTGCCTTGAACTATTTTGGGAAGGAGGATCTGGTGCACAGCGCATAGATTTCATGTCCTCTGCGGAGTTTGGATCTGTGGCTTTGTGCACATGATCAGATGAATGTAAGAAGATTGAAGACTAATAAAGAATAAGAGGAAGAAGTTGGTTGACATATCCCCACACTGGGGTGAACCATGTATATCCTGTGTCTTGATGTGCTTTGTGCGATGTGATTTATGTTTAGTGTTGTTGTTATAATCTATGATGAATGCATATGATGTTGTTGCTTAGTTCTTAAAGATGAATGAATGCTAGATCTGAATGTATGCTACATGTTAAGTGATTGGAAGTGCTTGATCTTTATTATTACTGCACTGATCTGTAATAAGGATTTAATCTGCAATGTGAATGACATTCAATAACTAATGCATATTGTTGTCTAAGTGCTCTATTAAGTGTTGTGATCACAGATCTGTGTCCCAACTTGGTTGTAGACACTTGAGTCCTACAACCCCCTCTACCTCTACCTCGGGTGAGACTTCATCTGCTTCGCAGATGTTGCCGAAAGGGCCAGTAGTTAGGGTTTTTTTGGTGCATTGTTGAAGCGTTGAACCCTGGGTCTGCCCCTGTGCCAACAACCTTATATTTTGTAGGAAAAATAACATACCACTTTTAGAAAAAATCAAATTTGACATATTTATTCACAATGTATATGAATAAAAGTTGTATATTCGGAAAAATAATTCAATTTCATACATTTTATCTTCTTACACCATATTCGAATTCATTGTAAAAATACCTTGAATAATCCCTCCAAGTTAACAAATTGTTGTTTTCCTAGGTTTGCATTGCCACTAACGTATCATGAGAGACCATCATTAGCTTGCACATACCCTCACATGCTCCCTAGTGTTTTGGTTTATATTTGTGTCCTTTGTTACTTTTAGAGTAGGCATGTGCTTGAGGATAGGAATCCTAGAGATACCTTGTTTGTTTACAGAGTCACATTAAAAAAAAATATTTTGATAATATAGAAATTGAACCCATCTAAAATTGTCCCACTATAAGATCATGTTGTTTGGGAGACCCTAGGTAATGTCAATATCAACACATATTCTAGCATATGTGTAGAAACCCAATTGAACCCATTCTAGATCTATGCTTATGTAATTTCACAAAGTATTACCAATATCTTTAAAAGTTGATAAATGAAAAAATGAAGGGAAAAATTTGGGTTTTGAACCTAAATGGGTATTTTTATATAGATACAGTGGTAAGACTGAAAAAGGGAAACAATGGAATAACAAAAAGGCCCACTCTAGCACAAAACTAAGGGCCCTCTTCTAACACTTTTTTATAATCAACAAGATTGGAAAACTTAACAATAAATAAACCCTTAGAGTAAAGATAAATCTCTCAATATTTTGTCTAGGTCAAATAAATCCATTGGTACAAATCTAAAGTAATAGGCTAGAAACCATTGAATTTGCATGTTAATGAAGAGGATTTGTAAAATGAAACTAACTCTTTGGCATCCATCTCAAAGACCTCCAACTTTGGCACTGCTTCATAGTTCTCCACAATATACACACTCAACAGAGGATAGTTTAGAGCAACAAAATTAGAAGGTTTGTTTCTAACTACATTCTTGAATGAAACAAGGTTTGAAGTTAAAGACACTCTAGGGCTCACCTCTCCTTCATGTAACTACATTACCAAAGTGATGGTTGAATATTTGCATATGCTATAGTTGGACAACATAGGTTGGTCTTCCATTTGTTCACCCTAAAAAAGAAGTCATTGTCAGTCCACATGAATTCCCTGTAAAACATCCAATTATTACTTTATATCTACCACATAATTGAAAAAATTTATCCACAAGAGTATTGTATTTCAAATAAGAGACTTGAACATAATCTAAAAACTAGCCTATATAACAAGAGTTTCCCAAACACTTGCCAAAATAAAAAATTTAGCCACAAGAGTATTGTATTTCAAATAAGAGACTTAACCATAATCTAAAAACAAACCTATATAACAAGAGTTTCACAAACACTTGCCAAAAAGGCCTATCTGCAAACACTTGGCATGAAAGATTTTCATCAAACACTTGGCATGCAAGGATTTGTGAGATAGTTGACATGCAAAAAAATTGTCAAACACTTGACCTACAACATCATGACTTCTGAACGTGAAATGATTAAGTGCATTGCAAGGACACTTGGAAACAATAACAAGAGATTATGTTCAACTTAACATGCAATTTCTTTTTTGCATGAACTTATATACATAATTCATTTGTCATCTATTTGAAAACTTTAGAGTTGGAAATTGTATAAATATAACCTCACCTTAATATACAAAATCATTATTAAAAAGGTTTATAATGTTTAAAAAATAGTTGACAATGATTTACATAATGTAAAAATATATATAAAACATAGATCCATCTTGGGTTTTGTAAAAACATTATATACATTCTATTTTAGTTTTCTTATTGCTTTATATATCTAAAGCTAAAATTAACTAAGTTAGTGTTATAATACATTTACTATTAGATTTATTCCCTTGTACTCTGGGTTTTATGCCAACTATGTTGATATACATTTGGTAAAATAATTCTTAATTATTTTAAGAGCTATTCCCTAGGAATATTCCTTTCATTCCTTCTTTTGAATCTATCAAATGATACAATTACTAATTTACAGCATGATATATAATAAAACTATTTTTTTTAGTGTTAAAAAAACATTAAACATATATCTTGATATTCAATATCCATTTATAAGTCTTTTTTCTTAGGAGGTTGGATAACGTGAGGTAAGCCTCTACACCGGAAGGGGAAAAGTGATGGGGAGGGTCCAACGCAGGGTGGGAAATTTTTTCAAAACCTGCAACTACTGTTGTCGGCTCTAATGGCAGGGGTGACTACCAGGACAGACTCTATAGGGGCTCTACTAAGTTCGATAGGATGGGGGGGACTTACAATTGTTGGAGTGATGGGAGGTCTTTCTAGAATCTAGGGTTATTTTGGTGATACCTTTGGATGTTTGACGATTTTAACCACTTCATGGTGTTAAAATGGTGGGACCTGTTATCGGGTCTCTCTATTTTGGTGTGCCTTACTTTTGCGGGATTAAAACTTAGTTAGAGTAGAATTGGGTATTCAGTTGGAGACTTTGTCTTTTTATTTGGAGGCTTTACCAACTTTGGCACCATTTTGGTGGGGTTTTTTTGATTGGATTTCTTACTTAGTGCGCTCCACATGTCATTGGTGTAACCTGTATTAATTTTTGTACAGACCTGTGTTATGACTGCATGTATTTTCGGGCATGCGATCTTTAACTTCTTTTATTATAGGTATTAACTGAGTCCCTCTATTAGTGGTTCTCCTTAGTGTTCAAACCCGAGATTCCTTCAGTGGAAGTCAAGTGGCACGTCTCTGGTTGGTTCAGCTACCTCCATGACGAAAGAAACCGTCAAAGAACTCATGAGTTTGGTTGATGAGTTTGCATGGGAACAAGCAGACTTGTTTAATGTATTTGACAAGCCTTTAACTGCCCAACTACCAACACTTGAACCCTCTTCTGAGCTTTCGAAGTAAACAGTGGAATCATTTCCCTCCTCCTCTACAGGTAGAGTTGTTGGAGTGAGGCCGAATATTGAGTGTTCTAGTCTTACAATGACAGGGTGTGATGTAACTATCGGGGCTTCAAATCTACAGGTTGGTGGAGAGACTTTTCTGGTGGGTCGAAAGCATTTTCCTAAAAGATAGTTAAATAAGAAGTCATGGTTGCCTAATCGGGCACAGCGGAAAATGGTGTTGGGTGATGATTTCGGTCTGGAGGAAGTGGTGAGCTTGGCTTTGATTATGTTGGTGGGTATATTCTCATACCGTTCACTCTTTTTCACTCCTATGCTTAGATGGATGGAGGAGAACTGGTCTCCCATGTTAGGATATACACCGAAGTTATTTTTTCTCCTGCGTGGCTGGTTTGATTTTCATTTTCATTCGACAGAGGATGTGGAGAAAATCCTAGGTATAATTTGGCCTTTTGATGGTGGGAGCTTAATGCTTAAGAGATGGAGGATCTCTTTTGATCCAGTGCAGGAGTATTTCCATTTCAGACACCTATGAATTATGCTCCCGGGGCTTCCGTTAAATTTATGGAACAAAAGTGCATTAATGGCCATTGGTAATGCATTGGGACGCTTTATCTGTGTGGATGATAATTCTCTGTGTGCGCTGGAATGAAAAATAGGTAGGATATTGGTTGAGGTTGATATAAATTGTGGATTGTTGGAAACACTGGACATTCAGTGGAGGGATCAATATATTTCACAGAGACTTGACTACTTGGGGATACCGTTCTGTTGTACCCTCTGCAGAAATATAGGACACTTGAGAAACTCTTATCAGGGCTACGAGGAGGACGAAGAATCAGAGAACTCCCAACTCCGGAAAATGCCAAGAGTTGATTCGCCAGAATTTGTCTTGGCTGCTCGAGAAGTACCTTGCCCTGTCTCCTCAGACTCTCCGAATGACTCGGGTTCAGACACTCTTATAGGTAAGTTAAAAGTTCATTGTCCTAGTCTTTTTAATACTCTCACTTCTTAGGAAAAAATTGAGTTGGATGCATCATCTCTACCTAGGAATGAATCTGTTATCCCTCCATGTGACCCTACTCTAGCTTCTCTACTTGTTTCTGAGTCATTAGAGTACCATTTGACATACGGTTTGGGTTTTGCGTCCTTGAGAGATCTCTCCCTTACTTCAGGGGTTTTCAAACCTGCTCACGACTTGGTAAGGGCCCACTCTACTTGTTTGGAACCCAAGGTAAGTCTTTCAGTATCTGTTAATCATTCTATGGATGTGGGGGCTACCTTTCCTAATTCCCATGCAATAAAAGAGATCACAGGGATGGGGGAAGACTTGGGGGGGACTAATCCCTACTTAACTTCTAGTTATCCAGAGTCTATCCCAGGTGAATGTTCACTTAGGGAGACACTGGAATCTTTAGTTCATCCTACTCCAGAGCCAATACCTCAGTGTTGCTTACGATGTATCAAGGTAATTGTATCTTACCCTTGCCAAGCTTTATTGATTTAGTGAACCTTTCTGAGCTTCACTATGGGGGAGTAGGATCAATTTATGCATGGTCTAAATGGATGGGTTTTGAGACTTCCCTAATAAAGACGAGAAGTGCCTAAAAGAAGGCCACTCTCTCGGTGACTGCACCTTTTGTTAATTCTTCTTCAGCTACAGACTCTGGGGCGCTTAGAGGCATGAAATCCCTTGCCCATTCCAAACCATGATTCTATTATCCTTAAATATTTGTGGGGTGGGAGGGCCCCTTAAATAAGCCTCCATGCCCAGAGTTTGTAGAAAAGTTAAGCCGGATGTGATCTTTTTACAAGAAACACTCGTAGATGAGGAAAAGGAACCTCACTTCATGCTAAAATTTGTTCCTAGTTGGTGTACTTGCACGGTCAGTTATATTGGAAATTCGAAAGGGATTCTGGCAGCTTGGGATCCAAATAAGTTCATGATGGTTCCCTCATTGTGTATCGGGGGTATTATGCTTTAAGGCAGCTCACCTGAAAACAAACAGGATATATTGTTTTTAAATGTTTATGGGCCCTGTGTTGAGAGAAAGGTATTTTGGGATCGGGTGGCTCTGGGGATTTACTAGACTCTAAGAATCTAATTCTTGTAGGTGACTTAAACTTTACTTTAGGAGTTGGTGAATTCTGGGGTGTGGCAACACAGCTGGACAAACTTGTTGTTTATTTCATGAATACGATGTTGGAACATCATTTGATTGACTTGGTACCGGTCGAGACTGTTCCAACCTGGAGGAATGGTAGAAGTGGCAGGGATAGTATTTCAAAGGGTCTGGATAAAGTAATTGTCTCATAAATCCTTCTAAATGATGTGGGTAGGTTTTGGTCTTGGGTGGAAATTCCTTTTGTTTCGGATCATGCACCAGTGGCAGTTCAGATCGAATTTCAACCTTTCTCGATGGCATATCCTTTTAAATTAAATCCTTCTTGGTTGAATGAGGCAGATTTTGCACCTATTGTTTGTGATGTTTGGTAGGATCCTGGTTTTTTAGTGGAAACAAATGTTCATATCAGGTTTGTTTAGAATCTAAAAGTCTTAAAATCTTAGATCAAATCTTGGGTGCGGATTAGACGATCTGAACAACAAAAAATAATATCCTCTCTTGAAGAGGAGATCAGGGATACTCTTTCAAATCTACCAATATCTAGGCTTTATCCTTTAAATTCTTGCAGATTGAATTCTTTGGAGACAAAATGCAGCCATCTTCTACTCATTGAGGAAGAACGTTGGCGACAAAGAAGTCGTGAAGTTTGGTTAAAGTGTGGCGACTGGAAAAATAAGTACTTTCATAAAGTCGCTAGTGCGAAGAGGAATCGTAAACATCTCTGGTATATCTGGGATTATCTGGGGAAAGAACATAGAGGATAATAAGATCTTAAGTCTGAGGCAAACATATATTTCAAGAAATTATTTACTGAGGATCCCCATATCTCACCTGCAGATCAATTGAATCTTGTTCAATTGTTTTCTCATTTTATATCCACTGAGGATTCTACTCACATTGATAGATCGGTCACTAAACAGTAAATTTTGGATATATTGAGACTCTTTGCAGTTGACAAAAGTCCAGGCCTGGATGGGTGGACAGTTGAGTTTTATACAAAATTATTTGATGTTGTGGGTGATGACCTAGTGGACTTGGTTGAATACACAAGGACTAGAGGGAGGATCAAAAGTTCCTTAAATTCTACATTCTTGGCGCTAATCCCAAAGGAGAATAATCCTCATACCTTTGGTGATTATAGACCAATTGCTCTTTGCAGTCTATGCTACAAGCTGATTTCTAAGGTTATTGCAAATAGGATTAAACCTATTCTTTTGAGGGAGCTTTCATGTGAACAACTTGGATTCTTAAAGGGTAGGAAAATTATGGATGTCATTGGTAATGCACAAGAATGTATTCATAGTATTAAAGCTAGAAAACAAAAATCCTTGATTCTCAAGATGGATCTTAGGAAAGCATATGACTGTGTCAATTGGGATTTCCTTTGCATGATACTTGTACAAACAAGTTTTTGTGTTCATTCTATAAATTGGATAATAAGTTGTGTGGTTAGCTCCTCATTTTCAATACTGATTAATGGGGAGGCATCTCCTTCCTTCACTAGCGAATGGGGATTGTTCCAAGGATGCTCACTCTCGCCATTACTCTTCATTCTTGTTATGGAAAGCATCAGTCTCCTTTTAAAAAAGGGACAAGCGGATGACAACTTATCAGGCTTTAAGGTTTCCAGGATTATAAAAATTCTACATCTTATATTTGTTGATGATGTGATTATCATGTCTAAGGATTCTTTGGATGAATGGCAGGTGATCAAATCAATACTAGATCGGTTCTATTGTGCTTCAGGATTAAAAATTAGTCCTCAAAAATCGACATCTCATTTTTATGGGATCCATGGAGTAATTCTGGAGCAGTTCAGGACTTTGTTTTCATATAATTTTATGGAGATGTCTATGGTTTTTCGTTACTTAGGGTGCTTTCTAAAAGCGGAGAAGAGTACCTATGAAGATTGGAGATGGCTAATTGTAAAATTTGAAAAAAGGATCAAACTGTGGTGCAATCGGTGGCTGACACTTAGTGGAAGAATTACACTTGCTAAATCGGTTATTGAAACTTAATCTGTCTACTGGATGGCCCTGGCGATGGTTCCATCCTCTGTCCTCTCTAGGATCCGTATGCTTATCTTTGAATTCCTCTATTCAGGGGGTGGAAAGACTCAAGGAATACATCTATGTAGCTGGGAGACAATTGCAAAGCCAAAACACCTCGGTGGTTGGGCTATCCAGAATCTTTTCCTTTTTAATCGTGCTCTGGCAGCAAATTCATTGTGACAAGTTTTGTTTAAGGAAATAATTTGGAAACAAGTGGTCAAGGATAAATATTTCCCCTATTTCTTCATGGCAACCTGGCTTCGGATAGCTTCACCTTTACAATCTGTAGCTTTGCAAATTTGCAAAAGTTTGTTGAAGTCTTTACCAATCATCACCTAGTGGATTAGTTGGAATCCCGGGAATGGATCCTCGATCTTAATTGGTTTGGATAATATCTTGGGGATAGAATACCCTTCTTTATTATCCCTAGAACTTCGTGAGGCACTAAAGGTGAAAAACATATGTTATCTATTTCAAGCTTCCACTCAGGTATCGTTGGGTTTTGTTACCAATCAATGGAAATCTAATGGTGACTTAGAGCTCATGAGAAATCTAGCAGCTGATTGGTTTGCTTACTGTAAGGCTCTCATTATGTCGGGGATTCAACTACATGCTAAAGAGGACTCACTTACTTGGATAGGTGGTGATCTTTCAGGCTTTATCACTGTTAAAAATGTTTACAATGCCCTGGAAAAGGATTACTGGTCGACTCTTATTATAGGATGGCAAAGACAACTATGGACATTGGATCTGGAACACGAGATAATTTTTTTTATGGCTAGCGCTGGAAAATAAAATTCTTACCTAGGAAAATATTAGAAAGAGGGGATGGGAAGGACCGAGTTTTTGTTCCTTATGTTTTAGGGATGAGGAGACAGTTTTACATATTTTTACAAGTTTTACTTTCTGTCACAAAGTTTGGTCTACTCTTTCTACAGTTTAAATTTTAATACTATTTGGGGAGGCAGTTCCTTAACACAGTGTTATGAAAATTGTCTTAAGGTGGATAAATCTCGGAGGAATCTTCCTTCTTTGACTTGCTGGTTTATTTGGTTGGCTAGGAACACTTGTATTTTTTAATCCCCTACACCTACTGTTTAGGGAGTTGTGTACCAGATCCGAGGCATGTTGGATGCTACCAGTGCTCGAATTCCTCTCTCCCATTTACCCGAAAGAAAAGAGAAACCTCTTGATCTTACCTTGCAAATCATATGTTGGTTTGATGGAGCTGCACAAAACAATGGTACACTTTGTGTAGATGGAGGTATCATAAGGACTTGGGGGAACACATACTACAGGTGGACTTTAAATTGTGGGATGGGAACAAATACTAGGGAAGAACTTCTTGGTGTCTGGGCAAGCCTATCATTAGCACACAGACTTGGTATTGATCAACTCCAGGTATTAGGGGATTCAAAGATAGTGGTGGATTGGTTAAATCATAAGTGTAATCTTTTTGTTTCTTCACTCTTGGGTTGAATGCAGAAGATAAGGATCCTTGTTACACTCTTCAATGATATCAAATTTAATGATATTTATAGGGAAGAGAATGTCGAAGCAGATACACTCTCCAAAAAATCCCTTTAGGTTCCGGAAGGGAGGATCCACTTGAACAAATGGCAGGACGGCCAGGAGGGCCCCCAACTTACACTACGACTTTGTATATGATATGGCTAGTACCTGGGGACCTCTTTGTTTTCTTGGATTTTTTTTTATTATCAATGGGACATTTTGTAATTTGACATTAGTCATTTTGGACTGTCCAAAGCAATTTTTTTGCATATTTTGGACTTTTTACAAAAGGATAGAGAAAGATTAGTAAAATTTATGTGTAATCTTTTGGAATTTTGTAGTGAAACGCAGTAGGGTTTTTGAAGGTGGATTCTATCCATAGTTGAAATCCACTCTTGGGCATTGTATATTGAACTTATGTACTCTCTTATGAGAACAACATATATTATATATATATTTGAGAATTTTTCTTAGAAATATCCCATTTATAATTCTCTTTTTCTTAGGAATATCCCATTTATAACTCTCTTTTTCTTAGGAATATCAGCTTTTAAAACATATATATTTGATATTTAGTGGTTAATTGCAGTTCTATTCTTTTAATTGTATTTTTGGTGAGACCGATGGAGAATATGCTAAGTGGAATGAAATTAATCTCACATCGCTTATGAGTCTTAGACTTTTTGGGGAAAAAGTTTGCAGATGTTTCAGTTGAAACATATCTTTATATTATTATTTTATAAAAAAAAATATATCTATTATTTTATAATAAATAATATCTTTGTTTTATTATTTTATAATAAAAATATCTCTTATCATTTAATAATAGAGATAGGTGTGTAATCATTGTCCCAAACATTTTTAATCAAAAACTATATTTTAATCTCACATTGCTCATTAGTCAAAAAGTCTTACAAATTCATTTAATAATAAAGATAGGCATGTAATCATTGTCCCAAACATTTTTAATCAAAAACTATATTTTAATCTCACATCACTCATTAGTAAAAAAGTCAAACAAATTCCCGATGTTACAGATTGGGAAAAAGTCTTACATAGAAAATTAGTTTCCTATGGTTCCTATTCAAACATATCATTATAATTATAATCGATATGTAAAGAATTTGTAAACAGAAAAAAAACTATATTCTAAACATTCTATTTTTTGTTTTTTTTAGGCATCGGATGATGAATGTTTGAATCTGCAATGATCAATTTTGTATAATCAGAGTGTCCCCCGGGTTTTTTAGCACGCTGAATCCATTTATACATTCAGAAATGCAATTTAAACATCAGAAAATTGTGATTTTGTTCAGATTTGCATCGCCGAATTCTGGCCAAAAAACCCCAAAAATAAAACATTTAACCAACACCATCTAGCATGATTGGTTAATAATACAAATTGTTTTAAAAAATTATTATTTAATAAAAACGATGAGCCTAAATGGTTTCCCAATTTATCCGAATGGAACAAGATCCCAATTTTTTTAACCCTTGTTCTTTTATCACTGATATCACCTCCATCCCATCTACAACATATAGATATTCAAAAGTGAAATATAATAGACAACATTTTAATTGTACATATTCGACCAACATAATGTCCCTATAAAGTAGTTTTCTTTAGAATATCCTTACAATGTAAACATAATGTGCCTACAAAGTAGTTTCTTTTAGAGTATCTTTGCAATGTAGTTTTTCGTGACAATTTCTATTCATTGAAGTTAAAAGTGAGGTCTATAGTGTAACACACACTCTCATACACACAAAACTAATTAGTGCATCACAAAACTGATTAGTGGATCAAGATATTCACTTCAATAATTATATTAATCAAGATATTCTCCTTAATAATTCTTGAAACTAAAAATTATTTCTATTATTTTAATCATTTAAAACAAATAAAAAATTCTTATGTATTTAATAAAGCAAGAGGAGGTGTGGGCCTTCGGGTAAGGAAAGGGAAAGGGTAGGCCTCAATCAATCTAGCTTCGATTGTCTCTC
This sequence comes from Picea mariana, assembly GCA_032191745.1. NCBI lineage: Eukaryota > Viridiplantae > Streptophyta > Pinopsida > Pinales > Pinaceae > Picea > Picea mariana. The sequence continues at coordinate 109,636 of JASDQU010102539.1, forward strand.
TCGCATAACCTGTAGTCCGTTGAGTGCATAAATTACCTCACCTCTCCCAATCAATAGGTCTAGTCGTCCGTAAGAGAGAGTAATTGACCTTGACCTAAAGTAAGGCAATCATTGTTCCATCATTGAGAACCCCTTTGTACACTTTCCCAAAACTACCAACTCCTAACAAGTTGGCATCACTAAAGTGATTTGTTGCAGTGATGAGCTCTGCATAGGAAATTCTTTGATGTCCCACATTTAAAGATGCCTCGACCTCTCTAAGAGTATGTCTCTTGTGATTTTGTCTCCACAAGATTCCCATAAACAAACACAATACAATAGTGGCTACCACTGCAACAACAGGTATGACAACTCTTTTCAAATGCAAAACACTTTTATGTTTTTGAGTAGAGCATGGGGACAAACCTACCCAAGGTCCACAGAGACCAAGATTTCCCATTAACGCAGTGGCGCCAAGATCTTTGAAAACTCCACCTCTAGGGACTTCTCCTGACAACTTGTTATTATTGTTACCAAGTAGTCACCTTACTAATTATTATTGATTATTAGAAAATTATAGAGAATAATTATTGAGTCACCTTAATAATTATCTTTTTTATATATATATATATTTTTTGGGTGTTTTAAAATAGTCACCTTACGTTTAATATATCCTCCACCAGAATTAATGAGATTATCTGATAGGAAAACAACCATTCACACAGTGCACATCACCTCAACTGCACCACAAAAATATTATCTTTAAACTTTGAATATTAAAAATATGAAATCTTAAAATAGTCATCTCACCTCATTTTTTTTTTGTTCTGTTTTTTGGCAAATTTAGTTTTAAATATGGTTGGAACTATGTTGGAAGTTAGATTTTCATTTATGTGATGAGAATTTTTCCATTGAAACTTTTTTCCTGGGGGTTTGGTCAATTTTAAGATGATTCAAAGCATAGTTTTAGAAAAAATGATCAAAAACTTGTAAATAATTAATGCTTGAATTTTGAATAGGAAATAATTGAGAGGACAAGAATTTTAAATAAAAAAATTAATACTCAACAATCATTCACTCAGTGCTCATGCAACATATCACCTCAATTGTCCCATACTAAGTGGGGACTATCTTTTTTCACTCTCATTAATCAAAATGCATCAATTGTAAGAAAACATTATCTTTGAATTTTGAATTAAAAAAATTGGAAAATTTTAGACTTTTAAACCTATGGCATGAATGAAATTGGAAGGATAAGATTATATTTCATTTTGAAAGGTTAATATTTATTCAACTATTTTATGTTGACAACCTAAAATACACTATGATTTTCATTTGAAAAAGAAAAAGGAAATCCATGATAGTGGACATCCTTATCTTACTTTTGTTATCCCTTTTAAGAAATAGTGAGTATCATTATCTTGAACGTGTTATCCCTTTTAACTAATTAAATAATTGACCATTAACGCTTGTAGAAGTATGTCTAAGTTTCATTAATTTTTAAAAGGATTAGATACACACTACTTAATCTTGGAATATAAACATACAAACATAGACATATCACCTCAATTGTCTCATACTAAGTGGGGACTAGATTCTCTCACTCTCATTAATCAAAATGCATTAATTGTAAGAAAACATTATCTTTGAATTTGGAATATAAAAATAGATAATTTTAGACTTTTAAACCTATGGTATGAATCAAATTTCAAGGATAAGGTTATATTTCATTTTGAAAGGTTATTATATATTCTATGTTGACAACCTAAAATACACTATAATTTTCATTTGAAAAGGAAAAAGGAAAATCCATGATAGTGAGCATCCTCATCTTACTTATGTTATCCATTTTAAGGAATAGTAGGTATCCTTACCTTGAACTTGT
>JASDQU010102539.1:128297-144424 GCA_032191745.1 Picea mariana
TGAGAATCGAATAAGTATCAGATCTAGTTGAAAAACAAAAATAGTTAACCCATTTATTGATCATATTTACTCGTAACTAATTTAACTCATACCATTGACTGTATTCGAAAATTGAAATATCAACAACAGTCTATTTTTAAAACTATTAACAACTTGTCTCATTAATAGAGCATCGAACTAAATTTGAACAATCATATCTATTCGATGATCCATCGAATCAAAACCCAATCCAATCGAATCTTAAACTATAACGAAAATCACCACAAAAATTATATACAGCGAAGCATGCTTATGTAATAGAGCAAGTGAAATATGTACACATAGTGTAATATAAATGAGTGAAAAATTACCATCACAGTTGCTGAGACTGTGTCAATTTTGAATTGACAATTGCTGTAGTAGACTCGACATTTTTGAACAGGATTGAACCAGTAGTTCATTGCTTCTTGTCGTTGGGTTGCAACTTTGCATTATGACCAGTGAGCTTTGCCACTTGGTTTTCCAAATCGTGGATTTTGGATTGCAACCTTGGGACATCCAAGTAATATCTTTCCAACCACAACCCACACTAATCACAAGGTGGAGCAACAGGTTGAGCAGTCAAGGGTTTCGATGATTCACCAAGGGTTCCATGAGGTGGTTCAATACCAGGGAAGTCAGGGTTATCCCGCAGACAAGGAGGTAAATTTTTAACAAAATCATAGGGAGGTTTGTCACACAAGCCCTCGGAGTAAGGATACTCTTCAGCGAGAAAACGTTCAATGTCTGAATCAGAGTCTTCACTGACCACGATAGGCTCTGATTTGGCAGGGGGATTAGATTTATTCCTCGCGATGCAAGAGATCAACCTTGCATTTTTCTTGTCTCTAGCATTAGCACCAGTCTTTGCTTTAGTCTTTTTGGTTGTAGGCTTAGCAACTGTGGCCTGTTTAGTCACAGCCATAGGCACACTCATAGGTGACTCGGGTTTAGGTTTGGGTAGCAAAACGTTATAAGGCACAGGGGGAACAGGTTGGGTTTCGATTACCATGGGCTTATCGACCTGTGGAGGGTTCGATTCTTCGAAGCCATTATGGCTGAGAAAATCATGCCAAGAATCACGATGCAACCCTAATTCATAAACCAATATCATTTTAATCAACCCCAAATGGAAGAGGCTGGTATCAGCTTGGCTACGCTTGTACCTTTTATCCATTTTGAACAAACTTCGATGCAGGTAGTGGGGCATACTTAGATCGAAACCCATAAAAACCATCAATAAACGCAGGTGAAACAAGAAAATGAATCTGTACCTGCCTTCACAAGTAACAAATTGCTTGATAATCATCAGGAGATCATACCAGCGGGGTTTCAACATTTTTGCAGGAAAACCTCTGTCACATGAGTTCACTATGCGAGATTGGAACAGTAATGTCCAAGGAACATCATCTACCTTGCAACTTTTCGACCATTTTTGTCCCAAGACAGGCAGGCTAGTTGCCAAGCTGAGGAACTTTTCAGTGATTTCAAGCTGGACATCTCCAACTTTGGCTCGGCAGCCATCGAACGATAACGCAAATTGCCGAGCCATAGTGATGTTGTAACCATCAAATTTCCTTATGAAATCCAGCCACCCGAATTCTTCCAGGTCACTATACGCGCCATCAAACATCAACAGTGCTTGGCACCCATTGGGCTCGGCCCTCATGATAGGAGCCATTGCTTCTGTGCATGGTGGGGTTTGAACCGAACAAACAAAGCACAGGGTCAAAAAAAAAAAAAACGATAGGGTTTAACAGCTTCAGCGCTGAAAGAAGCCGGAATTAACTGCATGCGTGCGAAGGTGGTGGGATTACCACTGCCATGCAATGTATTAATGACTGTGTACAGTGTTGTTCCATCCAACATCATAATCGTTTAAACCATATGTTACGGCCAACCAAATAGGTGTACAACCATATCGACGTGCCAGCCATCCGAAATAGAACCAACACCATCATATGCCAAGTGTTCAGTTCTTTCAAACATGACATCCAACATTAACCAACGATCTGTCGTGTCAATCAAACGTTTTAAACCCATGTTAAATCAATCACGCCAATGCATAGTTTAAAACTATGATCGATCAATGTAATATCAAACTTACAAAACAATGTACCGAGCAAGGGTTCAAACCATAAAATCGAAAATCCAAAAGGTTGATCAATGCGCCTTTGCAAAATTCAAACCATTGCCATTTTATATGAAATCAAATTTATGATATTGCAAATGTGTTTTTAGCATAATCAAAGTGTAAAACACTGCAACCAATGACCATATGAAAACGATAACTTAAGAGTTCAAAACATTAAGAATTATATAATATCTAAAACCAAAATCAATTATGACCCTTATGACATCAAACATAACTCATAACTTAACATTTTCAATACTTTATCAAAGAAATCAAGTTGCGCAATTAAAGTGAATGGATATAGTTTGAAAGAAACTTTTGCAGTGATGTGATAAACCAATGGTCAAGTGTCTTTCAGCAAATCAATAAAAGATGACGACAGTCCAGACAACGAGAGAGGTGTTTTCACACTTTCAGTGGTGAAAACTGAATCGAAATCAAATTGTAATTGTCGCAAAAATGAAACAAATGTCTAGTTGCGCAATGCGACGATACTTTGTCGTTTAGAAGACAAGAGATGTAGGCATCTTTTTTTAGAGCAATTAAAAAAAATGAGTTGGCTGCCAACAAACCGTAGATATGAGGAATATTTGGAACCTCTCCTAGCCATTGGATCTAATTCACAATTAGTCTGGTGTTGACCACTCCGAGAGATAGAGAGTGTTAAACAGGTAGGACCATCGATCCGAGGACACATTGGGATCTCTCTTGACCATGGGATCTAGATTGTGGTAAACCTGATGTTGAACACTCCGAGAGTAAAGTGGATATTACACAAAAAAAAAACTCGAACGACGAATTTGCGAAGAAATGGAGGCCGTAGATCTATGGATCTACGTTGGACACATCTCGACCATGGGATATAAGGGGCATTGGGAGGTTTTCATTCCAGAGTGACATGGCACACTGAATTCACCTAGGGTGACATGGAGCCACATTCAACGTTCCATTTTTCACCGTGATTTGTGCTTTTGACATACCCTATGTACCCATTCAAATGCGACACGTGTCACCCATTAATGGGGTCACATGTCATCTCTTCCTTTCCACGTGTCATTCCCCCTGGAACATATTTTCTTGGCATAATAATGGGTGGAGTACTCGGGACTCACCTGTCCTTGCCTCTGCGTTTAATCTGACATCACATGTAAGGGTGGACCCTTTGGGAATTTGGGGCTTCAGAACTCCAGAGGTTTTGGGTGTAGTGTCTTAGATAAGCTGAAAGGGATGAAGGCCAAAGCCACATGGAAATATTTTGGGATCCTTTGGGAGTTCAGGATTCCAGGACTTTGGAGGATATACACGTAGACAGAAAAAGGGATGTTCAGCGTCGAATGCTAAATTCCTGTAAACTTGTACGTTAAATGAGGACAAAGTTCCATCAGTGGATTTAATGGTGGATGGATTTCCACCATAGATGTAAAAGCGCTAGGGAGATCTGGGACTTCGGGATACTTGGGATGGTATGAATGAAACGGACCCACATGGCCCTTTCCCAATAGCACCTGAATAGCTTTGGGAGTGCGTAACTCCCGATACAGAGGTTAGATTCAAGCATAGTAGGAGTAGTTATAAATATATTGATGAGTAGAAGAGGACTCGAGATGATTAAGGAAAGTGTAATATCGATGCCCCATCCCTAAAAGGGGTACTTAAGGGTCGAGTTTGTTACAAATTGGTATCAGAGTAGGAAAAAACACTTGGCCTACTTGGGCTCATGAACGAGTGGCATAAAAATCTTGTTAGAGAACTTTTAAGGGGTAACACCCTATCTTACCTCATTCATAAGAAACTTATCTAAACCATTGTGGAAGAGAGGAATGAAACTTTGTGTTGTTGTTATATGTTTTGAAAAATTTGAATTGTGTGTTTTTCATAAACTAGTAGATAATTAACTAACATTCAATGTTTTATCATCATTCAAGAAGTCAGTGGACAACAGGAAAAACTACAATGTGAGGAATGGTGACACACCATGAATTGGGGAAAATACCCCACAACAAAGAAGAGGAATATGATGAGAGGAGGGAAGTGGAAACCCCTCCCGATCTGAATGAAACTGTAAGAAGCCTCATGGCGGAATTACATAGTTGTAAGGCTGAAAATGAAAGGATGATAAAAGAACAGGAAAAACAAATTGAAATTAATGCAATCCTACTAAAAATCTTATCATATATAAAAAGGCAGTTGCAACATGGACCAACAGCCAGTCATGTGGACAAACATCATACTAATAAAAATAAAATTCCACTTAAGATACAAAAGCATGGTCTTGAAAGTGCCACACAAGGAGGAGCACCTCACAGAAGGCCCAACATGGAGCGAAGAGACACTCAATGGAAGAATCCTCTAGTGAAGAAACTGACAAATCCAAGGAATCTTCTAGTAGAAAAACTATTTCACATTCCCATAGGAGAAGAAATAAGAGGAAGCATTTCAAGATCCATGACCCTGAAGAGTTTAATAAATCCAAGCCACCCACATTCAATGGAGAAATTAAAAGGGGGGAAGAAGCTGAAGTTTGGCTTCTTGGCTTGAAGAAGTATTTCAGAGTCCATGACTACTCTTAAACTTAAAGGCTCGAATAACCATTTTCAACTTGAATGGAAAGGCTTCCATTTGGTGGGAGGACCTTAGAAATGTGAAAGGAACCCATGAGAAGGACTTTTCATGGAAAAAATATGACAAATATTTCAAGAAGAAGTATCTGACAGAGGAATACTTTGATGGGAAGACCAAGGAGTTCTATGAACTCAAGTTAGGACAACTCACAATAGATGAATATATCAACAAATTTCTTGAGCTGATAAGGTATGTTCCCTACATAGAGGATGAAAAGGTAAAGATGCAATAATTCATTAGTGGATTTTCTCAGTCCTTCTAGGACAAAATTGAATCTGATGAACCCAAGACCCTAGAAGATACTATTAGGAAGGAAAGGTATTTCTATGGGCAATTTAAGAATAAAATATAACCTCATGAAGACTAGAAGAAGAACAATAATTCGGGATTCAAGAAGAAGGGGTTTAAAACTTCAATATTTAGGAACCATGGGAACATTTCTAAGCTAAGCCTTCCTACTAAAAGTGTGTATCAACAAAATTTCCCATATTAGAGTGGTAATAAACCCTTTGGAGAAGCCCCAGGTAAGACTGATAACACTAAGAGAGAACCCTTGAAATGTTGGGGTTGTGGAGAAGAAAATCTGCTGAGGGACTTTCCACATAAGCAACAAAACAATAGGAGGGCATACAACATATAGGAAGCTACCACAATCAATGATGTGGCTAGGAGCATGCCACAAATTTATGCATCCTTGGATAATATACAAGTTGACCACCAAGCTTCAGTGGTGGAGATGGAAGTCATGATTTCCAAACATCTATTTTCCATTTTAATTGACCTTGGTTCTAATCTGATTTATGTTTACCATCAAAATTTTGAGAAATGTAAATTATAACAAGTAAAACATGCTAAATCATGGCTGGTACAACTAGCCACTGGAACTAAAATAAAGGTAACAAAGGTCATACCAGCATGCCAATTCATTATGAATGGATTACCCACCCAAGAAACCTTAAACATGCTTCCTTTAGGATCTTATGACATGTTGATTGGCATGGACTGGTTGGATTCCCATAAAACCAAGTTGGACTATTACAATAAAAGTTTGGAGTGTGAAGATGAACAAGGGAGAAAGAGAACCCTATAAGGGATTCACAATCCTGTCTCAGTGAGACACATATCATCCCTTCAAATGAAGAAGTATTGTAGAAAAGGATGTCCTTTGTATGAAATACAAGTGTTGAACTCTAAAACCAAGCCTAGAGGCCCATACCATATTAAGAGAGTATCAAGATGTGTTTTCGGAAGAGGTACCAGGTCTACCTCCCAAAAGAGATGTGGTACAAAGAATACATTTGTCCTAGTGTGTCTCCATGGGGAGCACCAACCTTGTTTGTGAAAAATAAGGATGGAACACTCAAGTTGTGCATAGACTATATAAAACTCAATAAGATAACCATTAAGAATAAATATCCCTTTCCAAGGATTGATGACTTGTTTGACCAATTAAGAGGTGCTACAATTTTCTCCAATATTGACTTGAAGTCTAGACACCTTCAGGTCCAAATTAAGGATGAACACATCCACAACACATCCATTATGGATTTTCCTACCCCAAAGGATGTATCTAATATTAGATCATTTATGGCCTAGCAGGATACTATAAAAGGTTCATAAGGGATTTTCCAAGATTTGTTTCCCAATTAGCTCCCTTCAAAAAAAGGGAGTTAAATTCATTTGGACATCAAAATGTGAAGAGAGATTCCAAGAGTTGAAATACCTTCTAATCAATGCACTTGTGCTGAATATTGCAAACCCAAAAAAGGACTTCCTTGTGTGTACAGATCCTTGCAAGGAAGGGCTTAGAAGAGTCTTTATGCAAGAAGGACATGTGATTTGCTATGAATCCAGAAAATTGAATGAGCATGAAATCAATTATGTGACCCACGATTTGGAATTGCCTTCCATAGTACATGATTTAAAAATGTGGAGGCATTACCTCCTAGGTATAAGATTTGTTCTTATGACAGATAATAGTGGGATGAGATATCTATTTGATCAACCAAAAATCAATGCTAGAAAATCTAGATGGATGGATCTCCTTAATGAGTTTGATTTTGAAATCAAACATATCAAAGGAAAAGAAAATAGGGTGGTAAATGCCCTTAGTATAAGTATGAAAGTGATTCACTTGGAAGTTGTAAGCACCTATGAATCAGACGTCAAGGAGAGAGTGACTCAAAAGTGCACAATAAACATATGTATTTTTCAAGACTGTGAAATCATACTTAGAGAAAGAGCCCATAGGGATGAAGTATGAGGGTTATCAATTGTTGAATGATGGCCTACTAACTTACAAAGGTAGGTTGTATATTCCAAATTGTGATGACTTGAAGAGGTTCATAATGGATGAACTAGACAAAATACCATATACCGGTCATCCTGGCTATCAAAAAATGATCACAACCACTAGGAAACTATTATATTGGCCCGGATTGAAAAAGGACATAGGTGATTACATAGCTAAATGTCTATAATTTCATCATGTTAAGGCAAAGAACCAACATCCAGCAGGGCTATTACAGCCCCTACCAATCCCATAATGGAAATGGGAAACCATCTCCATGGATTTCATCACAGAGTTACCAAAATCAACCAAACAGAATGACGTCATCATGGTAGTTGTGGAAAAACTGAGCAAGGTTGCTCACTTTATCCCCATAAAATCAAATTGCAAGGCAATAGATATTGTCGATATTTTTATGAAGGAAATATTTAGAATGCATGGAATTCCTAAGGAAATCATATCCGAAAAAGATACGAAATTTACTTCAAACTTTTGGAAATCTCTATTTGTTGGTTTTGAAACTAAATATCTATTTAGTATAGCCTACCACCCTCAAACTGATGGGAAGATGGAGAGGGTAAACCAAGTGTTAGAGGACATGTTAAGGATGCATGTAATGAATCATCCCAAGAAGTGGGAATACTACCTACCACTGGTAGACTTTGATTATAACAATGGCTATCAAGATTAATTGAAGATGAGCCCTTTTGAGGCCCTCTATGGTAAACACTGCAATATTCCAATCAGATGGAATAACCTAGTAGACATAATTATGATCAGGATATATATGCTAAAGGAAATGGAACAACAAGTAATTCATATAAAACATAATATGAAAATAGCTCTGGATAGAAAAAAAAGTTATGCAAACAGAAAAAGGACTCTTGGAGAGTTCAAAGAAAGGGATCATGTATCTCTGAGTTAGGCCCAGGAAAAGTTCCTTGAGAATGGGAGCTTGTGCCAAGCTGGAAACTCATTATTTTGGACCCTTTGAAATTTTGGATAAAGTGGGACCTGTAGCATATAGAATAGAACTTCCTCCCACAGTGAAGGCACATAATGTTTTCCATGTTTCGTTACTGAAGAAATATGTACATGATTCTAATCATATAACTGATTGGTATATGATTCATGTGGAACCAGAGGGAGAATTATTTCTAGAACCACAATGCATAATAGACAAGAAGGAAATCCCATTTAGGAATAGAACCATTGCACAAGTCAAGGTGCAATGGAAACACTTTGGTCTAGATGAAGCTACATGGGAACTGGAGGATGCCATGAAACATGCATACCCATTTTTGTTTACTTCTCCACATACAAATCACATCGGTAGGTATAACATTGAGAATGATGTTCCTTTAAGGGGGAGGGGATTGTAATACCCATGTTTCCCCTAGCTTGTAAATATAACTATAACTTGCCAAAAGACTGTGGTAGACTGAATATGTGTGAATGTTGGATTTGATGAACCTTTTTGTTATAAAAGGTAATGTATTTATTTTTGTTATTAATTAAAAATGGATAATGTTTCATAACTTATAAAGGGGTGATTTCCAAGGTAGATCATGATTCTATGAGAGAGATGGTGAGGGGGATGATAAATGGTTTAGATGACCCCCACTAGACCAGTACCTTACTGGATTTAATTACTTAGACCCAGAATAGTCCTCTGACCCATAATTTAGCTACCAACCAATATGGTAGTTGGGAATTCCTTCTCAAGAGTTAATGAGTATATGGGAAGAGTACCCATMTAAAATACTTCCTGACCTGACCACAAACTAGGGATTCAGACCCATGCAACCTTGTTGAGGAAGGAATAAAAAGAAGGAAATTCATGGGCATAGAGGGCGAGCGAAGGAGATGAGTCGAGAGACCATTCTTCAGAAGAGAGAAGAGAGTGTGTAGCTCTCTGGTTTTCAGTCCAATATGATAAAAAAGGTTGCAGATAAGGCAAGGACTGACAAAGTGCTTGTTGCAGGTCCCCTTTCTTGTTGGAGAGAAAACCGTTTTGCCAAGTTCCTATGGGAGGATGAGAGTAACCTTCATCCTTGAATGTCGTTGGACAAGAAAGAAGAGTCTCTCTCAGAGCATCATGGTCTAGCTAGGGGTTGGCCAATAGTAAATCTATTCAGGAGTGGTTGTGCCTACAGTTGGGTGGAAAAGGGAACCCTACTTAGCAGTTTCCTCACTATCATCTTTCTTGACAAGTATTCTTATACTCTGTGTATTAGAATTGAAATGATGGTTGAATGTCTATGGTTATGATTAAATATTACATTGTTTGATTAATCATTAGGAATGATTACTTTTTTTCTGTGAGCCCTTGTAATTGCATGGTTTCTATTTACCTTAGTATAGCAGCTGGAAACCCATGAGACATGGGCCTTCAAAATATTTTAAGAATAAGTTTATGATTCCTGTATTGGTTGAGAAATTACTTTCCCTAATTTTGATCTTAAGCTCTGTGAATGGAGGGCACTCCCTTCAAAAAAATCTCCCAAGAGATCAATGGATCATTCCCATGACCTTAACCAAATCACGGTTAAGAATTGGGCATGCAACCCCAAGACCTATCAAAGGATCCATATGACCAAGACCTGGGAATCCTTCGCTAGGTATGAAAGTAGCGAAGCTATTCTGGATTCAAAACTCTGGGAGTTCAGAGCTCCGGGATGCTATGACCTTACAACCTCCAAGACCAACCAAAGGAAACCTACTGGTTTGGTTACCAACAAGGGTGAACGACATCTGGTGGTTTCCCTTAACCATGATCGTGGGATTTTTCCCACTATTAAACCCTGACCAACTTACCGATTGCGAAGTAACACGAGCCATAGATCCAATGATACTCAGGAGAATTTTTGACCATTGGATCTATGCCATGGTCACTTCGGTGTTGACCACTTCAGGAGAATATAGGTGTCATAGTACCAAAACCCCTGAATGTCGAAGTTGCAAATTAATGTGAGCCATGGATTTGGGAGTCCATTGAGAACCCCTACCAACCGTCTGATCAACCAGTGGGAGGATTTGTGCATAGTAATTTGGTGAATTCCTACTCTGGGAGAAAATAAGTATTAAGCAGGTAGAACCCTTGAATGCCAAAATCACGAAGGGATGAGAGTCGTAGATATGAGGACGCTTCGAGACCTCTCCTTGCCATTGGATATAAGTCATGGTCAGTCTGACATTGACCACTCCCGGAGATAGGGAGTGTTCAACAAGTAGGACCATCAATTTGAGGATACATCACGATATCTCTTAACTGTCATATATAGACTGTGGTCAGCCCGACGCTGACCATTTCAGGAGTAAAGAGGAGATTACATAGCGGAACCCCGAATGCCAAAGTTAGGAAGCAACATAGGTCGTAGATCTATGGATCTACATGGAAACATATCGACCGTGGGATATAAGAGGCTTTGGAAGGTTGTTATTTTGGAGTGATGTGGAACATTGATGTCACCCAGGGTGACATGGAGCCATGCTCAATGTGCCACATGTCACCTTGATTCATGCTTTTGACAGACCCTATGTTCCCATTAGAACATGACACATGTCACCCATTGATGGGGTCACGTGTCATCTCTTCCTTGCCGTGTTTCATCCCCCCTGACACATATTCACTTGGTTCAATAACGGGTGGAGTACTCGAGACCCACCCATCCTTGCCTCTGCATTTAATGCACCATCACATGTAAGGGTGCACCCTTCAGGAGTCCAGGGCTTTGAAACTCCAGAGGTTTTGGGTGTAGTGTCTTAGATAATATGAAAGGGGTGAAGGCCATAGCCATGTGGAAATATTTTAGGATCCTTCGAGAGTTCAGGATTCTAGGACTCTAGAGGATATGCACGCAAAAAGAAAAAGGGGCGTTCAATGCTGAAACGTCAAGTGTCGAATTCCTATAAACATGTACATTAAATGAGGATGAAGTTTCGTCAATGGATTTAACAGTGAATGCATTTCCACCATAGATTCATAAGCTCTAGGGAGCTCAGAGTCTTTAGAAAACGTGGGATGGTACAAATGAATTGAACCCACGTGACCCTTTCCCAATAACACCTAAAGAGATATGGGAGGGTGTAAATCCTAATCCAAAGGTCGGATTCGAGCATGGTAGGAGTCATTAGAAAGATCTTGATGAGAATAAGAGGACTCAAGATGATTAAGGAAAGCGTAATCTTGATGCCCCATCCCTAAAAAGGGTACTTAGGGGTCGAGTGTGTTACAAGTCCTTATAAAACAATTGCATGAAGGAACATTTAGCAATCTAGCAAGTTGTTGTGGATATCAAGAACTAATGTGAAAATTAACTCTCTTTCCTTTCTTAAAAAATAAAAATACTACAAGGATGAAAATCAAACCTAACATCAAGTTTCACTTTCATATCAGCTTCATACGAAGTAATTTGAGGCAGAAACCCATCAACTACACACACTACACCTCCACCATGGAATTCTCCAAATGTTATAACACTAAATAGAGTACCAAATGCATTTCCAGTACCAACTCAAATCTCTAYGATACAAAAACATACAAAAAGAGGATAAATTCATTATAAGTAAACCTATTTATAATTTGAAGCAAGAAATAGGAAACTTAAATTTCTATTCATTAATTTAGATAATTTCCAATAATAGATACAAATTTGAATGAATTAGAGACAAATTCAAAGTAAAATGAGGACAAATTCATTATAGATAATCATGATTGCCATTTGAAGAAGGAAACATGAAACTTAAAWTTTTACTTGTTATGTTAGAGACTTTCTAATAATAGGTAAAAAAATTGAATGACTTATATAACTTCCATGGATATTCCAATAGACAGTTCGTCACAACAGAAACAATAAAATCAATGAAATCTTTATTGTGAAGGCTACTTTCCTTTAGATCTTAGATTCCTTAATTACTAGTTTTTTTCTACTGAAATGTATGAAATATATTAAATGTGAAAATATAGAAAACAAATAAATACACATGCCATCAAAAAATAAACACAATATATGACATGGGAAACYCAATATGGGATAAAACCCAGCTAGAAGGTGAGGGCACTTTGCTCTCGTTTCCTCAAATGCAAGTACAAAGAAAGATGCACTCTCTATGGAGTGCTATTTGACATTATGGAATGTATGGCTGATATAGAATATCTCCTCCTATATTATGTTCACAAAAATACCACTCTTTTTTTTTTTCTTATATAAGGAACAAGATACAATGCAAAATAATGGAACCCCTTCTCCTCCTAGCAACTTGATATTTAGCATAGCCTGATAGTTGTCTAGGGTTAGGGAGTTGACTTCCTCAACCCTCAATTAGTGATTGGGTTTGCACCTTCTATAATTTTATATAAAATAAACTACATGTCTATCCCCACACATTTAAGTAATGGGGACTAACCTAGAATCCACTCACACCATGGTGATCAATATGATAGGTCAACTTGTAGGAGTCATAACTTTCAAATATGAACTCCGCTTGAGGTGATTCTTGCACCGTTGGAAATGTATTAGTGTGTATAATATATACAATGGCTCCATAATAATTTTTGGACCATACAAAAGTGTCTTTTGATTCCTCAAAATGGATACAAAATATTTCAAATAGTTTTTTGGACCCAAATTTCCAAATTTGGACCAGTTGCTAAAATGGATCTAAAAGATGATTCCTCCAATTTGTTCACCCATAAAGAATCGATATAGATGAAAAATAATATAATTATCCAATATGGATAAACTAGTAATTTGTAAGAGTGCACATTTTGAGGTTATCTCGTCAAGTCACTATCATGGTGATTCACGATCTACAACCAATCCAATTTTCATAGTGAATTTTGTTGACAATGAAGTTGATGATATACTTGGACTATTTCTTAATGATGATGAATAATTTTCCTCTTATCTATATGATTGGAGGTATTATGAGGATTATACTATAGACACAAAGGTTGTAGATCCTCCTCATGAAAATCCTATCACAACACCATGTTTGGCACACTAGAACTATATGTAATAGACAAGTTTGTTGGAGAATTAGCAAACCCTAGGTGGACACATTCTAAATTATAGGAAGCTCCAAAAGTCATCTATGTTAAAAAAACATTGCTACATATCCACTATTATATTACTACTACTACTATCGACCCATAAACCGTTCAAGAGTCCATCATAATTCTTGAGTGGGATGCAACTATGCAAGAGGAATACAACTCACTCATGTGGAACCACACATAGGGTTTGGTTCTCCTTCCTAAAGGAAGAAATATTGTTTGATGTAAGTGGATATAATAGACAAAGTTTACAATGAATGAAATAGTGAAAAATAATAAATATTAACTACTAGAAAATGGCTTCTCATGGGTACTTGTCATAGACTACAATGAGATGTTTGTACCAATTGTAAAGATGGACTATATTCGACTTGGGCTAGACATTGATGTATCTCATCATTGATAATTTCATCAAATGAACATAAAGAGTGCATTTATTCATGGGGATCTTAAGTAGGATATTTACATGGAGTGGACTTAGGGGTCTCTCAAGAATCTTTGATGGTGTGAAAACTTAGAAAGTCCCTTTATGGCCTCAAATATACCCCTCGATCTTGGCATGACAAGATGGATTCCTTCCTCCTCTCTCATGGATTTTCACAATTCCATTTTATTCCCAATGTCTACATTATCTCACAGTATGAATCTCTTCTGTTCATGGTATTGTATGTAGATGATTTCTTGATCATCGTCAACTCCTCAACATCCATTCATGTTGTAAAATTTACCTTGCATGACATGTTTTTGATGAGTGACTTGGGGTTTCTATATTATTGTATTAGGATTGAGATCACTCAATATGATTCTAGAATCACTATGGAATAGTCAAAATATTCTCTAGATATTCTCTCATGATTTTAGATGGATAATTGCAAGCTTGTTGCCACTCCATTTCTCTTCCGCTTCAAACTTGAGGCTGCCTATTATTCACCTTTAGTTGACAACAACTAATATAGACAACTAGCTGGGAGTATTATTTATCTCACACATACTAGGTTTGACATATCTTATGATGTTGGCATCATTTTCATATTTATGTAGGAACCCCACAAGTTGCATTAGAAGGAAAACAAGTGGATTATTCACTACATTCAAGGAACACACAGGTTTGAGATTCATTACATAGAAAGTTACAACCAGGATTTAGTGGGATATACAAATTTGATTGGATGATAAATTCTACTTATCACAAATCCACTTTAGGATACCTCTTCTCCCTTGGTTCTGGTTCAATTTATTGTTCAAGAAAGAAGCAGTCGACTATTGTTGTATCTATCACAAAGGAAGAGTATTGGGGAGTTCCCAGTGCAACCATTGAGACCATCTACCGTCATCACTTTCTCATAGGGTTTGGTGTCCAGTATTTTTTCCCATATGTCATTTTTTGTGAAAATAAAAGTATCATTAAGATCTCACAAGATCCAGTTCACCAGTAGTGAAGCACATTGAGATTCATATGCACTTCATTCCAGAACTTATCTGTGGGAAAGTGATTGATATGAGATATTATTCAATAATGGAGAAGATTTCCAACATATTCACTAAAAATTTCATAAATAACAAGTTTCTTCATTTTTACAATCTCTATTGGGGGTGCAGATGACTTATTTTCCATAGCAAGCTACATAGTCTTCTCTTTTTATTTTCTGGGGTTGTTTTTTTCTCTCTTTCTCATTTCTTGAGGTAATTTTTCATAAATGGGTATTGAGTATGGCTTGAAATTTTTCAAGAAACATATGTCTCACCACATACTCACCTAAATTGTTCTTATGGGGGGTTGTGGTGCATCTTAGTGCTCTACTTCAACACCTTCATGCATTTTAAGCTTACTTAGTTTTTCTTCCTTAAATTTTATGGATAAATTCATGGCATGAAAATATTCCATGACATTTCCTAAATCTATAAAAGCAAGTCATTATATTTGTATTGCACACATTTTCTTTCTTTCTAGTTAGTTAGTTGTTTAATAAATATAGAATAGAATGATACCATTATATAAATTTGCAGCTTGGTTTTGTTCCTAAATCTCTCATTGAATACTAGGGTTGTGGTTTTATTCCTTGAAGACATTGGAGGAAGGGTTTTGTGATTAAACTCTATTTATCTATTGAAGGAGTGGATAAGACGAGATGTCTTACCAAGGAGGCTTACTAGTGTTGATGCTAGCTTGTGGAGAAACTTTGGTGGAGTTAGGGTTTCTTGAGTTTTTCTAGCTAGGGTTTTAGAGAGATAAAGGATTGTACTATCCTTGGTATAAGGTTATGGTATGTACATGAATTTCATTTGTATTCATATATATGAATCTTCCAGTTGTCCAATAATTATCTCATTTCATATTTGATTTTCAACTATCTATTTCTTCATGGTTTGTTAATTTCCAGCACTAGTATGTCTTGTTGATTTAACATGAGTTAAGGATAAAATTGTTGAGGGTTTTAACACTACCATTGAAGAAGATATGGCTTATTTACTATTTTAATTATACTATTATAAAGTGATTTTTAGAGCTGGTTTATGTATGGTAAAATTACCATAGTGGGATGAAACTTGTGCTCTAATGTCCCCAACTAGGATAGATAGAAAAAATATGTTTGTTGTCCAGAGTATTGTTTTTTATTTGTGTGATTTTATCAAACACTTTGCATTAAGGTTGCTTGAAATTTATCACAAACAATTTTCATATGTCACCAATATAGGAATATTGTTATACATATTACATACACCAATTACACACATAATATAGAAGAAAACCATGGCATATTATTATGGTATGGAAATCCAAATAACAAAAAAACAACGATCTTTATTGATTGTAACAACAACTACAAAACCCTCCTAAACACATAGATCTACTGGCTACAAGAAAGCTTCAATATATACTAACAAAGAAAAAACAAGAAACCTGGTAATGATGCCAAAATATCCTCAAGAGGTGATGTGTCTTCCATTGTACTGTCTAACCTTCATTGATGTGGTATATATCTTCTCCTGAAACACCTACTCCA
>JASDQU010102539.1:150713-187300 GCA_032191745.1 Picea mariana
CTTTCCTCGCTCCTTGTTTTCCATATGCAACATCCAAGGGGAAATTGTAATTATACTAGAATTGAATAAGGGAAAGTAAAAAAACCTGGTCTTGCAACATGTTCTTTGTCAGTTGAAACTTCTATTGAACTTCTACCATCTGTTTTTCCTCTCTAGGATTTTTGTTGAGTTTGGTCCCGAGGAGTCTTCTAACTCATCCTTAAGGATTTCTTCACTTTCTTCTTCTTTCTTTAATTCACTATATTTCTGTCAAATGTTATTCCATTTTATTGATGTACAAATCAAAATTAATAGTGCCATAAGCTCATTTCAAACATCATACTGCATTACACCCTAGTGTAAAAATTTTAAGTACCAAAACCAACCTCACTTATGACCTGCTCAAACTGACAGATACTCCATGCAATTAAAAGAGAAAGAACTGTGCAATAAACAATAGTGTGAAGAATTAGGCATTGGGAGAAACTTGCTCCTGAAACTTGATAATGGCTAGCCACAATTTGTCCTCTGGTACTTATTTTTATAAAACAATAATCTGGCCTAGTTTAATCTTCAAATCCTCTAATTTGGCCTTGAGCATAGCCTTCCTTTCATTTGAACTTTTCAACAAGTTTTCATTCTGCAAAAAGTAGGTACAATCCAAATTTCAAATATGTAAACATTACTCAAATGAAAACATTTAATATAATCTCATTTTAATGATCTGACTTCTTCAATGCACTTTCCCTTTATGAAAAGTGGATGCAATTGAAATACAATCATTATAAAATAGTAGTCCATATTTATAATACATATTCAAAATCACATAAAATTATGAAAAATATTGTCGAACACAATTTTCTTCAGCTCCAACCTGTACTCAAAGTTGAAGCATGCATTGAATTCTCTAGCCGTTAAAAGAGAAAGGATTTAAAAATAAATACAAGAAATAAGAACACTGAGAGACATTCAGAGGTACTTCTTCTTGCGAGATGTAATTTTTGCTCAAGTTCTTTAGCCCATCTTTCTACAATAATAGATTGATCTAGTCAATACTGAATATTTCGTCCATTTCAGTTCCTCTCTTCCACTCTCATTCTTTTTGTGATAGTAGAACATCAAGATCATTTTTCATGCTTGAATACTTTTCTATTACTGTTTTCCATCACAAAGAAAATATGGAAAAATAAACTACTTTATGAGATATATTGGATGACTTCAATAGAAAATGTAAGCATGTAGAGGGCATAGGCCTTGGCATGATCCAAATATATGAATAAACTAGTAATTACAAAATTTAGTCTCTATAGGGGTGTGCTCCCAAAATATAACACACTTCCTAAATTAAAATCATGCCAAATAAACCCTAATATCAAAGAAATCAGAGTAACCTTTTCTAAACCTATCAAATAAAGCTTGAAATCATAGTTATATGTTATATGTGTGTATGATAATTTATAACCTTAACATACCTTATTCATAAGACTTTAACTAAGTGCAAGTAATTTAAAGTTAGGCCTGCGAAACTTACAACTTAGTAGTTTTCCAAAGACACCTCTTCAACTTAACAACTAATTCTCTTGATTTCCAAAAACTTTGAGTATATGTGGTATGCAAATGATTATGATACAAGTTTTAGACCATTGACAAACATGAATGTGCTCTAGAAAAATCCATAATGGAATATTGAATAGTTGTTTATTTTTATGTAACTTATGGAAGAGTAAGAAAATGGTTATCAAATGGTACTTGTGTATTGCATCTATATCCCACACCAAATTATGTGGCTAATGAGACACTAAAGTTTCAAACATTTTTTTATAGTTCCGTACAAATCCAGCCACAAAAATTTACAAATGGAACATTTTTATAGTTCCGTACATGTAAATTTACAAAATTTACATGTAGAGTAGGAATAATAAGATAAAGACACCTATTAGAAAATGACCAAGCCAAGTGTGAAATTAATCACGAAAGTAAGAAATAATCCACATATATTAAATTCGTGATTAGATATAAAATTAGGTAACTAATGCCAAAGGAATTTTCATATTGTGTGAACTTTACACAGGTCCTTATACAAAAATTGCATGAAGGAACATTTAACAATCTAGCAAGTTGGTGTGGATATCAAGAACTAATGTTAAAATGAACTCTCTTTCCTTTCTTAAAAAGGAAAAATCCTACAAGGAGGAAAATCAAACCTAACATCTAGTTTCACTTGCATATAAGCGTCATACGAAGGAAGTCGAGGCA
This sequence comes from Picea mariana, assembly GCA_032191745.1. Taxonomy (NCBI): domain Eukaryota; kingdom Viridiplantae; phylum Streptophyta; class Pinopsida; order Pinales; family Pinaceae; genus Picea; species Picea mariana. Next base: position 152,949 of record JASDQU010102539.1, read on the forward strand.
TGCACCCATCAACTACAAACCGAACACCTCCACCATGGGATTCTCCAAATGTTATAACACTAAATAGAGTACTAAATGCATATCCAGTACCTCATATCTACTGTTTAAAGACAAAATCATAGAAAAGAGAGGATAAATTCATTATAGGTAAACCTGTTTGTAATTTGAAGCAGGAAACAAGAAACTTAAATTGTTATTCATTAAGTTAGATAGTTTCCAATAATAGATACGAATTTGAATAAATTAGAGACAAAGTCAAAGTATATTGAGGGAAAATTCATTATAGATATTCAAGCTTTCTATTTGAAGAAGGAAACATGAAACTCAAATTTCTACTTGTTATGTTAGACTTTCGAATAATAGGTACACAATTTTGAATGACTTATATAACTTTTTATGTCTCAATAATCTTTTCAACATAGAATAAGTATGTACTACATACACACGATGAATATTTCACAATATGACAAAAAAAAAATATAATACCTCCCATTTCATAAAAGACCCCACTATCCCTAGGCTTGAATGCAACATGGTCTTCTTAAAATTCTCAATTTTGATGGATCGCTTGAATAAGCAATGTTTGGTTCTACAAGATTTCTTACAAGATCATATTTTTCTCATGGTTAATGATTTATCAAGGCTTACATACAAATTATAAGCTTTGTAAATTTGTTTTGGTCTATTTGGATAATATCCTTATTTGTAGAAAAAGTTAGGAAAAACACTTGGACCATATCCACATAGTGTTCAACTTTCTTCAACAATGTTGAAGTCTTTCTTTGGTTAAACTTAGGTCTAACACATGGTTATTTGTTAGTTTCCACACCTTCGAAAGTGTGTCCAAGTCCTAAGTGCACATGTGGAAGAATAAGGTATAGTTGCAGGTATGGGCAAATTACAATTCAACAGAAGAGGCACTAGAATGGGTTTGTACTATAGCATAAGGTAGAGAAGGTATTGCAAGCAAATAGCATGTACAAGATCATGTGGAAATATAGGCATGAGGGATAATTTTAAGGATGGAAATTTATCTTAGAATGTAGAAACCTTGGTGAATCTTACTTGTCCTTAATAGGGAAAGTATACAATGTTTGGCGATGTTTTTATAAGGATTTTATATAGTTTCTATAAAATTTGGGATATTTTTAAGGAAATTGGCAAATCAGTTTTTGGAAAAAGCATGGAAAATTAGCCCATGAGTGATATATAGCCCCTCAAATTTTCCCCAATAGACATATCTACACAACATTGAGTTCCATGCAACATGATGATTTGTAGATGACAATGAAACAATAAAATAAAATAGGACAGGGAAAAATCTTTATTTATAGAATTCCAATACTAAGGGTACATACATGCACTAGATATAGATAGGTTATGATAAGGTTTTCCTTAGATTCCAGTTCTAGGAGAGTGAATGTTGTTTCTAATTTAAGTAAAAGAGGGTGCATGCAGTGGCATGTGTTATTTTAGTTTATTAAGCATTTTTCTAATTATATATTAAGGCTAAGTTCAATTAGAAGCATGCGTGCAGATAAGGTCACAGATCTCTAGAAGTATGCATTCTTGCATGCCTTAAATAATCTCCAATAAAGGCATTGTTGTGCATGTGTATAGATTTGTTGTACCCACTCTTTTTCCTAGTCTATAAAGGATAAATAAATGGTATAGTTTTATTCATTTAGTTCAACAACGAGCAATGAAATAACTTCTTGTATTTTTCTTATAGAAGATTTTAGTTTCGAATTGATGAGAAAGTAGTAGCAGGTTTTGCTAGTCCATCTACCGAGTTTGTATTTTTCTTTTAATAGTGAATCAACAAGTATGTTGTAATTCTATTTTCCTTCTGAATAACAATGATGCAATTTAGGATAGACCTGTGATTTTTCATTATATATTTTCTACAGTATGTGTTTGCAGAGTTTAGTATTATTAGCACACCAGTTTTGAGTGGATTTTAAGGTTCAACTATCTAGTAGATTAAGAATTCTTTGAGTGCAAAGTCCACTTACCTTGTTTTGATAAAATATAATAGTTTTGTTGTTGATGCAACAAGAGACCATACCAATATAGAAAAGGTCAAGTTCTCAAGGAGTGGCGTATTTTGAATCAAACAAATATCAATAATTTCGTAGGAGGCATTAATTTCTATCAAAAAAAATTGTACCATTATCTCATCCTCTAAATCAGCTCAACAATAAATAAAAAAATCTTACATTCACTCCAACATCAAATAGAACATTTAAAATTTTAGAAATTAAAGGATCTTATTTTCTTTACACATGTGCTTGCACTCCTTGATCTCCAACAACAAATTTAAATGGAGACTAGGAATTTGTTCCACAAACAATGAAGTATCATACATCAATTTGGTGTTTGGATAGGTTGCGACCTTAAAATTAAGTTATTATTTTAATATGCAATTGGCATCATTCTTGAGTGGGGGGGAGACCCAATTATGTACCACTCCAAAACATTGCACAATGCAAGATGAATTACAACATCATTGTATGCATTGGTTACTACTTACATCAATACTCTTGTCTTGAACTTGGCTAGAATTTGAGAAGGAATGGAAGTATTTCTAGTATATATGAGAAGTTAATCAGATTACAACAAAGCGAAGATTGAATGTTTGAGGCCTATAATTCAGTTTGTGAATCTCCATGATGGTTCTTATACTAGTCAAATGTCCACTATTCATAAAATTTTATGAAGCAATAATGAGATAATACTTTCTTGTCCAAAAATTATTTTATTGTTTGAGTCAACATGCCTTTCTTGCAATGGAATCAAATCCTAGTGTGATCTATAATTCTAGGTGTGACATAACTTTATGAGGCTAATTTCATGCTTACTAACGAGCACCTAAAATGGCATATGTTTAACACTCGTCTATACTTTTTTTCTTATCATTTGATATTGATCACTTTCCTTTTGATACTTTCATTATCCAATTCACCTCATTTGTCACCAAAGGTATGGATCCTACACCATACGCCATTATTACGTTATTTTTGCATAATTCTTAGGAATGAACTCATTACTATCAATCACTAACATTGTTGCATAAGAATCTAGTAACTACAACACTCCAAGTAGTTGCAACACCTCTCTGCTACAACTCCAAGCTGATACAGTTTCAGGCGCAAAGAAAGTTGTTGCAATTCTAGGAACAAAACCAAACTATTGCAACTCAAGGTGCATCTGCGGTTGTTGCAATTCCATAAAAAACAGTTACAAATGCAAGCACGATTTTCATGTTGCGACTCCAGAAATATCTCATCGGCCCAACGGTCAACGTTGTAGTTGTAGTTGGGAGCCGATAATTGAGCAAAAATCTCCACAAGGGAAGGTGATAGAAGAAAAATAGGAGACTACAAAAATAAGTTACCTATCAAGTCACCATACGCATGCAATTGAAAGAATCGTTGCACTGGATGAACAGTCAGATTCTCACGGTTGTCTAATTGGTGTTTGTATAATTGTAGAAAATTAGTCGTATTGTATAAAATCCTCAGCTCCCCAAGAGCTAAGGGAAGGAAATAGTTATGGCAATTACATTTTGTTGTTATTATATGATGCAGGAGCATCGTGACTACCAAAGCAAGTGTGGAGCCAGCGCATGTGTTTTTAAACACATGACATATAAGCTTGATAACTCTTTTTGAATTTTCATTAAAGATGAAGCGCCCTATCCTTCAATGAAACATTTATGAAGGAGCGCCTGTTGTATTGTATGAGACCTCGAGCCTTACGCTCTTGTCTGAAGTAGATAGGAGGCATTTACTTTAGTTAATGCTGGTAGATAGGATTTTATTTCTAGATTAGACAATTTAGAGATTCGAGAGGGAAAATGGATATAGACACCCTCCTTTGTACATTGTAACATCATCCAGCATTCAGGAGAGAAGAGAAGTAGAGAAAACTGTGAAGAACACCCATGTACAGGCATTTGAATTAATAAAAGAAAGTTCTGATTCAAATTCATGGCTGGTGTTGTTTCTCTGTGTATATTGTTCATGTGCTTATGAATGTTTGTTTTCTGATTATGCATTTGCTTTATATATGATGTGCATGTGATTTCATGGTTTAACTTGAAGTCTAAGAGATGAAATGAGTTTCAATTGTTTCTCTATCTGAGCCAGGAGATTCCTGCAAGGTGTGCAGTTGAATTCATCTGCAAGGAGTGCGTTGATGAAGGCTCAATAGTCTAACTCTTGTTCTCATTCGCCCAGAAGTGGAATAGGGTTTTTGAAGTCGTGCAAGGTGTGCGCAGGCTGAAGAAGAAGTCTCAGTTGTGTATCTGAGCAAAGGAAGCTAAGGACTGCTGTTGCAGGAAGTGCACAGAGTCTGAAGTATTCAACACTTGGGAAGTTGTTGAAGATTAAGCACAAGGAGTGCGCACAAGTTCCTCTGAAGAATCAGAATTAGAAAGATCAGGAGGAGTAGCACCTTCGTGATATTGTTAAAGGGTAGCACAGGAGATTTGTGCCAAAGAAAGCCCAGGCAAGAAATGTGAGCGCAGGTGTTGGAAGGCAAGTTCGGCGAATGAACACTTAGTCATCCGCGAGAAATCTTCAAGAGGAAGAATCAACGGTCAGTATTCACCGAGAGAAACAGTGAAATCCCGTCAGCCGTTAGATCCCGAGGAGATGCGCACGGTTTAAGTGTTAGTGTGCAGGGAAGGAGCTAGGGCTCATCGGGACTTGACTCATCGAAAAATCGGGTTTTCTGTGGTCGCAAAACTCTCGTAGGAAGGAATCGTGATCCATGAATTCCCGAAAGGATCTCAACCGTTGATCACAACAGGGACACGTGGCCAGAGATCCCAAGGATCGTGAAATCGGAGATCGAGGATTCCGGAGACAGGATCTTTGTATGTTGACATCGCGAGTTGCGATTTCCCGACATGATAGGAGCCGTTGATCTGCGGGACGCGTGTCCAAGGATCTGGAGGAGTCAGTATTCGACATTTCAGGATTTCCAAAGGCAAGGAAATTGTTGTAGTAGAAATCGTGATCCCGCGATACCTGATCAAGCGTGAGGAGGTGGTGACGTGGGGAACAGAGGTCACACGTGCATAGGGGTTCGGCACATCGGGGTTTCCAGTGACGAGAGAACTGTGACCGCAGGAGTCGCAAAACTCTGAATCGCAACGAACACACAGCTACAGGGTCACCGTAGAAGATAGGTGTCATCGGGGTTCAAGACTTGGAGAGCCTCGTGAGTTTGTGTAACGGGAATCGTGATTTCCCAAAACGCGATTTCTCGATCGCATGGAAGTCCGAGCCATAGGCACTGAAGAGGAGGACAGGTGTCGGGGAAGTCAACCTTTGCAGGGGTCAATGCAAGGTGGCATCGGGGATCGGAGAATCAGGAATTTCGAGAGTGCGAGTTCCGCACATATCACTTCCGCGAAGTCTGAAACTCCGACTAGGGAGAAGGATGTGATTCAGTGGAGCAGCAGGTTATGTGCAGGAAGGGCTAGATGGGAGGAGCTTAGAAGAGGAGAAAGGCGCCATCGCGAATCGGGGTTCAAAGATTCAGGGTGCCAGCAAAACGCGACATCGCATACGCCGATTTCCCGACGGGACAATCTTCGACAAGGGAAAAGAGCACGGGTGAATATTCATCGGGTTTCTGAGATTTTGAGACCCGAGTGCAGGACTCGCAATCTTGCGAGGTCTGATTTCCCGATAAGGCAAAAGGGGAGATCGCAAAGAGAGTTATGTGGGTATTGAGAACTCCCGATAAGGGATTGAAGAGCATTTTTAACTCTTCGGGCCAGAGAGAAGAAGGTCCTGGTGAGAGAAGGCGTGCCCTGGTTGGTGTGTTTGCATCAAGTGGTATCAGAGCTGAGAAAATCTCTTTGTTTTCTGTAGCAGAGAAGGAAAGGAAACTTTCGCCATGCCACCCAGAAGAGAAAGACAGTCACTTGAACCTGAGGATAGGGAGGTGAGAAGAAGGGGCAGACAAGTAGCTAATCCAGAAATGGAGAGGCAGATACGAGATCTTCGAGCGAGGCTGGAAGATATGGAAGCAACGCAGAGACGCACATCTAGTGCGGGAGATCTAAGTGACTTCGAAGGCGAAGTCGAAGTCGAGCCACAAGAAGAAGTTGCAGCTGAAGATGCAACCAATGAGCGATTGATTAAAGCCATTTCCAGGATGAGTTCAAAGACAAAAATGGACATTCCAACTTATGAAGGAAGTCTGGATGCAGAAGAGTTATTGGACTGGATCCGAGCTCTTGACACCTACTTCGATTATGAAGATATCGAAGAGGATAAAAAGGTCAGACATGCTGTCACAAAATTAAAGGGACATGCAACATTATGGTGGGACGAGCTTCAAGCAGATAGACGTTCCAAAGGTAAACAAAAGATTAAAAGCTGGGATCGAATGATTGCAAAGATGAAGGAAAAGTTCATCCCAAGGTATTATCAGATCACACTGTTCAGGAGAATGCAGAACCTAAGACAGAAGTTGATGACGGTGAAAGAGTATACTGAAGAATTTTACAAGCTCAATATCAGAGCAGGTCATTGGGAGAGTGATGATGAAAAAGTAGCCAGGTATATGAACGGCTTAAGATACGATATCCAGGATGAGATGAGTATGACAACCATCAGAACGGTGGAGGATGTGTATCAAATGGCTTTGAAAGCTGAGGAGAAGCTAAGCCGTAAGCCAGCACAACGAGGCCGAGGTAGGAGCCAGCCAAAGTGTAACTCAGTTGCCCAAGATAGGTTCCAGAAACCCAAGGAGGAGTGGAAGAGACCTCAGGGTAAAGTTGAAAAAGGTGGAACCTCACAGCGAGGGCCACATGCTGAACAGAGAAGGCAGCAAAATGATCAGCGAGGAGATTATGCTGATGCAAACACTCTTCCTCGTACTAGAGGTCGAGGTAGAGGAAGAGGTGGAGTCATCACATGCTACACATGTGGGAAGAATGGACACAAGGCAGTTGACTGTCCAGATAGGAAGAAAGATGGAGGAGAAGCACACATCGCTGAAGAACAGAGGTGAGACGTGGATGCAGAAGACATAGAAGACGGAAGGTCGTTGATGATGCATAAAGTTCTCTTAACACCCGAGAAGGAGGTGGAGGACACAGCTCAAAGAAGCAGACTTTTCAGAATTGCATGCAAGACCAAAGATAGGAAATGCAAAGTTATCGTGGACAGCGGTAGCACAGACAATCTTGTTTCAACCGAGATGGTGGAGAAACTAGAGCTGGAGACAACTAATCACCCGATTCCATATAAAGTTTCATGGCTACAGAAGGGACATCAGGTGAGGGTCACTAAACAGTGCTTAGTTGACATTAAAATAGGAGGATATAATGACAAGATTTTATGTGATGTCATTCCTATGGATGTATGTCATTTACTACCGGGAAGACCATGGCAGTATGATAGAATTGTGATCCATGATGGGAAGATGAATACGTATACCCTGGAGAAGAATGGGAGAACACATATGTTACTTCCGATAAAAGATAAGGAGGTAAAACCAGAAGTGAACAATAGGGTACTTCTCATGAGTGGGAAGGAGCTTCTTACAGAAGTTAAGAAGAAGAAAGATCCATAATTCTTTTTGGTTAGAAAACCCAAAATCGTTTTGACCAGCACAAGAGTGGATGATTTTCCGGAATAAATTCAGGAACTACTTGAAGAGTTCGCTGACATAGTGGTGGACAAATTACCTCATTCATTGCCGCCAATGAGGAGCATAAGTCACCACATAGACCTTGTACCAGGAGCTAGTTTGCCAAACAAGGCAGCATATAGGTTGACGCCGCAGGAGAACGAAGAGGTCAAAAGGTAGGTACAGGATCTACTGGATAAAGGATTGGTCAGGGAAAGTTTGAGCCCGTGTGTCGTTCCAACGGTACTCAACCCAAAGAAGGATGGAGGCTGGAGAATGTGCACCGATTCCAGAGCCATTAACAAGATCACCATCAGGTATAGGTTCCCATTGCCAAGAATGGATGACTTGATGGACTGTTTAAGTGGAGCAAATTTTTTTTCAAAAGTTGATTTGAAAAGCGAATACCATCAAATTCGCATGAGGGAAGGCAATGAGTGGAAGACAACCTTCAAAACCAATGAAGGGTTGTACGAATGGCTAGTCATGTCGTTTGGCTTGACGAATGTGCCAAGTACATTCATGAGGTTAATGAATGAAGTGCTGAAAGAATTCATAGGTAAGTTTGTCATTATTTATCTAGATGACATATTGATTTTCAGCAAAACCAAGGCAGAACATATGAAGCATTTAGCTGCAGTAATGAGAAAGCTACAGCAAGAGAAGTTGTTGATCAACATGAAAAAGTCTTCATTTATGAAGAAAGAACTCATTTACTTGGGGTTTGTCATATCAGCAAATGAATTGAAGATGGATCCAAGTAATGTGGATGTAATAAAGAATTGGCCATCACCAAGAAATGTTTTCGAGGTGAGAAATTTTCATGGACTGGCGAGTTTCTACAGGAAATTCATCCGAAATTTTAGCGGAATCAGCGCAGCGATGATGGAAACAATCAAGAAAAGACATAAATCTTTTCATTGGACTGAAAAGGCTGAGAGGAGATTCAATCTGTTGAAGTGTAAGATCACAGAGCAATAGTGTTGGTGTTGTCGGATTTTCGAAAGACGTTCCAGGTGAAATGTGATGCAAGTGGCTTTGCCATAGGAGCGGTCTTGAGTCAGGATGACAGACCAATTGCTTATTTCAGCGAGAAGCTGAATGAGGCAAAGGAAAAATACTCCACATATGACAAAGAATTTTATGCCATCATACAGGCATTGAAAAAATGGAGACACTATTTGATTCCAAGGGAATTCATTTTATATAGTGATAATCATGAACTGCAGTATGTAACTCAGTAGGAGAAATTAAATCAAAAACATGTTAAATGGGTAGAATACATGCAGAATTTTACATTTGTTATCAAACATATTTCAGGGACTGCTAACAAAGTGGCTGATGCTTTGAGCAGGAAATGTTTGTTGTTGCAGGAGTTCAAAGTCAAGACTTTAGGCTTTGATGATCTCAGGGAGATGTACGCAGGTGATGCAGATTTTGTAGAGGCGTATGGAGCAGCTGAGAACCTAGTTCTCAGAGATAGAAGTCAATGGATAGATTACATGATCCAAGATGGATTACTGTTCAGAGGAAATCAGTTGTGTATTCCAAATTGCTCCATGAGGGAGAACTTGTTGAAAGAAAAGAACAACGGAGGCTTAGCAGGGCACTTTGGCCATGACAAAACATTTGCAAAGCTAAGCGAGTCATACTTTTGGCCAGGGATGCGGTCAGAAGTTAAAAGGTTTGTTGACAGATGTAGAATTTGCAAACATTCTAAGGGCAGAAAGCAGAATGCAGGTCTTTATCGGCCATTACCCATACCAGAAAGGCCATGGGAGGCGATCAGCATGGATTTTGTACTAGGATTACCAAGGACGCAAAGAGGACATGATTCCATCTTTGTGGTGGTTGAAAGGTTTTCAAAGATGGCACATTTTATCCCGTGTCAGAAGACCAGCGATGCGACCCACATCGCAAATTTATTTTTCAAAGAGATCGTTAGACTTCATGGTTTACCCAGAAGCATAGTATCGGATAGGGATACCAAATTCATTGGACATTTCTGGAGGACACTCTGGAAGAAGATGGGACCTAACTTAATGTTCATCTCTGCCTATCATCCACAGACAGATGGGCAGACAGAAGTGGTCAACAGAAGTCTAGGGGACTTGCTAAGGAGCTTAGTAACGGAGCACCATAGCAGCTGGGATAACGTATTGCCACAGGCAGAATTCGCCTACAATGATTCGGTGAATCGAAGCACAGGGAAAAGTCCGTTTGAGATAGTATACAACAGACAGCCGAAAGGTTTTTCGGAGCTAAGGGATTCAGAACAAATAATGACTCAGAGCACAAGCGCTGAAGAATTCGCTGAGGCGATGCAAGAACTTCACAGTCGGGTGAAACAGCGACTGACAGAATCGAACCAGGAGTACAAACGCAGAGCGGATCAGCATCGGAGACAACTTCAATTTGAGGTTGGCGATCTGGTTCTGGCACATCTGAGGAAAGAAAGGTTCCCAAGGGGAACATACAACAAGATGAAAATGAAGAAAATTGGACCATGTAGAGTCCTAAAGAAATTGGGAGAAAATGCTTATGAGATTGAACTGCCGGATGAGATCGGGATATCTTCGACATTCAATGTCTCAGACTTATATCCATATAAGGCTGAAGAAGCAAGAGCTGGAAGTGATGAAAAACCAGAAATCCAGTGGCAGAAGCAAATGTCGATTGCAGAGAAGCTGCAAATGGAATGCATACTAGACAAGCGAGTAGGTAAAAAGACCAGAAGGCAAGAATACTTCGAATATCTAGTGAAATGGAAGAATCACCCAGTGGAAGATGTCAGCTGGGAGACAGAAGCAGTCATTCAAAAGCATGGGCAGACCGTGCAGGAGCTCATGGACAGGAGCCCATGAAAGTTTTCAAGCCGAGGAGTATGATGCAGGAGCATCGCGACTACCAAAGCAAGCGTGGAGCCAGCGCATGTGTTTTTAAACACATGACATATAAGCTTGATAACTCTTTTTGAATTTTCATTAAAGATGAAGTGCCCTATCCTTCAATGAAACATTTATGAAGGAGCACCTGTTGTATTGTATCAGACCTCGAGCCTTACGCTCTTGTCTGAAGTAGATAGGAGGCATTTACTTTAGTTAATGCTGGTAGATAGGATTTTATTTCTAGATTAGACAGTTTAGATATTCGAGAGGGAAAATGGATATAGACACCCTCCTTTTTACATTGTAACATCATCCATCATTCAGGAGAGAAGAGAAGCAGAGAAAACTGTGAAGAACACCCATGTACAGGCATTCGAATTAATAGAAGAAAGTTCTGATTCAAATTCATGGCTGGTGTTGTTTCTCTGTGTATATTGTTCATGTGCTTATGAATGTTTGTTTTCTAATTATGCATTTGCTTTATATATGCTGTGCATGTGATTTCATGGTTTAACTTGAAGTCTGAGAGATGAAATGAGTTTCAATTGCTTCTCTATCTGAGCCAGGAGATTCCTGCAAGGTGTGCAGTTGAATTCATACGCAAGGAGTGCATTGATGAAGGCTCAGTAGTCTAACTCTTGTTCTCATTCGCCTAGAAGTGGAATAGGGTTGTTGAAGTTGTGCAAGGTGTGCGCAGGCTGAAGAAGAAGTCTCGGTTGTGTATCTGAGAAAAGGAAGCTAAGGACTGCTGCTGCAGGAAGTGCGCAGAGTCTGAAGTATTCAACACTTGGGAAGTTGTTGAAGATTAAGTGCAAGGAGTGCGCACAAGTTCCTATGAAGAATCAGAATTAGAAATCTCAGGAGGAGTAGCACCTTCGTGATATTGTTAAAGGGTAGCATAGGAGATTCATGCCAAAGAAAGCCCAGGCAAGAGTTGTGAGAGCAGGTGTTGGAAGGCAAGTTCGGGGAATGAACACTTAGTCATCCCTGAGAAATCTTCAAGAGGAAGAATCAACGGTTAGGATTCACAGAGAGAAACAGCGAAATCCCGTCAGCCATTAGATCCTGAGGAGATGTGCACAGTTTAAGTGTTAGCGTGCAGGGAAGGAGCTAGGGCTCATCGGGACTTGACTCATTGGAAAATCGAGGTTTCTGTGGTTGCAAAACTCTCGTAGGAAGGAATCGCGATCTGCGATTTCCCGAAAGGATCTCAACCGTTGATCACAACAGGGACACGTGGCCAGAGATCCCAAGGATCGTGAAATCAGAGATCAGAGATTCTGGAGATGGGAGCTTTGTATGTTGACATCGCGAGTTGTGATTTCCTGAAACGATAGGAGCCGTTGATCTGCCGGACGTGTGTCCAAGGATCTGGAGGAGTTGGTATTTGGCATTTCGAGATTTTCGAAGGCAAGGAAATCGTTGTAATAGAAATCGTAATCCTGCAATACCTGATCGAGCGTGAGGAGGTGGTGACATGGGGAACAAAGGTCACACGTGCATCGGGGTTTGACACATCGGGGTTTCCGGTGACGAGAGAACTGTGACCACAGGAGTCGTGAAACTCCGAATTGCGACGGACACACAGCTACATGGTCACCGCAGAAGACAGGTGTCATCGAGGTTCGGGACTTGGAGAGCCTTGTGAGTTTGTGTAACGGGAATCGTGATTTCCCGAAACGCGATTTCTCGATCGCACGGAAGTTCGAGCCATAGGCACTGAAGAGGAGGACAGGTGTCGGGGAAGTCAACCTTTGCAGGGGTCAACACAAGGTGGCATCGGGGATCGAAGAATCAGGAATTTCGAGAGCGCGAGTTCTGCGCATATCATTTCCGCGAAGTCCGAAACTCTGACTAGGGAGAAGGACGTGATTCAGTGGAGCAGCAGGTTATGTGAGGAAGGGCTAGCTGGGAGGAGCTTAGAAGAGGAGAAAGGTGCCATCGCGAATCGGGATTCAGAGATTCGGGGTGCCAGCGAAACGCGACATCGCATACGCCGATTTCCCGACGAGACAATCTCCGACAAGGAAAAAGAGCACGGGCGAATATTCATTGGGTTTCGGGGATTCTAAGACCCGAGTGCAGGACTCGCAATCTTGCGAGGTCCGATTTCCTGATAAGGCAAAAGGGGAGATCGCGAAGAGAGTTCTGTGGGTATTGAGAACTCCCAATAAGGGATTGAAGAGCATTTTTAACTCTTCGGGCTAGAGAGAAGAAGGTCCTGGTGAGAGCAGGTGTGCCCTGGTTGGTGCGTTTGTGTCATTATATCTTTTCAAGCTACGACAATATAATTTTATGGCTTTATAGTTGCATGCTGATGTATTGATTGATCGTGTGATTCTAGTTATGTAGCCTAGTACCTTGCCTAAGTGGGTAGGCCCCCCTCCTTAGTCAGTTATTATAAATAACAATAGTGTTATAATTAGTATTTTACTTTTGTTTAGTTTATTCTATCATTTGTTACTTTCAATTGATGTAATTCCAAGTTCATAACTTCATCCACATGTAAACATTCTCTGGTTTGTTGTTTTTCTAGAATCATAATATAGTTCTCATATTTCATAATTATCTTCCAATCCACTGTAATTCCCAATCTATAGAATAGTGTTACGATTTAGGAGTGGTTTGGTTTTCTAAGTTCAGGATCTCATAACATCACAATCGTCCTGTAATTTTCATTGCTACAAATCATGTCTCTTCAAGTTTTGGCTATAACAAAATTCATTTGTTTTGATTCACATTGTTGCAACTCAGTTAGATTTTGTGTTGTGCTACAACTCACATTGTTGCAACTCTGCTTGCAGCTACACTTAGTGTTTTTTCGGATTCCCTCTAGGCTTAGTCTTTCAAATTTTGGATTGATGTTATTGAATTAATATTGAATGAACAAACACTTAATTGTTGCGACAATATAAGATATATATTATAATTGAGAAATTCACCAATAGGTCATAGCACAAGTTTCAATTCTCCCAAGTGTGATTTTAATTCCTGCAAGTGTGATTTCAATTTTTGCAAGTGTGATTTCAATTTTTGCAAGTGTGATTTTAATTTCCACAAGTGTGATCTCAATTTCCAGAAGTGTGATTTCAATTTCCGCAAGTGTGATTTCAATTTCAACAAGTGTGATTTAAGTTCTTGCAAGTGTTCTTTAATTTCTACGAAGAAACTTAGGCTTTAGAATAGTCTGGTGACTTTATTAAGTATTATGAGTCTTTGAATTATGACATTAAAGTGATATAATGCAATAGCCAAAACAACACTCTTCTTGCATAGATTTTGCACGATAGTTCAAAAATTCCATATAAGCCCCAAATTGATAATTAAATGTACAACTCTTCATTTTCTTACTAAGTTAATTATAAATTAATTGAAAGGTCCATCATTTTTGTTGTTGTTGTGAGGGAACTGTCAAAAGAAAGTAGTGTTGTTTAAATTGAGTGGATATTTCTTCATTTCACTAGAACAAATGTTATGATTTCTTTTCATTAATTTGTAGGATGATTTTCTAAGTCTTTTCTATGATTAATTCTTGAGATCAATAGGGTATATTTATTAGCTCTTGCAAAACCCCCAAAACGTTAACAGTGTAGGTCAATCACAAAAGGGGAAGGAGCATCATCAACCGAATTACTTATCACCCACAACAAGTTCCCTTGCCAAAAATAAGCATGAAGCATCTCCTCTGGTATAAGAGAATGTGCAAGGATCTATATACACCGAGATCCCATTATCATAGGATAAATATCATGCCGAGGAGTTCCTTTTTCTCGAGGTACATTTCAAAGCAAAGGAAAACCCTCAATAAGAAATGGCACATGAAATTGTCAAAGAGGAGCCTACAACTTTTAGATTCCCAATCAATGAAAGAGATGAGGAGACCAAGATGAATAACATCCCTCATTCTACCTTCCCAAAATTTCATGGGATATCTAAAGAAGATTCTAATACCTTCCTCTTCGAGTTTTATGTACTTTGTAGAAGCTATGACTATGTGACATATGCCTAGAAATTAAATATATTTCCTACCACACTTAAGAACGCTACGTTACAATGGTTCATGGGCCTCAGAAAGGATAACATCCACTCATTGGACCATATGACAAATAAATTTCTGGACAAATATCAAGACTATTGCAAAGACAAGGAAAGAAGGGAATAAGTCTTCAATATGATGTAGCATGAAGATGAGAGCTTGGAAGACTACATCGAGTGATTCACTTACAACCTACAAAGGGAAAATCAAGGAGAATTGGCTCCTCAAATGCGACATGTATTATTTATAATAAGAATTTGAGATGATTGTATAAAACTCTTCAACCTTATGGGAGAGGGAGAAATCTCTCATCTATATTACAACACTATCTTGGAACATTGTCGTAAGTATTCCAGAGGCACATCTAAAACAAGAAAAGGGCCAAGATATATGTTGGAAAGAACAAGAAAGACTGTTGGAATTGGAGTAACGAGGGAAGAAATCAAGAACATGTTCGTATATTTTAAGACATATATACTTAGTTCCATGTGCTCCTAATTGGATACAGTATAGACAAAGAAGCAGAAGGAAATAGAGTGAGCGTTGGCTATCATTTTCCTGAAGTGTAGAACGAAGCATCCAAAGAGAGAATGTTCATTGGATCAAATTAATGTCTATGATATATGCAGTGAGAACCATGCTACACATAATTTTCCATCCTTTCCTGTATTAAAGGCCATCTATAAAAAAAATGAGGAGTCGAAACAATTATGCTATGTCTCTCAAAAGCAACCTTGGCATCCTAAACCTCAAGGTATGATCCAAGATCAATCGAAATATTTCAATTCATATTGGACTAACCCTTGTTTGGAATATGTTTCTCAACCATGAGGAATTCCAACCAAACAATGGGTAGCTCCTCCTCCTAATTAGTTATGGAAACAAGGTTGGAGAAATGCTACCATGGAAGGACCTCAACAACTTATGACATAGCCACCAATGAAACTTATTCCCCCACCTTAGATACATGAATATACATCCACCCTTCCTCAACCATAACTACCTTCACATACTATACCTAACCCAATTAACGAGAGGCCATCCCAACCAACGCAAGCTACTAGACTTGCAACTTATCTGACCTACCCGACTTACTCCATCTCTTCCCTGGACTATAACACTATTCACCTTACATCTGGGAAGAATCTAACCAAGGACCACACTCGCATTAGAATCTAATATCTAAATGAGGAGGTCCCAAGTGAAGAATCAAAACAAAAACAATCTCAAGAACCTTCAAAGACTGAAAATCCCCACCCTACACTTCGGGACCCACCCTATCCTGAAAGGATAAATCAAGACAAACCTTCTATAAAACTTGAGTTTGATTTATTAGTTGAACTCAAGAATGTGTGTGTCAATATACCATTATTTCAAGCCATTAAGGACATACTCATCTATTCAAAAGTGGTATGATAACTTTGTTTGTGGAAGACAGTTAGGAAACGAAAGGATCCCCAAAACATTCACATCATGAGAAAACTACCAGACCTAATGATGGGGGGGAGTTCTTACAAATAAATATTCTGACCCCAAAAGTCCAGTAGTTAATGTGAAAATCAATAATACAAATATTATTAACACAGTAATTAACTTAGGGGTCACCGTCAACATTATGATACGTGAAACCATGCAATCCTGAAGAATTACAAGCCTTATGTTGGAGTTACTTCACACACACCTAGGATTTATTTTTCCTAAGGTTTTTCCTATGTTTATTAGTCTTTATATAGTCTCCTAAAGTTTCAGGCAAATATTCCTCTAGGAGAATATTCTCTTCAGTTTTCACTTTGGTTTGACTACTTGAGTGGAGTTTAGATGTTGCATTGGTTTTGTCACCATGAAACATTGGGATCATCACCAGATAATGTGTGTTGTCCTTGGGATAATCACTAGACTAGAGAATTACCCATGATTCCATGATCTCCTCCTCACTTCACTCTGTTTCAGTCAGTTAACTGAAGACTGGTAGACTAGTTAACTTAGCTAGGTGGTTGTTCACTCTCGTAACTGCCCGAGAGACTAGACTAGGTGGCAGTTCACTCCCGTAACTATTGGTGTGTGTCCAAATCACTCTAGACCACCACTATGGTGCATTGGCTTCACCTCCAGTGTGCATTGGTTGAGTTATACATAGTATATCATGTGTAAATTATTCATTATTCATTACGGTTAATGAGGATTATTCCATTCTTTCTCTCTTGATTATTCCTTCTCAATTTCTCTCTACAAATGTTTGTGGTATTTTCTAGCTAGATATATTCTGTGTAGGTTCAAAAAATTTGCATGGTATCATATCCCACAGACTGCTAAGCAAAAGCTACACCAAATTATTTTTGTAGGTACCAAATATTGAAGACAACGGAAAAATGGAATTCCCAAAAGAATTCATTCTTACACCTTACAACTTCTTTGCATGGAAGGAGAATATGATCATGCATATTCAAAGAAGAGGATTGTACAGGTTAAAATTGAATACAGATACCGAACTGACATCATCCATAGAAAATTCCAAGTATCTAAATTGAATGGATGAAGCATTCAGAACAATTTGTAGTCTCATTTCTTTTGATCTCCTTTTTCACATATCTTCCTATAAAACCCCCAATGAATCCTGGACCACCATGGAAGGGATGTTTTGAAAATATGATGATATGAGGGGACACATTATTGAGGTGAAATTTATCACATTGGATCCAAAAATCTTTGACAGTCTCCAAGATTTATTTACAAAATACAAGGATTTATCATCGCAACTCAAAGCTTGCAGGGTTAATAAATCTGAGGAGAAACAAATGGTTCTCACCATTCTATCCAAAATTTGTCATGGATTCTTCATCTTCATATCCACATTCCATTCAGTCAAATTCACCTCTGGAGCCACCTGGAAGATGCCTTCTCTTGAGGAATTTATCAAATCCCTAACACAAGAGCAAACCAAGCTCTTCAACATGGGAAAAAACAAAGGCCCAAAGGCACATGCACTTACTCTACAAGATGGTAGCCATAAATATCATAAATCTAAAGATAAATACAAAAGGAAATATTCTACAAATTTGAAGAAGGAAGGGTGCTCAAAACCCTTCACCGATGCCTCTAGATCCAAAGGTGGAAACAAAAGAAAAGGGGAGAAATGCACATACTACCATAAAGGATTCCATCCAAAATCCACATGCATGTAGAAAAAAATAGATCTAATGACCCAAATACTTCAGCAAAACAACCTTGAAAATCATATCCCTAAGGGTGCCAAGAAGAAGAAGCCATAAGATCATAATCCCAAGAAAGGAAATTCTAGCCATGCCTTGGTTGCCATCAACTCCTCTCCTGATGCTTGGATCATAGATTCAGGGGAATCACATCACATGGCTTCCAAAAAAGTAGTATATTCTTCATTGGATGCATGAAAGGGTCCTCCTATTCTGATGGGGGACAACTCTCCAGTCGAGGTCACCGACAAAGGACGGATTGAACTCACTAACGAAAGCTTCGAGAATGTGTTGCACGTTCCCAAAATTTCCGTCAATATTCTCTCTATGTATCAGAGACGAATTTTGACACTGGAAAGAAAGTCATATTCACATCTAATGCAGTGGAAATCTATGACATGTAAACCAATTCCAGGGTTGCTACCGATGAGGTAAATCATCAATCTAGATTGTATACATTTTCTAAATTTATTGAACCAGATTCTGCTTTACTACTTACCCATGCTGATGAAAGTAGTAGGATATGGCACGAAAGGTTCAGGCATTTGAATTTCAGATATATGCAACATATTATAAAGACAAGATTGGTTTATGGTCTACCAGACATCCATTTTTCCAAAGGAATCTATGAGGGATGTGTTCTTGGAAAACACCCTCAAGAGAAATTCAACAAAGGAAAGACTCAAAGAGCTTCCTCTCCTTTAGATCTGATCCATAGTGACCTCATGGGCCCTTTTCCGAATCCATCAATCAAAAAAGTGAGATATGTTCTCATTTTTGTTGATGATTTCTCATGTTTCACATGGATTTAATTTCTTAGGAAAAAATCAGAGGTCTTTCAACACCTCAATATTTCAAAGCCCCAGTTGAGACATAATCAGGAAATAAAATCAAAGTCCTCAGAACTGATAACAGGGGAGAATATGTCAATCATGATATTCATAATCTTTTTCATGAGGCAGGGATTCAGTTGCAACACACAGTTCCCTATACTTCCCAACAAAACTAAGTTGTTGAGCGGAAAAACAAATCTCTAAAAGAGCTAGCATTTTGCATGCTACATGCAAAGTCACTTCCACAGAGATTATGGGATGAAGCACTTAATTGTGCAACCTACATCCAAAACATATCCCCATAGATCTATCAAGGATAAGACCCCCTATGAGGCTTGGAGCAGACTCAAACCGAAAGTGATCCACTTTCGTATTTTTGGTTCATGTGCATGGGCCCAGATTTCCTATGAAAAGAGAAAGACACTTGATCCACATAACACATAGTGTATCTTTGTTGGATACCTTGATGGTGTCTTGCATGTACCTCAACAACCACATGCAGACACCTTCATTCTTCCACCTGTCCGAGATGATGAGAATGCACATGCCAAATATTCTTCAGATTAGAGTTCTGATTCATAGGATTTAGATGATCCAGATACAGACTCAGTATAGTCATATGCAGATTCAATGCATCCAGATGCATATGCATAGCCAGAGTAGAGGCACAAGTGGACCCAGACTACTCTTTAAGATGTAGGGGATCTTGTTGGTGATCCAACTGATACTAGGAGGAATCGATATGATTTCAAGGAGCTTCCTATTGCACTCACTACCACTGAACCATTTCCCTCAAGGCATATTTACTTGGTTCAATCTTCAGATCCATAGTCTTATGGCGAGGCTACTGAAAATCTATTTTGGGAATTCTCCATGCAAGAGGAGTACAACCCCCTCCTCGAGAAGTAGACTTGGGATTTGGTTCCCCTTCCTTCTGGAAGGAAACTTCTCAAATGAATATGGGTCTACATGACCAAGAGTGTATCAGATGGAAAAATTAGTAGATCCAAAGCTAAGGTTGTTTCCAAAGGATTTCAGCAGGTGCATGGCATTGGCTATGATGAGACCTTCACTCCCATAGTGAAGATGGATTCTATATGATTGGAACTTTCCATTGTGGTAGCCAAGGGATGGGAATTCCATCATATGTACGTGAAGAATGCATTTATTCACAATGATCTCTCTGAGGATATCTATATGTAGTAACCCTAGGGATTTATGTAGGACTTATCTTTGGTCTGTCGACTACAAAAGTCTCTTTATGTCCTCAAGCAGGCTCCGAGGGCATGGTATGCCAAGATGGAATCCTACCTATTGTCACAGAAATTTGTATGTTGTAAATCACACCTGAATGTCTACATGCTCAGGATGGATAATTCACTTCTACTCTTAGTTCAGTATGTTGATGATTTGTTGATCATCGATTGCTCGAATTCAATGATTGCTGCAGTCAAGAGGATTCTAAATGACAGGTTATTGATGATGAACATGGGTCCACTACACTTCTTCCTTGGACTCAATATCATTCAGGATGCATCAGGCATCAAACTGTCTCAGGCCAAGTATGCACAAGATCTCCTTGAGATATTTCACATGAAAAACTGCAAGTCTACTTCGAATCCTTTTCTATCAGGAGTCAAACTTGAGAATGGAGGGGACACTCCATTGGCTAAAAACACACTATACAGATAGCTAGTGGGGAGCTTGTTGTATCTCATACACTCTAGAGCTTGTTGTATCTCATACAGGTTGTACATATTATGAGTTATTATATGGAATTTGAGTACTACTACCCATTGAAATATAGATCTAGACACTAAGGAAAACAATGCAACTTGAGTTGGAATCATCAAAGGCTCAGAAGAAAAGACTGCTCAAAATAAATGAGTTGGACGAACTATGGAAGGATGCCTTACATCGAGCCACAGTCACACAACATCAAAAGGATAAATGGCATGATAATTTTATCAAGAAAAATAATTTCAAGACTGGAGACTAGGAATTATTATTTGACTCCATATCCAAAGAATTCAGAGGAAAATTTCGCACCAGATGGCTTGACCCATATGATATTGACACAGTCTACAATAGTGGGGCCATTAAAATCTGCACCATCAATGAAGACATGATTCCTCTAATGGCCAATGGACATAGAATTTGCTTATATCAATGATCCTTATCAAAGGAAGCCTTTTTTAGAAAAGTCACAAATGGATGGCCTGAGAGTGACCTGGAGCTTGTTCTTGTTAGATAGTTTATGTTCTAAAAAATAAAAGAGGTGTGAAAACCATCCTAGCTGGTGTGTCCCATAAAGAAAAAAAAAATAAGAAGGGAACTTCATGGTTTCATGATGGTTATGTTAGAATCCTTCTTAATAAATTTTCATAAAAATGTGTTCTTCTAATAATTTATTTCAGGATCCGCAGAGGAATAATAAAGTTTCTCCCATTTTTCAGTTTTTACAACTTCAGTTATTGCTATTATCTTTGTTGCAACTCCCTTTGCCGTAGAATTTTTTCATTGTTGCAACACCTATGTAACACCCCCTCTCTAAACCTCTAATTATATGTAATTAATTATTTCCATGATATGGCATCCAAACAATGTAAATGTATTAATTATCAATTGTAACTCCCAACAACTGACTGTGGCAGTGAACCCTTGAGTATTGGCCATGAGAGAGTTCATTATGCCAAGATGACCCTGTTATCACCCTATAAGTTATAGAATCAACTGGTGACTGGGATATTATCTGTCTCTAGTGTTTTGTTGACAAATGATTTTTCATTCTGTAAATAAATTGAAAAAAAAAAAGGAAAAAGAAAGAAAAAAGAAAAAAGAAAAAGAAAAAGAAAAGAAAAGAAAAAGAAAGAAAGAAAAAGAGGGCATAAAAGAATTGAAATAAAAGCCCCATGCAATAATGGTAACTTGGTCCATACCTTTCAAGCATGGCCAAGAACTTTTTAAATTTGATGTTGATAGGGTAGTGAATGAATTTGGATAAACAGTTGAATCTTAGCCAAAGTGTCTAGGTTAGATTAGTGAATAAATCTGGCCAGACTGTCTAATCCTGGTCATATAGCCCTAGGGTAGAGTAATTTCTTAACCCAACAGTTTAATCTAGGTTAATTGTCATAGGAAACTAGGTTAGAACATAGGTTAGTGGCACTATTTCTTCGTTCCAATAAATCCAGCTTGATGTAAGGATTGCACCATGTTTCAAATGCTTAAAATATAGTTTGGTCGAAGTCCCTTGGTGGTGTTTATTTGAAAATTTGGGGAAAAAACCATAAAAGCGCATTTATCCTAAGCTTTCCCAGCGCATGTGTTCTCTTCTCCCCATTTTATGCTCCCTTCACATTTCGATGGTCCTGATCACGATGCCCAAATCTACGGTGCACAGAGCATTCCAAACCCCCCCCCCCCCCGACCGTTCTTCTTTTAGCCAAGGGGGGGTCCAGAATCGCAGATAACATTAGCGCGCATCTGGACGGCCCAGGGATGAGCGCTTAAATCAATGGTCCAGATTGGATTTCGGACCCCCCCCATCCGTTATGCCTTTAATGGAGGGGGGGGGGTTTAAATGAGTGATAAAGAGCGTGCTTGGATCTACGGCTCAGAAACAGGTGGGAAGATCAATGACCCACAATGGATTTCGGACCCCCCTCGGATGATCTGCTTTTAACCGAGGGGGGGGGGGGTCTGGAATGGTTATCTCCCTCTGGCGGGCCCCTTGTCATATGTGGCATAAATCTATTGGTCCCGAAGTCCCGTCACCATCTGCTATCTGACAGACCCCCCATCACTTAGGGACATCATCTTCCACTGGTCCCACTTGTTCCACTTGTTCCCAAGTTATGTCCCATCCCATAACTGCTGTCAGTCCCCTACCCCCTTTCACTCATGGCAAGCCCCTTATTGCGAATTTTACCTCCAATCCCTAGCCACCACATCACCCATCCGTATTTTTCGGCCACTGTCACCTACCATCTCATCCCAATTGACCCGTTGTCCATTTATTACTGGATAACCTATCCGTTATCCAGCTGACCTGTCTCCTGCGACCAACCGACCCCATTTTTAAAAAAAACTACCGTTTTTCCCCTACTTTCGTTGTTCACTTGCCGCACTAGAGAAACTCATCACTTACTCCTTCGTTACGTTCTGTCACCCTCATCCACAGTCAGTCGACCCCACTAACTTTGTGTTTATTGCAGGTACTATTGCAGAAATGGCGCCAAAGCCAAGACAAGCAGAAGGAGAGGAGAATCCGTTTCTCCCACCTCCTGTCGACCTGGACAAGATCCCACTGGTCGACAAAGACAGATTGATAACAGATACCAAATGCGATTTCGATTTATCAGACCTCCAGTCATGGCTCAGGGAATTTTTCCTGGACCAGAGCGATGAAATTGGACTCTGGGAGTCCAATTTACCCCTTTACCTCTTTCCCCGGATCCACCCTTTTCCTGAGTTCACGCTTAAATGTCAAGCTCACCATATTCCTAAACAAAGAGCCATCATCTCCTCATCCGGAGACACCTTGTTCCTCATCACGCCAGAAGACATAGATCAGATGAGCAAATTCCCCCCGCTGACTCTGCGTCTCCTTTCAACCTGGAAATCCTTACAGAGTTGTATCAGAAGATGAATTTTCCCCAGAGAGCTCAAATATTTGAGCTTTTCCTTCCCACCTCCGCTCAATTCCCTTCCACAAATCCCCCTTACCCATCATCCATGTTCTCCACTAAGGGAAACCAGGTCATTTCTTCCCTTTGTTCTTTGCTAGGGTACTATTCCGACCAGTGGGTAGATGAGCCCATTCTGGGTTTTCTATCCATTTTATCCACTGATGAAAAGCCCACCACCCAGTTTGATTTCAGCACCTTCTTGGCAGACAATATTCACAAACAGTTCATGAATTTTGGCACGGAAGGCATGTTCAGATACTCGTCTATATTGGCATACATGTTTGTTTTCTTTCAAGGAGATAAATTTTGTTTTTCCATGCAGAAGATGGACACAAATGGAAGGCCTCAGGCAGTCACAATATGGACCTCTTTGTTGAAGCATAACTCCACATAGTATAGCTTCAAGGCGTTCATCGACCTTTTCTACCACCCTGTGATAAGCATGCTGAGCGGCAGTTCCGAGCCTCGAATAAATGATGAAGTCCAGAGAATCTTGCATCTCTCGGACAACACAAAGACCGGGGATTGGTACCTGTATCAAAACCATACTGAGATCAAAGTATACGGTTGCGAGTTGGTGTCGTATAAGCTTCCCAAATATTTACCTGTAAGAATATTTGATTTAGAATATATAAGACAAATCATGAATTCAGATGACATCCATTTTGTATCTTTGAAGAAAAAGTAGCAGCTTAGAATCAAGGGGCAGATTGGCTCCTTCATCTGCAACAGTCGTGGCACCGGGGAAGAAGCAGACTGGATGCTGAGAGAGATGAAATTTTTCTTAAGCTTCCCATGGCATTATGATCCATGCGGGATCATCTCATAAATGCGGGTGAAGAACAAAAACATCCCGTATGTGCATGTGTCCAAGCCTGAGATTGAAAAATTCGCTAATCAGACAGTGTGGGTGCCTGATGCCCTTGTCGAAGTGGAACAACAGGTTCCCCCGACCACTGTGCCACCAACGACCACGCCACAGGCCCCTAAGGAAAAAAGGCCTCAACAAGAGTTATCTCTGCCTGTCACGAAGGTATCATCTGAAGAGTTCCAGTTGCACACTAAGAGGCCCAAGAAAACCACAGTTCCTAGCCCTATGGGGGAGAAATAAGCCCCACCTGCCATAGTGGTCAAGTCTGTCATTCGACCTTTCAGTTCAAGCCTACATAAGGAAATCACCCCAACAGTGCCAAAGAAATCCTCAGACTCCCCACTGGACACTCAGCCGGGCAAGACTGGGCCCAAGTTGAGCATTTTCAAGAAGTACGAGCTGATTAAGAAAAAGAATCAGATCCTTACCAGCAGTACTTATGCTCAGTTTCAGAAGTAGACGTCGACTGCACAGCATAGGCTGTTGTCCGCATTTGACATAGAAAAGGGTAGTATGCACATGGCCTTCCTCCAGGCGTAGGTACCAGACCCCAAGGTGATCACAGACTACAAGAGGGCCACCTTCGAATTCCAAATGAAGGACGTGCACCCAGCAGATCAGATGGATCTGCACAAACAGACAGAGGAAATGGTGTTCCATACGTTGGCGCATGCTTGCACTTCTGCAACAAAATTACAGGTATCACTGAACAATGCTCAGACACAATTCAAGCTGGAGAAGATATCATCCTTTGCGAAGGACAATAGAATCAAGACTTTGGAGGAGCTGGTCCTCAAGATTGGCTATGATCCTTTGAACGTCAAAGCTGCATAGGAGATGATAAAGAAGAATAATGCAGACATCACCTCCTTGAGGAAACAACTGAAGCTCCCGCCCATAGAAGACTCGTAGGCAAAGGAGATAGCAGAGAAAGAAGGTGAGAAGGATGAAATGCTCAAGATGCTCATGGAGCAGAACGCACAGCTCAAATAAATGGAAGCTGAGATGGAGAGATTATTATAAGAGAATGAGTAGATGAAGCCAATGGAATTCATTCCATTGAGTGCCATTCCGATTTCAGGAGAAAGCACAGCAGTAGTGACAACAGTCCCATCCGCATTTCCATTGACATCACAAGAGCAAACAATTGACCTCGCCAAATCTATGGAAAAGATGAACCTGCAGGAGACAGAGATCAACAGGCTTAAAAAGGAAGTTGATAACCTCAAGGAACTCAAAACTTCCTTCCAAACCAGTCTCTCCAAGGAAAAGCAGGTAACAAAACAACTCAAGCAGGAGTTACAGCAGCTCTGGAAGCAAACAGTGGCAGGGAAGACTTTGGATGAGGTCAAAGAGAATGTATGGACAGACATCACAAAGTCCATAAATGAGATATGGCCCATGATCCAAATCATGTTTGAGCAATATGAGTTGGTCTAGAGGAGAAAAAAGGCTATTGAGAAGATCATAGTAGAATTGGGGGAGATGCCAACACAGGCAAATGATATCATCAAGTTCCTCAATTCTAAGACCAGAGAAGAGCTAGAAGAGTTGAAGATCGAAGACAGAACAGAGACCATCCTTGAGGTCAAAAGAGTTTTGACCAAGAGAGGATTAATGCTTCAACTGGAATAAAAGGTTCAAATCATGGACCAGGGGGTACAAAGGTTCTTCAATAATATTGAGGCTCTCCAAAATAAAGGTCTACCTGGTCTGAAGGTTATTAATGATAAACTGATGACACTTCCGGATTACAAGAAGAGATTGGTTGAGGTGTCTAAGGATAGTTCAAAGTTTGTTGGCATACAAGGGAGTATTACCAGCAAATCATTCCTGGATGCCCTTCAGTGGGACATTAGTATCCAGCATGAGATTCGATACATATTCCTCGCCAAGCCTACATTCACCAAGTATACAGAAATGGACGAAGTGTATTGAAGACTGCTCAAAGTCACTGTGCCTAGTCATCTCAGATGGGAGGAACTCTACGATCTGCTTGATTAGAAGATGAGCTGTCCAGATCCAGTCACCTATCCAGTCAGATGAGGTCGTGAAAAGGCTTCATCAACGGTTTACCCAGAAATCAGCGTGCAGCTTCACCAAGTCATCAAGCAGTTCCGAGATTTAGGAGATTTGTTGAATTAGTTAGGCTAAAAATAGAATTAGCACGTCCTGATCATTTATGACAGGAACGTTTGTAATTTGAGTTATAAATACTTCACCTTTCAAAGTATTGAGGGTTGTTGATATTCACACCCTGACGCTATCAGACTGTAACATTTTTGAAGAGATCTACCATTAATAAAAAGGAGGCACTTTTACAGGATTCTTGCGTGTATTCACTGGTGATGTTTATTCTCTAAGTTGAATGTTATTCTTTCTTTGTGATCATATTGTTTTCTGAAACTAATCTTTAAGAGTAATGAATGTTCCAGGATTTATCTTGGATACCCTGTTTCTGACTCAAAAGATTTTAGTGTTTATCTTCTGGTGTTTTCAATTAAGAAATTTTTAATTGCTTCTTAGTTGAATTTATCTTTCTCATCTTTTCTTCTGTCCATCATTTAAGCTACTAAAAGATCCAGTGAGTATATTATCTCGCCCCGTAGAAGTCTTCTTTCACGTTTCTGGTTTGTATCTCATATTTATTAAAACACAGACCCCATAGCCCAATGGATGTGTAGGTTGTTTGAACCAATTCATAAAACACTCTTACAACAAAAACGACCTATTTCTTTACCTAGCCTAATATCTAAAATTGAAAACATAGCTAAATCATTTAGAGAGATCCCTCTCTGAAGCTGGAAGGGCTAGATCCCAGCTTTAAAAGTAGTTGGATAAAGTTACCTTTGTAGATTTCTTCTGTTTCAACCTCTAAGAAATTTACCAAGTGCTAACATAGTGGTGACTCCACTGGGGAGAACATAAAATTTATAATTTCTCATTTTCTTTTCCCTAAAAGAAATTTTGTTCCGTAGAATATTGCAAATTTCAGAAGAAAGTAATGTTTAGAGGTTGATAAAACTTTGTACATATTATTTTCAGTCTCACAAAACTAAAAAATATATATATAAAAAACCAAAAAGAATTCTAGCTCCCAAGAAAGTTCATACTCGATCTCATCCAAACCCAGAACCTGCGATAGTGATAGATAACCCCGAACAGTTGCTCAGGTGAAAGACCTTAGCTACAGGTTCAGTGAGTCATATTCCCTTTCATAAGTCCCTTTCCTTCTCAGGGAAACCTGTTACCTCTCAAAGCCCTGATCTTGGTACCTTTCCCCAGCAAAGCCTGGTTAGAACACGGTCTGATAGCTTTGTGACTGGAATCATCTTTGACCCAACTCTTTTGAAACCCTGAACCCCCGAATTTCTGTCTCCCATGAATAAACCACAAATCACTCCCTCAGTATTGTCCAGTCCCTCCTCGTCCTTGTCTTCATTCACTGCCTCGCCGATCATCCAGGTTGTCGTCCCACCTCCTCCACCCATCATGGCAGCTCGATATGCTCCTTTGGTGTTGACTGCACCACTACATGCCATGCCCCAAGACTATCAAACAAGACTTCCACAGTTTTATGCAACAAGACCTTTAAACGCCCAACAACATGTTGAAAAAATGAATGATTATTTTGACCTGCAAGAAGTTGATGAGGTTGACGTTCAAATGAGATTGTTTGCCCAAAGTTTGACAGGTGACGTCAAGAAATGGTACAAAGATTTACCTGCCGCCTCAGTCCCTGACCTTGTCGCGTTCCAAAGGATTTTTCTTGATAGATGGGAGGTAAAGAAAAACCCTCTCCAAATATTGTCAGAATACGAGAATATAAGAAGAAATCAAGGTGAGACAGTACAAGATTACTGCACCTGTTTCAATAACTTGTACAATGCATTTCCAGCCGAAATCAATCCCCCATAGGGCCTGGCGTCGATAAAATTCCCTGATGGTTTCGATGCCGATATGTCATATCAACTAAGAGAAAGGAATTCTACCACCTTGGTAGACATGTAGAAAAGTGCTACAAGTGTGGAGGCCAATCTGTTGGAAAAAAGGGCACGTCAGAGGTCAGAAAGGAGAGTCATGATCAAAGAAGAACCTTCCACATCAAACTTAGATTTCAAATTGGATTCTTTGGCCAGAGCAGTGGAAAGAATGATGGAAAGACTCACTATGTCAGACAAAAATCCTCCAAGAGAAAATCCACTAGCTCCTCAGGTTCAGAACCCTAACTTTAGGAGAAATCCTCCTCAAATCAGACAGAGAGATCCTAGGGATCAAAGAGAGTAGAGGGGTCCATATCAGTAGATCAGACCTCCTCTACAAGAAAAATATGCTGATGAAGGGGAGGAAGTGATTGAGGAATTGGAGGACACTCACATCAATCTCATGGGCATTCACGACAACAAAGCTATTTTCCTTACCCAAGAAAAGCAAGAACTCTTTCTTCTCAATCAAACAAAAGTAAGTGAAGAAGCTGAAGATGCAGAACAACAGGCCTTCGAAAATTCTATTTTGGAGGTACACTGGCAGTATAATCTGTGGAGTAAAAAGACAGAAGGAAATTCCCCAAAAAAGACGACTGAAACAAAGAAGGTAGTCGAAACCAAGAAGACCTATGAGCCGTTTTCCGAGGAGACTCCTGAGAAGAGTACTGCTGAGAAGATTCCTGAGAAGAGTAATGCCGACGCTCCCGTGAAGAAAAACATTACCATTTTGAAAAGGTTTTCACAGCCCGAGGTTTCACCTATTAATCCACCGATTACTTCTGAGCAGAAGAATATGGTGGACAAACCAGAATTGATGAGCCAAGGCAGAGCCCCTACACCTTTCAGCCTTGAAGGGGAGTTGGCTAAAGTAAAAATTCCCATCCCANGAGAGTAGAGGGGTCCATATCAGTAGATCAGACCTCCTCTACAAGAAAAATATGCTGATGAAGGGGAGGAAGTGATTGAGGAATTGGAGGACACTCACATCAATCTCATGGGCATTCACGACAACAAAGCTATTTTCCTTACCCAAGAAAAGAAAGAACTCTTTCTTCTCAATCAAACAAAAGTAAGTGAAGAAGCTGAAGATGCAGAACAACAGGCCTTCGAAAATTCTATTTTGGAGGTACACTGGCAGTACAATCTGTGGAGTAAAAAGACAGAAGGAAATTCCCCAAAAAAGACGACTGAAACAAAGAAGGTAGTCGAAACCAAGAAGACCTATGAGCCGTTTTCCGAGGAGACTTCTGAGAAGAGTACTGCTGAGAAGATTCCTGAGAAGAGTAATGCCGACGCTCCCGTGAAGAAAAACATTACCATTTTGAAAAGGTTGTCACAGCCCGAGGTTTCACCTATTAATCCACCGATTACTTCTGAGCAGAAGAATATGGTGGACAAACCAGAATTGATGAGCCAAGGCAGAGCCCCTACACCTTTCAGCCTTGAAGGGGAGTTGGCTAAAGTAAAAATTCCCATCCCAATCACAGAGTTGATGAACAAAGACAGTTATCATTCACAGGTGATTAAAGCACTGGCCATTGAACCTAACATAGGCACGAAGGCCTTAACCATTCGATCAGCAAATCATTCAGACACTGTGAACCTTACTGATGATCAACCCGAGATTATTTTCGGACCTGAAGTAGATGGTCGAGATGATACTGGTGAGGTCTCTCCTTTTTACATAAGTCTCAACATACATGACTTGATCTTGCATAACGCCATCCTGGATTCGGGTGCTTCCCACAATCTGATGCCCAAAGCAGTAATGGAGAAACTGGGACTGGAGGTCACCAGAACTTACAAGTATTTACACTCATTCGAATCCAATAAAGTTAGATGTATTGGTTTGATTAAGGACCTATGCATCACCTTGGTTCATATTTCTGTGAAGAGCATGGTAATGGATGTGGTAGTTGCAGACATCCCACCAAAGTATGGAATGTTGCTATCCCGATCTTGGGGGGCTAAGTTGAAAGGAACCTTACAACTGGATATGTCTTATGCCACTATCCCAGTTTTTGGGCAACAAAGAAGGCTATACAGAGAAACATTGATGAAATACATGGTCAACAACCAAGAAAAACCGCACAACTATCCCCTTTACTTTGCACATTCCGATTTAGATTTGTTCATCTTGTACAATAATGGTGACACGGAAGAGAAAGATACTCATCTGATGGAAGACACATTTAGTCAAGATGAAAGCCAAGAAATCATTGAGGTAGCAAGGATGAAGAACGTGATAACTGAAGAGTTACCCGCCAATTTCTGGAGCATGGATTTTGATGGAGTTGTGAGTAAGGAAGGAGCAGGAGGAGGAGTCTGGCTGCATAATCACAGAAACAGGTATTTATAAAACCATTCTTACAAATTAAATTTCCAATGTACTAACAATATTGTTGAATATGAAGCCTTGATGCTCGGTCTGAAGCTTTTGAAAAAAGTTGGTGCTAAACAGATAATGGTAAGAGGTGACTCTGAATTGATAATCAAGCAAATCAAAGGTGAGTATGCTATGAAACACCCACGTCTTAGAGCTTATAGGAATGTTTTTCTTGATGCCTTGAGATGTTTTACTGAAGTTGACTTGCAGGTAATGCCGAGGGGACAAAAAATTTTGGCGTACGGTTTGGCTATGTCAACAGCCACTTGTAAGATTCCTTTCCACCTGACTCGTCCATACACTGTTGAGGTGAAATGTAGACCGACCGTTCCTGACAATATCAGGTACTGGAAAGTGTTTGGTAATGATGATCAAATCGAAGACTTTCTATAGTGTAAAAATGATTTTGAATGTACAAATATAGATTTAGAGAACGAAGATGAAAATGTAAATAGTTCTGATTTTGAAATTGATAGTGTAAATACTGTAGATTCAGGAGAATTAGGCGATGAAGAAATGGATGCTGATGTTTTACAGTTGAAAAACAATGTTTTTTCTAGAGGTCTTGTTCCTTTAGAGGACTTGTTTGACTTTAACGACGTAGCCAAAAAACCGAAAATCGAAGCCCATGGACAAGAGGTAGAAGACTGTAATATAGGGACTGAAGAGAAACCCAGGATACTCAAACTGTCTAAATCATTACCCCCAGAACAAAAACTCAAATACATTGAGCTGTTCAAAGAATATTCAAATGTTTTTTCCTTGTGCTATGAAGCTTTGAAAGCCTACGATACCAGCATCATACAACACAGGATTCCAATAAAAGAAGACCAAAAACCGTTTAGGCAGAAACTTAGGAGGATAAATCCCAAGTTGCTCCCTCTGATAGAAAAGGAAATCAAAAAAATGTATGATGCCAAAATCATAGTTCCATTGCGCTTTTCCAAATGGGTCTCTAATTTGGTCCCTACACGTAAGAAAACTGGGGAAATCAGATTCTGCATAGATTTTTGAAATCTGAATAAAGTCTCCCTGAAGGATAATTACCCCTTGCCGAAAATGGACCACATCTTGCAAAGAGTGGTCGGGTCCAGTCGAATTTCTCTGCTGGACGGTTTCTTGGGTTACAATCAGGTCCTAGTTCACCTGGATGACCAAGACAAAACCGCCTTCACCACCCCATGGGGCACTTTCATGTATGTGAAAATGCCTTTCGGTCTGATGAATGCAGGAACCACATTCCAGAGGGCGATGGATATCGCCTTCATGGAATAATCGGGTAATTTTATTGTCTTCTATTTAGATGATGTAATTGTGTTTTCCCGATCTGATGACAAACACCTAAGACACCTCAGATGAGTCTTCGAGAAATGTAGAAGGTTTGGGATTTCTTTAAATCCTAAGAAGAGCCTTTTTTGGTTAGAGGAAGGCAAACTGCTCGGACACATCATCTCCAAAGATGGAATCAAAATAGACCCCAGCAAAATCGAGGCCATACAAAAATTAGAACACCCAAGAAACCTCAAAGAACTATAGTCTTTTATCAGAAGAATTAACTTTCTATGAAGGTTCATTCCCAATCTGGCAGAACTCCTCAGAAACATTACAAACATGCTTAAAAAAGACGTAAAAATAAAATGGGACTCTGAGTCTAGACAATCTTTCGAACAAGTCAAACGAGCACTCATAGAAGCCCCAGTTTTGATCAGTCCCGATTTTACTAAAAATTTCTATCTCTTTTCTTTCGCTTCCGAACATACTATAGCAGCGGTGTTACTGCAAAAGAATGGCGAAGGGTATGAACAACCCATAGCATTCTTTAGCAAAGCGTTAAGGGACGTTGCTCTGAATTACAAGATAATGGAGAAACAAGCTTTTGCTTTGGTAAAAGCCATGAAAGACTTTAAGGTCTACATTTTTAATTCCCACACCATAGCTTATGTTCTGAATGCGGTAGTAAAGGACATCTTGACACAGGACAATCCGAATGGAAGAAGGGGAAAATGGATTGCTGTCATTTTAGAATACGATATAGAGATTAAGCCCACAAAACTAATCAAAGGTCAAGGCCTTGCTAAATTAATGGCTGAATCTAAATTCCATGCTCTTGACATTAATTTTCTAGATGTGGCAGATGAATAGGGCGAGATGGCGACTCCAAACGTGAGAGAGGTATTTCTCAACTCTCCATGGTACGTAGACCTTATATTCATTCTGCAAAATCTACAAGCTCCCCCTGGTTTGACTAAGACTAAAGCTAGATTTTTAAAGTTGAAAGCCTTAAAATTATGTATTCTAGAAGGCAATTTGTATTGGAAAGATCCTGGAGGCATTTTGTTAAATTGTTTATTGAAAGATGAAGCTGATAAAGTGTTACAAGAATTTCATGCAGGAGAATGTGGTGGCCATCTCAACTGGAAAGTCACAACCAACAAAATACTTAGACTTGGATTCTATTGGCCCACCTTGTTCGCTGATGTACATCATAAAGTGGCTGCATGTCATCCATGTCAGTTGTTTGAAGGTAAAAGAAAACTTCTCCCTCTACCTCTGAAACCGATCTCAGTTGAGGCCCCTTTCTAGCAATGGGGACTCGATTTCATTGGAGAAATACACCCCCTGTCGTCAGGCCAGCACAGGTGGATTCTCACTGCCACCGATTATTTTACCAAATGGATCGAGGTAGTACCAAGCAGGCAAGCCACTGACTCTGTTATTATCAAATTCCTTGAAAATAATATTTTGTCTCACTTTGGATGTCCCAGAAAGATTATAACTGACAATGCAGCTGCCTTTCAGTCGAAGAAACTCATAGATTTCTGCAACCAGTATCACATTGGTTTGGGGCATTCCACAGCCTACTACCCTCCGGGGAATGGGCTGGCGGAATCTTCAAACAAAACCTTGGTAAATATCATCAAGAAGACATTACAGGAAAACAAGAAATCATGGCACAACAAGTTGGTGTTTGCATTATGGGCTGACAGACTGACCACCAAAAGGTCGATTGGTATGTCACCATACCAGCTGGTCTATGGTACAGAGGCAGTTTTCCCCACTTCTTTAGGAGTCCCTGTCATGAAGTTGCTTCAAGAGGTACAAGTTGAGTCGAATGACTCACAGAGAAGGATCAACCAGATGATCCATTTGCAGCAGTCTAGGGAGGGCATTTTCAACAAAACACAGGTCATCCAAGAAATCATCAAGAAGATCTTTGACAAACGAACCAAGGAGGATGATTTTGAGCTAGGAGATTTGGTGTTGAGATGGGATGCCAGAAATGAGGACAAGGGAAAGCATGGGAAATTTGAAAGTCTATGGACAGGACCATACATGATCCAAGCTTTCAGGGGAAACAATGCTTTCTTGCTAAACAACGCTGATGGGACAGATCTACCAGGAGGACCTGTGAATGGCAGAATGCTGAAACATTATGTGCCACCTCAGTAGAAGATTCGAGTTTTCACTCTCCATTGTACATACCATTTTAATTTTCATTTTTCACTTGCATTTTCTTAGTGAAGAACATTAGTTAGTTGGTTAAAGCCCGAAGAGAAGGCCCTAAGCTGCTGATCATTGTTTTTCCATTTTCGAGAATAAAACCAATGAAGGCTACTAGGAAGAAATGTTTAGAATGACAGGAACTAGGATTCTTGGCACTTCACAGGTTAAGTACCATCCCCAGGTGGAGCCGTTGTTATCACCCTATAAGTTATAGGATCAACTGGTGACTGGGATATTATCTGTCTCTAGTGTTTTGTTGACAAATGATTTTTCATTCTGCACATAATTTGAA
>JASDQU010102539.1:187341-199326 GCA_032191745.1 Picea mariana
AGAAAGAAAGAAAAAGAGGGCATAAAAGAATTGAAATAAAAGCCCCATGCAATAATGGTAACTTGGTCCATACCTTTCAAGCATGGCCAAGTTCTTTTTAAATTTGATGTTGATAGGGTAGTGAATGAATTTGGCTAAACAATTGAATCTTAGCCAAAATGTCCAGGTTAGATTAGTGAATAAATCTGGCCAGACTGTCTAATCCTGGTCAGATAGCCCTAGGGTAGAGTAATTTCTTAACCCAACAATTTAATCTGGGTTAACTGTCATAGGAAACTAGGTTAGAACATAGGTTAGTGGCACTGCTGCTTCGTTCCAATAAAGCCAGCTTGATGTAAGGATTGCACCATGTTTCAAATGCTTAAAAGATAGTTTGGTCGAAGTCCCTTGATGGTGTTTATTTGAAAATTTGGGAAAAAAACCATAAAAGAGTATTTATCCTAAGTTTTCCTAGCGCATGTGTTCTCCACTCCCCATTTTATGTTCCCTACACATTTCGACGGTCCTGATTGTGGCACCCAAATCTACGGTGCATAGAGCATTCCGTACCCACCCGACCATTCTTCTTTTATCCGGGCGGGGGGGGGTCCAGAATCGCTGATAACATTAGTGCGCATCTGGATAGCCCAGGGATGAGCACTTAAATAAACAGTCCAGATTGGATTCTGGACCCCCCCGTCCATTTTTCCTTTAATGGAGGGGGGGGGTCCAGAATGAGTAATAAAGAGCGCGCTTGGATCTACAACTCAGAAACAGGTGGGCAGATCAATGACCCACAATGGATTTCGGACCCCCCCAGATGATCTGCTTTTAACCGAGGAGGGGGAGGGTCCGGAATGGTTATCTCCCTCTGGCGGGCCCCTTGTCATATGTGGCATAAATCTATTGGTCCTGAAGTCCCGTCACCATCTGCTATCTGACAGACCCCCCGTCACTTAGGGACGTCATATTCCACTGGTCCCACTTNGGGGGGGGGTCCAGAATGAGTAATAAAGAGCGCGCTTGGATCTACAACTCAGAAACAGGTGGGCAGATCAATGACCCACAATGGATTTCGGACCCCCCCAGATGATCTGCTTTTAACCGAGGAGGGGGAGGGTCCGGAATGGTTATATCCCTCTGGCGGGCCCCTTGTCATATGTGGCATAAATCTATTGGTCCTGAAGTCCCGTCACCATCTGCTATCTGACAGACCCCCCGTCACTTAGGGACGTCATATTCCACTGGTCCCACTTGTTCCACTTGTTCCCGAGTTATGTCCCATCCCATAACTGCTGTCAGTCCCCTACCCCCTTTCACTCATGGAAAGCCCCTTATTGCGAATTTTTCCTCTAATCCCTAGACACCACATCACCCATTCGTATTTTTCGGCCACCGTCACCTGCCATATCATCCCAATTGACCCGTTGTCCATTTATTACTGGATAACCTATCCGTTATCCAGCTGACCTGTCTCCCATGCCCAATCGACCCCATTTTTAAATAAAACTACCATTTTTCCCCTACTTTCATTGTTCACTCGTCGCACCAGAGAAACTCATAGCTTACTCCTCCGTTACGTTCCGTCGCCCTCATCCACTGTCAGTTGACCCCACTAACTTTGTGTTTATTGCAGGTACTGTTGCAGAAATGGCACCAAAGCCCAGACAAGCAGAAGGAGAGGAGAATCTGTTTCTCCCGCCTCCTGTCAACCTGGACAAGATCCCACTGGTTGACAAAGACAGATTGATCGCAGATACCAAATGTGATTTCGATTTCTCAGACCTCCAGTCATGGCTCAGGGAAGTTTTCCTAGACCAGAGCGATGAAATTGGACTCTGGGAGTCCAATTTACCCCTTTACTTCTTTCCCCAGATCCACCCTTTTGCCGAGTTCATGCTTAAATGTCAAGCTCACTATATTCCTGAAAAAAGAGCCATCATCTCCTCATCCAGAGACACCATGTTCCTCATCACGCCAGAAGACATAGACCAGATGATGCAAATTCCTCGTGCTGACTCTGCGTCTCCTTTCAACCTGGGAATCATTATAGAGTTGTATCAGAAGATGACTTTTCCCTAGAGAACTCAAATATTCGAGCTTTTCCTTCCCACCTCCGCTCAATTCCCTTCCAAAAATCCCCTTTACCTGTCGTCCATGTTCTCCACTAAGGGAAACCAGGTCATTTCTTCTCTTTGTGCTTTTCTAGGGTACTATTCTGACCAGTGGGTAGATGAGCTCATTCTGGGTTTTCTATCCATTTTCTCCACTGATGAAAAGCCCACCACCCAGTTTGATTTCAGCACCTTCTTGCCAGACAATATTCATGAACATTTCGTGAATTTTGGCACGGAAGGCATGTTCAGATACTCGTCTATATTGGCATACATGTTTGTTTTCTTTCAAGCAGATAAATTTAGTTTTTCCATGCAGAAGATGGACGCAAATGGAAGGCCTCAGGCAGTCACAACATGGACCTCTTTGCTGAAGCATAACTCCACAGAGTATAGCTTCAAGATGTTCATCGACCTTTTCTACCACCCTGTGGTAAGCATGCTGAGCAGTAGGCCCAAGCCTCGAATAAATGACGAAGTCCAGAGAATCTTGCATCTCTCGGAAAACACAAAGACCGGGGATTGGTACCTGTATCAAAACCATACCGACATCAGAGTATATGGTTGTGAGTTGGCACCGTATAAGCTGCCCAAATATTTGCCTGTAAGAATCTTTGCTTTAGAATATATAAGACAAATCATGAATTCAGATGACATCCATTTTGTATCTTTGAAGAAAAAGCAGCAGCTTAGAATCAAGGGGCAGATTGGCTCCTTCATCTGCAACAGTCGCGGCGCCAGGAAAGAAGCAGACCGGATGCTGAGAGAGATGAAATTTTTCTTAAGCTTCCCATGGCATTATGATCCATGCGGGATCATCTCAAAAATGCGGGTGAAGAAAAAAAACATCTCGTATGTGCATGTGTCCAAGCTCGAGATTGAAAAATTCACCAATCAGACAGTGTGGGTGACTGATACCTTGGTCGAAGTGGAACAACAGGTTCCCCCGACCACTGTGCCACCAACGACCAAGCCACAGGCCGCTAAGGAAAAAAGGCCTCGACAAGAGTTATCTCCGCCTGTCACAGAAGTATTGTTTGAAGAGTTCCAGTTGCATTCTAAGAGGCCCAAGACAACCGCAGTTCTCAGCCCTATGGGGGAGAAAGAAGCCCCACCTACCACAGTGGTCAAGTCTGTCATTCCATCTTTCGGTTCAAGCCGACATAAGGAAATCACCCCAGCAGTGCCAAAGAAATCCTCAGACTCCCCACTAGACACTCAGTCGGGCAAGACTGGGCCCAAGTTGAGCATTTTCGAGAAGTACGAGCTGATTAAGAAAAAGAATCAAACCCTTACCAGCAATACTTATGCTCAGTTTCGGAAGCAGACGTCGACTGCGCAGCATAGGCTCTTGTCCGCATTTGACACAAAAAAGGGCAGGATGCACATGGCCTTCCTCCAGGTGCAGGTACCATACCCTAAGGTGATCAAAGACTACAAGAGGTCCACCTTCAAATTCCAGACGAAGGACATGCACCCAGCAGATCAGATGGATCTGCATAAACAGACAGGGGAAACGGTGTTCCATACGTTGTTGCATGCTTCCGCTTCTGCAGCAAAATTACAGGTATCACTGAACAATGCTCAGACACAACTCAAGCTGGAGAAGATATCGTCCTTTGCGAAGGACAATAGAATCAAGACTTTGTAGGATCTGGTCCTCAAGATCGGCTATGATCCTTCGAATTTCAAAGCTGCAGAGGAGATGATAAAGAAGAAGAATGCATACATCACCTCCTTGAGGAAAAAACTGAAGCTCCCGCCCACAGAGGACTCACAGGCGAAGGAGATAGCAAAGAAAGAAGGCGAGAAGGATGAAATGCCCAAGCTGCTCATGGAGCAGAACGCACAGATCAAATAAATGGAAGCTGAGATGGAGAGATTATTAAAAGAGAAGGAGTATATGAAGCCAATGGAAGTCATTCCATTGAGTGCCATTCCGATTTCAGGAGCAAGCACAACAGCAGTGACAACAGTCCCATCTGCAACTCCATTGACATCACAAGAGGGAACAACCGACCTCGCCAAATCTATGGAAAAGATGAACCTGCAGAAGACAGAGATCAGCAGGCTTAAAAAGGAAGTTGAGAACCTCTAGGAACTCAAAACTTCCTTCGAGACTAGTCTCTCCAAGGAAAAGCAGGTAACAGAACAGCTCAAGCAGGAGTTACAACAGCTCCGGAAGAAAACAGTGGCAGGGAAGACTTTGGTTGAGGTCAAAGAGAATGTATGGACAGACATCACAAAGTCCATAAATGAGATATGGCCCATGATCCAACTCATGTTTGAGCAGAATGAGTTGGTCCAGAGGAGAAAACAAGCTATTGAGAAGATCAGAGTAGAATTGGGGAAATGCCAACACAGGGGAATGATATCATCAAGTTCCTCAATTCTAAGACCAGAGAAGAGCTAGAAGAGATGAAGATCAAAGACAGAACAGAGACCATCCTTGAGGTCAAAAGAGTTTTGACCAAGAGAGGATTAATGCTTCAACTGGAAGAAAAGGTTCATATCATGGACCAGGGGGTACAAAGGTTCTTCAATAAGATTGAGGCTCTCCAAAAGAAAGGTCTATCTGGTCTGAAGGTTATTAATGACAAACGGATGACACTTCCAGATTACAAGAAGAGATTGGCTGAGGTGTCTAAGGACAGTTCAAAGTTTGCTGGCATACAAGGGAGTATTACCAGCAAAGCATTCCTAGATGCCCTTCAGTGGGACATTAGTATCCAGCATGAGATTCGATACATATTCCTCGCCAAGCCTACATTCGCCAAGTATACAGAAATGGACGAAGTGTATCGAAGACTGCTCAAAGTCACTGTGCCTAGTCATCTCAGATGGGAGGAACTCTACGATCTTCTTGATTAGTAGATGAGCTGTCCAGGTCCAGTCACCTGTCCATTTAGACGAGGTCGTGCAAAGGCTTCATCAACAGTCTACCCAGAAATCAGCGTGCAGTTTCACCAGGTCATCAAGCAGTTCCGAGATTTAGGAGATTTGTTGAATTAGTTAGGCTAAAAATAAAATTAGCACATCCTGATCATTTATGACAGGAACATTTGTAATTTGAGTTATAAATACTTCACCTTTTGAAGAATTGAGGGTTGTTGATCTTCACACCCTGACACTATCAGACTGTAACATTTTTGAAGAGATATGCCATTAATAAAAAGGAGGCACTTTTACAGGATTCTTGCATGTATTCACTGGTGATGTTTATTCTCTAAGTTGAATGTTATTCTTTATTTGTGATCATATTGTTTTCTGAAACTAATTTTTAAGAGTAACGAATGTTGCAGGATTTATCTTGGATACCCTGTTTCTGACTCAAAAGATTTTAGTGTTTATCTTCTCGTGTTTTCAATTAAGAAATTCTTAATTGCTTCTTAGTTGAATTTATCTTTCTCATCTTTTCTTCTATCCATCATTTAAGCTACTAAAAGATCCAGTGAGTATATCATCTCGCCCCGTAGAAGTCTTCTTTCACGTTTCTGGTTTGTATCTCATATTTATTAAAACGCAGACCCCATAGCCCAATGGATGTGTAGACTGTTTCAACCAATTTATAAAACACTCTTACAACAAAAACGACTTATTTCTTTACCTAGCCTAATATCTAAAATTGGAAACATAGCTAAATCATATAGAGAGATCCCTCTCTGAAACTGGAAGGGCTAGATCCCAACTTTAAAAGTGGTTGGATAAAGTTACCTTTGTAGATTTCTTCTGTTTCAACCTCTAGGAAATTTACCAAGTGCTAACAGACCCAAACTTCCTTGATGAAATATTTTAGAATATTCAGACTTCTACTTAGTCTTGATGACGAGGAAAGTTGGTTAATGATAAAAGGATTGGTGGTTGAGAAATAAACCACCTAAATGAATGGAGGTATGGTAATACCTAGCTAGGACAACATAAATTTCCATCTAGGGGGTACCATCGATTACTATATCACACTTTCCAAGAAAACCACATGAAAACCAAGTTCCTTTTGATAGAAGATAGGAGACATGTCGAGAACCTTCCCCATAATTTTTATGTGCAAGAGATGCATGAGGAAAAGGAAGAAGTTTGAGCCTCCAAAAATGGAATAGGGGAGTGTCATAAAGGGGGGTTGCAGGACTGATATGAAAACCAAATAACCCATCCTGAGCTAGGAGGCCGCAAGCTTGATGTTGGGATGGAAACTAATAAACCTCAAAGAGGACCGAGCTAGGAAAGAGATCTATTGCAAGAGAACGCATGAGTAAGCATAGGGAAATCCATGCTGGTATCATGGCTTGGCATGGGGGTGGCCTACTATCGAAGTGAATGAACACGCAGAGCCTATGGTTGGGTGGAAAGACAAACACCCACAATCAGTTGGTTGGTTAGTCACACCTTGTAACCAAATAGGTATTTCTTGTTCTCTATGTATTGGAATTTAATTATGCGTATATAATTGTATGTATTTGCATTCATGGGAATGTATGCTTGTTGAAGGTAACATTGGTTGTTTCACTGCAAGTATGTGTACTTGAGTAAGGATGGAACATAATGAATGGTCATTATGTGAATGCTTTCATGAATAGATTAGTCAATATGACTAATATGAATCCTTGTGTTATCTGCAAGTCTAATGTGTCGTGAAATCTATACAATTATAGAATGCTTGTATAGTTAAATAATTATATCGGTTCAATCAAGAGCCAATGAAGGGGTCAATATGAATTGTTGTAAGATTTCATTAAAGGTGAATACCTTATTTGTAACCACGACATAAGGAAGGGACAATACATGTCTATAGACCCTGTATTCTCCCCCTTTGCAGTGAAAATTATTTGTGGAGGATTGAATCCCCATTTAGAGGGAAACAACATGCTTGTGCTTGTTGTAAAATGTGTTTAGAAATCCCCAAAAATCCCCTATATGGGTCAAAGAAGCCTAAGCCATAAATTAAGTCTCCTGTAACGAATTGAAAGGCTCGTTAGAGGAAAATATTCACCTAAGTGAAGAAAAAGAGATTCCCATGACAAATTCTTAGGGTGTGGGGTAAGAGTCAAGAAGGCATGGTAAGATTTAGATAATACTGAGAGGAATTCACTAATTTTATAAGTCGTATTTTGAATTTTCCTTCAAAGGAGAACCATGTGTTTAAATGAGGAGGAATCATAGTCGTTAGATCGGCATAGTGAGAAAATCCTAGCCCTATATCAAGAGGCATGTGTGTCAAAGTGTCCGAATATAAACTTGTAGTAGGACTCCGTTGGGGAGGCTCTGAACTAATGAGGGTCATTGATCTCATCAGAGAGAGGCCCCAAGGAAATATGGATCATTGGATATCTTACAACGAGTATCGTCGGAGAATGATGATCATGGTAGCCATGTATGCCTCGAGTAGAGGCACTCCGATGAAAAGACCCCAAGGAACAATCTGGGCCATACATCAGTGAACAACTTAGAAATAATATCAGCCAAAGATTGTTGTAGGAGTCACTAAATAAGGCTAAGAGAGAAGGCGACATCATTCTGATGAGGATGACACATGTTAGCCTGTCATTGGTGGCAAGGACCATGAGTAAACAAGGGTTGTTAATTGATTCGGAGAGAAACCTTGGGCGTTAGATCCAAGGTGGCCATACTCCTGTGGGAGGAACTCCAAGGGAATATCTGAGTCATTAATCAGAGAGGGTCATAATGAAATTATAGTTGTTGATGTATCATAGGCTCTATGAGATTCTTCGACGAGAGAAACTCCGAGAGAAGATCTAGACCATTTATCTGTCGAGAGTAGAGAAGCTCTGAGAAGAGGTTTGGTTTATCGATCTGCCAAGATTAGGAGGACTCAACGTATGATTGGGATCATTGATCCTTATTTAAGGGCTCAAGAGAATAACATGGAGGGTGACACATGTCATGCATATAAGGTTCCATGATGCATAGTGATTTTCCACCTATAGGTGAACCTTCTATGGGAAATGTGAATGACATGTGTCAGGTCACGATGGTGCCACATTTATAGCAACGATTGTGCCACATGTTAGGTGGCAGAATTTTTAGGAATTGAACTTTTCTAAGAGGAATCTAAAGAGTTTGAAGTATAGCTCCAAAGATATCGGAGTAGGAATATGAAGAGATCGAAGTAGGACTCTGAAGAGAAGATCTAGACCATTGATCAATGAGTGGTGAGATGCAATGATGGTCATCGATTTGTCATAAATTCCACTTAAGATATGAGAGAATGTAGTGATGACCTGATGACATGGCCTAACAAATCGGTATTCCATGTGTCCAAGGTGGTGGCATGTGCCACCCGCGGGTTGGACGATGGGATGAGGGTGGGTCCCATTGGGTGAAGTGGTCCTTTAGATCTTCATTTCAATAATGGTTGTCAAATTTTTTAGGGTTTGTCCTCCGAAAACATGGGTTGTATAAATATGATGTATCGTCATCAAAGGTAGAAGGTCGATGAAACGGGAGAAGGTCTGAATGTTGACGACACCGACATCTATGACACGATGAGATTCATCAATTTTCCATTAGATGACGGGATTTATGTCATTGATCTTCCGTGAGATGTATTCAAAAGAGGAGTGAGGACGATGATGTCATGAAATATTGGCATGCCAACAAGGTATCCAGAGTGTCCTTAGCATGACAGGTGTTAGCTATTGATTGGTTGACATGGGTATAGAGAGAATAGATGAGGATAATCCTTGATCTCATTAAATATTTGGCAAGGATATATGGATCGTTAGATCCAAACATGTCATCATTGGAAGTGTGGGAGGTTGGTATGGCCATGTTTGACCAAGAAATGTCGACGATGAAAAAATAATTGTTGATGATTCTAGGAGTCGGGGCTAACGACGATCATTGATCGAAGAAGGGAAGAGGTGGAATATCCACCATAGATCTCTTGGTTCACATCTACATACCGTGTAAACTTTGGGAGATCCGAGTTAACCTCTACATAAAGTGTCATCGTCGACGTTATCTGAACCATCGAGATCAAGGTATGTGAGTCGTAGAATCTGGGGAAGGTTCCCTTTGATGCATCATCATCGGAAGTCTTGGGAAAGTGAGAGTGAACCATGACATAATAAATTTTGACAAACAAAAGAAGTGGGCTAAAGGATTGGCTCATGAATATAATATGCCACTGCCACACTGGCTGGCACGAGTAAGAAGTGGCCACTTGGACGCCTTGTGGTAAGAAGTTGGAGGTTGACCAATGAAGGCCCTAGAACTTTGAGAGGATATAAATTTTGATCTTGAGCTCAGAATTGAGAATAGTTACAATTGTTGGAAAATTATCGAAAAGTAGGAGATGATGGTATGATATAGAAGAGGCTTTGAGATAGTTGAGGAAAGAAACAATTTATTACCCCATGCCTTAGAAGGAATTTAAGGTATTGGGTGTGTTACAAAGTGGTATTAGAGTGAGGTTAAAAAACTAGGCCTAGATGGGCCAGAGATTAGTCAAAACACTGGTAAAAAAAGGCCAATATGAACCTGTTAGAAATAATTTCCTTGCATTAAATGATTATTTATTATTTTCACTACCTTATTGAGAAGAAGGACTGTAGGTTGAAATTATGTTTTAGAATTTCATACAACAGAAAAGTTGCAGATTGATCTACACATAAGAATTATAAATTTTACCTTGATGGAATGATAAATACTCCCACATGAGTGGGAATACACTGACGGTAAATGATGGAAAT
Source organism: Picea mariana (assembly GCA_032191745.1). Classification (NCBI taxonomy): domain Eukaryota; kingdom Viridiplantae; phylum Streptophyta; class Pinopsida; order Pinales; family Pinaceae; genus Picea; species Picea mariana. The sequence continues at coordinate 197,144 of JASDQU010102539.1, forward strand.
ATTTCAATAAGAGGGGCATAAATGTTATAGAACTGTTGTAAGGCCATATGAGTCCATGCATGGATGAGATGAATTTTTTTATTTAAGTGAAATGTTGTCTATCTATTTGGGCAGGACTAATCTCTTGCATTTGTGAATGAATGAAATGGAAGAATCTTGTTAAGGGATGCTTAATATCAAAGATTTAATGAACTAGTGATTGTAATGTTACCTCTAAGCATGGGAAGTTGGTTCCTCTGGCATTTATGATAGTTTTTTACATGAGGGATGAGAACCTTGTGGAAGAATTCCTTGTGGATCAAGGAATTGAGTATGGAATTGATAGAATCCTTGGAAATACTAATCACTGCTTGAATAAAATACTAAACCATGTATGTGTGATTCCTCGTGATCAAAGGATTGATGAAAGTTTGTAAGGTCAGTTTACTTGACTTGTAAGGGATGGAAATCTGCATTTGAGATTTTCTAGTTAAGCTAAAGTAAAGAAAGAATCTTTTTTGGATTGTTGCTAATCCTTAAAGGAGGTAGAGTGATATGGGAATATGAGAAAATTTATAAGCTCATATCTCTATTAATAATTGTATATGTTGATTAACCTAAAGGCATGTCTATGCATGTGAATGCAAGAGAAGACAGCTGGAATATATATGCAATGTAGGAATGAGTAAAATTATTGATGCAAAAGTATATGTTGTAATGCATATGATAATGAGTAAGCATGTATGAAACATGAAAATAGACCTAGTATAACCTGTGATGGGTTGTAAAGTATGGTTTGCTGATGCGAAATTTAATTAAGGATGAATTGATATCAACAAGGAATTTAGCAACATAAATAAAAAGGCTGACAACGATGTTTGCATATAATCCTATGGGATTAAAATTTGTAATAGAGCAATGAAGGAGATGATCTAGAATATGGTTAATGGAGTGCTTGGACATTCCCAAGAGACCGCTAGATCAGAAAACATCCAGAGAAGGATGATATCCATATAGTATGGCTTAATGTACTCAAGTAATAGTGGGAGGGAATAAGGTAAGGGTTCCCTTGATAAAGGTTTGTTGACCAAGAAAGAATAGGCATGAAAAGAGACTGGGAGTGGTTATCTTGTTGCCTTGGGTAATTCTATAACTACCCATATAAATTTTGATTTGTGGAAGAGTTTTTTAATAGGAAAGGGAAAGAGTGGCCCTTGTTGGATGTTTCCATGAAGAGAGTGAAGCATCAATGTGAATTATTATTGGGAGACTGGTCACGTGATTGACTGTAAACTCTCACTAATAGAACATTGATCGAAAAGTTAAAATATCAATGTGTATGGATGACATAGAAAAAAGTGCAAACAAAAAACTTGCATGTTGACAATCAATATGTGTATATAGGTATATGCTTGAGTGCATGGGTTTAAAGGTTTCCTAGTATGAAAACTGATATTAAGACCAAATAAATATGAATATGAATGATATAAGAATGTGCAAGAAATGAACCTGTGTGGTGTACACACACACACAAACACACACATGAATATATGCTCAAAGGCATGGTACAACTACCTAGTTAAATGAATCGTGAGGTAAGGATTGTACTGACCTAGATTGGATAATGTTATAGATGCATGGCTAACCCTATTTTGAGAGGTCTAGTTGTCTCGGTTGAATGCAAACTTGAAGGGGGTTATATGCCACCCTTAAAAAAAGTTAGTGTAAGTATTAAAAGAGAAATGAGAAAGAAAGTGATTTTTTGTTGTTATGAAGGGGAAAATGAGCATGCCTTTGATAAATTGCATGAGAAGGAATGCGAAAAATCATGAATTTAATAATTTTAAATAAATATGTACGTGAAATTTTAAAGAGTACCTATGGTGGATACACACATTATGGTGATGCATATGGTTGAATGCATATAAGAACATTATGAATGAAAATTGATTGTAAATAAATGCACATCTTTGAATGTGTAGTTTAATGTATGTATGCTTAAATCCCTTTGGGATAGTGGGTAAACAACTGAAATGGTAAAGAGGATGCTAGCTCATGGGTTGAGAGAGTTTCAGGAAATGATGAATATATAAAACAAGGAATATTACATGCTAACATTATTCCATGTGAAGTGTTGGTTGTGGATCCTAATTATCTTCCTAATTCATATGCAGGTCAAAGAAACTATAGGATACACAATTCCC
>JASDQU010102539.1:199607-232414 GCA_032191745.1 Picea mariana
GGTAGAAGTTATCTTAGGGTTGTTTTCCCTAGAAAACAACCCCCTTTTATGAGGAATTGCATTGTGGGTATGTGTGTAGTAGAGTGAATATTGTATTCTGAGAGAGGAGACTGTGAGAGAAAAAAAGAGGAATCTACAGTGGATGTGTTTTAGGTTGTATCCCTTCATTTGTTGGATAATAATAAAGAAAGGACCTGACAAATTTCTCTGGTGGACGTAGCACACATTGGGTGAACCATGCATATCTCTGTCTCTATTGTATTGTGTATCTTCTGTGTTTTATTTCCGCATTTGTTTCATTTTGTTTCTCTATGATCTTATTTTTATAAAAACTGGTATTAGATCCAAAGTTAACTCGTAGGAAAAGAGGGTTCCTGGTTCGAGTGGGAGTAATGGAGGAAGATGGAAAGTTTAGGGTTGAGAAATTTAACGGAAAAAACTACCAGCTATGGAATATGCAAATGGAATATTATTTATATCAAAAGGATCAATTCCTACCATTGGGAGGAATGGAAAAGAAGTTGATGGACACAAAGGATAAAGAATGGGAGGTTCTTGATAGAAAGGCACTAGGAATGATATAGTTGTTCTTGATAGCATCAATGGATTTAAATATTTCAAAAGAAGAAACAATGGAGGATCTAATGAAGGCACTAGATAGACTAATCAACTAAGTTTTGTAAAAGTGAACTTTGGTGACAAGGTCAGGGATCTTCTAATATTGTGCTCATTGCCATAAAGATGGAACAACTTGGTCATGGATGTAAGTAACTCTGTCTTTGGTTCAAACACTCTGAAATTTGATGATGTTATTGGTGTTATCCTTAGAAAAGAAATGCAATGAAAAACCATAGGTAATACATCGGGTAATGCATTGAACTTGGAGAATAGGGGAAGACAAAAGAAAAGAGGAAAGAGTGCAAGGAACAGTGGGAATTATAGGAAGGGAAGATCCAAATCCATATTGGTAAATATAGAGTGTTGGAATTTCGGGAAGAAATGACATATGAAGAAAGACTGCAAAGCTCCAAAGAAGCAAAGAGATGGAAAACAAGGCAAAATTAAGAATCAAATTTAACAAGTGATGTGTTACAAGATGATTCGATTCTTTCTTTAGATAATATTATTGAATCTTGGGTAGTAGATTTAGGGGCATCATTTCATTCCACACCCCATAGAAAATATTTCCAAGATTATGTTCAAGGTGATTTTGGACAAGTTTATTTGGGTCATGATGAACATTTTCAAATTGTTGGAATGGGTAAGGTAAAAATAAATCAAAATAATGGAAACCAATGGTTAGTGAAAGAGGTGAGACATATACCAGAACTGAGAATAAACAATATTTCAATAGGGAAGTTGGTAAGTGAAGGTTGTACATCTATATTTATAGATAAGGCATGGAAGGTCACTAAAGGATCACTTTTAATGGAAAAAGGAGAGAAGGTATGTACATTTTATTTATGTTTTATTAATTATGACTCTTCTATCTCTTTAGTTTATACAGGAGTGGATACAACACTGTGGAATAATAGGCTTGGACACATGAGTAAGAACAAGATGCAAATAATTCACAAAAGGAATTTGTTCCCTGGTCTTAAACAAGTTGATTTGGATTTCTGTGAGCATTGTGTTTATGGAAAACAAAAGAGAATCATATTTCTCAAAGTCGTAAAAGAAAAGAAGAGTGAAAATTTGGATCTTATGCGTAAAAATGAACGGGTACTAGCTTAGTATCATCTCTTGGTGGCTTTCGTTATTATGTTACTTTTATTGATGATGCAACTAGAAAAACTTGGGTTTATTGCATTCGACAAAAATATGATGTTTTTTATCATTTTAAGAAATGGAAATCTTTGGTTGAGAATGATATAGGATAGAGGTTGAAGTGTCTCAGATTAGACAATGGAGGTGAATAATACAACAAGGAGTTTGATGAATATTGTTCATACCATGGGATTTGTAGATAAAAATAAGTTCCAGAAACACCACAAGAAAATGGTGTGTTAGAAAGGATGAATAGGATAATCATGGAACATGCAAGGAGTATAAAATTGCATGTTGGGTTTCCATTACAGTTCTAGGAAGATGTTGTAGATATTTTTGTTTACTTAATAAACGAAGGACCTTAAATTTCTTTGGATGGTGGCATTCCAGAGGATGCATGGACAACCAAAAAGATAAACTATTCATTTATGAAGACTTTCAGTTGTGAAGCATTTGTCCATATTGATAAAGAAAATAGAACAAAGATTGAAGAAAAATCCAAGAAGTGTACCTTTATTTGATATGGTGTTAATGCTTTTGGTTATTGCTTATGGGATTATGAAAATAACAAAACAATTAGGAGTAGAGATGTAATATTCAATGATAATTTAATGTACAAAGATCAGTTGCAGGAAAGGAAACAGGAAGAAGAAACGCCAGAATACACAATGCTTGATGAGATCACTGAAAAAGAAACTCCAAAGGCACCAAAAAATAAAAAAGTACAACAACAGGAGAAAAAAGTACCTCAAACTCCTGCAAGTGTTGTTAGAATATCTACTAGGTTAATTAGACCCCCTAAATGATCCTATCCTTCACTGTATTATTTATTGTTGATTGAGTCTAGTGAACCAGAAAGTTATGAAGATGTAATGCAGGTAGAAACTAAAAAGAAGTGGGAGCAAGGCATGATAGAGGAAATGGATTCCTTGGTAAATATCTAGACTTGGAACTTGGTTTAGTTGCATATAGGAAAAAGAGCATTGAATAATAAATGGGTTGACAGGTTGAAGGAAGAAGATGGAGGAAAAAAGTGGTACAAGGCCATACTTGTTGTAAATGGGTTTTTTTTGATGAAATATTTTCTCTTGTTATTAAAATGACTTCGATTAGGACCATTTTAAGTCTTGTGGTAGTGGAATATTTGCAACTTGAACAGTTAGATGTAAATGCTTATTTTCTCAATGAGGATTTTGATGAAGATATTTATATGTAGAAATCACAGGGGTGTGAGGTCAAAAGGAAGGATAATTTGGTATGCAGGTTGAAGAAGAGCTTGTATGTCCTAAAGAAAGCTCCAAGGTAGCGGTATTTGAAGTTTGGAATGTTTATGACTAAACAAGGTTATAGTAGATTCCATTCTGATCGCTATGTTTAATATAAGAGGCTAGAAAATGGAATCTATATTATCGTGCTATTGTATGTAGGTGACATGCTTGTTGCAAGGTCTAACATGCAGGACATAAATTTCTCAAGAAGAAATTAGATAATTCATTTGTGATGAACGATTCAGGTGCTACAAATAAAATTCTTGGTATGAGAATAACAATAGATATGAAAAATCACAAATTGACAAGGGTGAGTACATAGAGAAGGTGTTGGAGAGGTTTAGAATGCAAAATGCAAAACCAGTTATCACACATTTGGCCAACCATTTCAAATTAACAAAAGAAATGTGTCCCAAGACACAGGACCAGACAAAATACATGTCCAAGGTCCCTTTTCATCATCAATTTTCAGCTTGATGTATGTGATGGTGTGCACAAGACCAAATATTGCACATGCAGTGGGAGTTGTGAGTAGGTATATGAATAATCCAGGTAAAGAACATTGGGAGGAATTAAAGTGGATTTTCAGGTGTTTCACAGGTATTAGTACTCATGAATTATGTTTTGGAGGTTTATAAACTATTCTATAGGGATATGCTAATTCATATATGGAAGGTGATAAATATAGAAGAAGGAGAACTACATGGTATGTTTTTAATGAAGGTGGAACAAAAATAAGTTGAATTTCGAAACTGCAAAAGGTTGTTTCACTTTCAACAATGAAAGAAGAATATGTAGCTTCTATAGATACTAGTAAAGAGATGATTTGGCTATAGAGGTTTATGGAATAATTGGGAAAATGACAGAAGAATAACAGGTTGTACTGTGACAACCAGAGTGTCATTCATCTTGCAAAGAACTAAACCTTCCATTCTAAGACTAAGCATATACAAATCATGTACCATTTCATATGGTCCGTTTTGGAAAATGGACAATTGAAGTTGGAAAAGATACATACTAGCCAAAATCCTACAAACATGTTAACAAAGGTAGTAACCAAGGAGAAATTGAGTTCCTTCTTAGTTTCAGTTGGTCTTCAAACATGAAGGTAAAGATGAGAAATTTTCCAGGTCCAAGGTGGATCATAGTTCAATAGGTACAAAAGAATTGAATTTGTTGTGATCAGTCTCCAAGCGAGAGATTGTTGGTTGTGGAACCAAATTATATTCTTAAATCATTTGCAGGTTAAAGAAACTATAGGATACACAATTCTCTCCCCCCCAACTCTGAGGGGGACACAATTTTTTTTATAATTAAATTCAAATATTTTAATTTCATATTCAATATGGATCATTCATTATAAGGTCATAGATTTGATGGTAGAAGCTATGTTAGGGTTTTTTTCCCTAGAAGGAAACCCTCTTTTATGAGGAATTGTGTTGCGGGTGTGTGTGTAGTAGAGTGAATATTATATTATGAGAGAGGATATTGTGAGAGAAAGAAGAGGAAGTTACAAAAGATGTGATGTAGGTTGTATCCCTTTATTTGTTGGATAATAAAAAGGGAAGGACTTGGAAAATTTCTCTGGTGGAGGTAGACCACATTGGGTGAAACACATATATATGTGTATCTTCTGTGTTTTATTTCCACCTTTGTTTTATTTTATTGCTCTACGATCTTGCTTTTCTAACATGAAGGAACTGTATATAAAATTTGTTAATGGAACAAAAACATAATGTTAAATGACTGCTAGAAAGGAATTCAGTAGGCTACAAATCCTATTCACATAAGAATCCTCGATTACATTTTAAAACATAATGCATGAATGGAAAATTGAGATATGACAGAAACTTGACAACCTTGATTTTATTTGGTAAATGTGCAAAATGCACTGACTCAAAATAAAATTATGAGCTAGTTGGGGATGTTGGAGTATCTGTTATAGACAGGAAATGTCAATCTAATATTGACTAAAAATTGGTCAAGGAACATAGCAGAAAAATCTCAAATGGGATGGTATGCATAAACAATAAATAAGAAAAGAAGGAACACTTTCCTCACTTTAAAACTATGAATTATGAGGTAGAGTTGTGTACTTTAAAAGAACAACTATGAAATCAAGTACAACTAGTAAAAGAAAAATAAACTAATGAATATGTTTAAATAAAACAATCATGGTTAAATCATGTTATGCAAAGGCAGTGAAGCCTTGAAAATAGGTCAATAGAAATGAAAATTTATGACTGTGTAATAGTCGAAAATAGGGAAGATATTGAATCTACATCGTAGATTTCACAGGTCACATATGCACACCATGTAAACTTTTGGATCTAGGTGTTAACTTTAGCGTAAAGTGACATCACTGTCATGATCTGAATCATTGATATCAAGGGCTATGAGTTGTAGGATCTGGGGAAGGTGCACTTTGGTGCATCATCATCGGAAGTCTTCAGAAAGTGAGAGTTAACCACTGGATAAGAAATCTCAACGATCATGAGAAGTGGTCCAAAGGATTAGCCCATGAATCTAACATGCCACTGCCAAATCGATTGGAGAAAGTAAGAAGTGACCATGTGGATTGGTAGTTACTTGTGCGATGGCCTAGGTTCTAACTACAGTATTACCAACAACCCTTCAACCATCGACCCTTCTGGATACTAGAAGGAAACACAATGAACAAAGTGCATTGCACAGTCTCACCCAAGATGGCTTCAATGGGTGGTTGTGGGACTTAGATGTCTACAACCTTGGGATGGGATGTGTTTCTCTCTCAAGGGAATCAAATATACTCTTTGTTATACCTCAAATCATCATTAGATCTTAGTTTATACCAATAGAACTAATATTCCAATAAGACTTCATTATCCATTATAAAAAAAAAAATTCAATGGTAGGTATTCATCTACTGTAACATAATATTCAGATCTAAACACTAGCTATGACATTCATTTACTTAGTGCACAATAATGCAGCCTTTATCAAATAACATATTCATCATAAATATTGTTAAATCAAAATAACAGTAATAAATGTAACCATTCATACAGATGACATAGATATACCATGGTTCACCCCCTCCTGGGCTACGTCCACAAAAATTCGTCGTTTGGTCTCTTTATTCATATTCTTGCAAAATCCAGTGCTACACACTATACAATTCTTCTGCCACTACATCCGATCTCCATAGATTGTAAAATTCTCTCAACAAGACCTCCTACTCAACAAAAGGATCTACTACATCCTCAACAACACACACACCAACAAAAATGGAAACCTCTTCATCATCCTAATACATTCTACTTATATAAAAATGGGACGATTGTTGGTTGTGGAGCCTGATTATCTTCATGATTCAGGGGTCTTTGTTTTTAGCTTTGTTTATACCCCATGAATACTTTACACCATGGAAGAATGTACACTCCTCCATGTGGGGGAGTGCAGGGGGGGGTTCCAGGGCAAAGCCCCTGAAGGAAAAATTGCCTTGTAAATGTGTATTGTAATTTCATAGTAAATATGAACCGTTCATTATGGGGTCGCAGATCTGATGGTAGAAGTTATATTAGGGTTTTTTTCTCTAGAAGGAAACCCTCTTTTATGTGGGAAATGTATTGTGGCTATGTATCATCGTGAATATTGTATTATGAGTGAGGAGACTGTCAGAGAAAAAAAAGGAAGTTATAGCGGGTGTGTTGTAGGTTGTATCCCTTCATTAGTTGGATAATAATAAAGGAAGGACCTGGCAATTTCTCTGGTGGACATATCCCACACTGGGTGAAACACATATATATGTGTCTCTATTGTATTGTGTATCTTCTATGTTTTATTTCCGCATTTGTTTTATTTTATTGCTCCAGGATCCTATTTTTCTAACAATTGGTATCTAAGGGAAAGGTAACTCACAGGAAAAAAGGGTTCCTAGTTTGAGTGGGAGCAATGGTGGAAGATGGAAAATTTAGGATCGAGAAAATTAATGGCCAAAACTACCAGTTATGGAAGATGCAGATGGAATATTATTTACATCAAAAGGATCTATTCCTACCATTGGGTGGAATAGAAAATAAGTCGATGGCCATGAAGGATGAATAATGGGAGGTTCTTGACAGAAAGGCACTAGGAATGATACGGCTAAGTCTGATAGTGTCTGTGGCTTTCAATATTTCGAAAGAAAAAACAACGAAGGAGATGATGGATGAATTCACTAAACTATATGAAAATCCCTCGATGTTCAATAAGGTGTTTATAATTAATATATTATTTAATATGAAGATGTCAAAAGGTGGGTCTATTGCATATCATTTAAATGAATTTAATACGGTTACTAATCAACTAATTTTTGTAAAAGTGGACTTTGATGATGAAGTCAGGGATCTTTTAATCATGTGCTCATTGCCAGAAAGATGGAATAGTTTGGTTATTTCTGTAAGTAACTCTATCTCTGGTTCAAACACTTTAAAAATTGATGATGTTTTTGGTGTTATCCTTAGAGAGGAAATGCGACAGAAAAACATCAATGAGACATCAAGTAATGTGTTGAACATGGAGAACAGGGGAAGATAAAAGGATAGAGAAAAGGGCTCAGGAAACCATGGGAATTCTAGGAAGGACAGATCCAAATCTAGACTGGGAAAGATAGAGTGCTATAATTGTGGGAAGAAAGGACATCTAAAGAAAGACTACAGAGCTCCAAAGAAGCAAAGAGATGGACAATAAGAGAAAAATCAGTAAACAAATGTAACAGGTGATGTGTTACAATATTCTTTGATTCTTTCTATAGATAATATTTTTGAGTCTTGGGTAGTACATTTAGGGGCTTCATTTCATGCCACACCCCATAGGAAATTTTTTCTAGATTATGTGCAATTTGATTTCGGATAGGTTCATTTGGGTGATGATGCACCATGCAAAATTGTTGGGATGGGAAAGGTAAAAATAAAGCAAAGGAATGGGAACCAATGGTTGTTGAAAGATGTAAGACATGTTCCATATATAAGGAAAAATGTAATTTCAACAAGTCATTTGGCAAGTGAAGGTTGTATATCCATATTTACATGTAAGGTGTGGAAGGTCACCAAAGGATCATTGGTGATATCAAAATGAGAGAAGGTAGGTACATTGTAATTATGTAGTGGTAATACTAACTCTTTTATCTCTTTAGATTCTATAGGAGTGGATACAACATTGTGGCATCATAGGCTTGTTTAAATGTGTTGAACCTACACAGAATAGATCTAGCTAGAAAATACTACACACATTTGCAAAGAGAAATTGAGAAAGAAGAAGCAAGATAGAAAGAATGGAAGAATTCTCATTCACCATGTTCCACACTCAAAGAGTGAATAATTTACAATATATATAGGATACATGAGTAACTAATAATCCATAGTGGTGTTCTAGAGTGATATGGACACACACCAGTAGTTACGGGAGTGAACTACCACCTAGTCTAGTCTCTCAGGAAGTTACGAGAGTGAACTGGCACCTAGCTGAGTTAACTAGTCAACTAGTCTTCAGTTAACTGACTGAACAAAGAGTAGTGAGTTGGTGGTGATCCCAATGTTGCATGGTGACAAAATCAATGCAACATCTAAACTCAACTCAACTAGTCAAAATGAAGTGTCAATTGAAAGAGAATATTCTCCAGGTGGAATATTCTCCCCTAAAATATAGGAGACTAGATAATGACTAATTATGACTAATAAACAAGGAATAAACTTAGGAAAAAAAAATCCTACGTGTGTGTGAAGTAACTCCAATGCCCCCCCTGAACATCACTATGGTGAAAATAAAGAATGGGTCTCGGCAATGAGGCCATGTTAGGTACCCAAATAAAAAATATACACTGAACTAAATGAGGAAAGAGGGAAAACCTCATGGCAAACACCCCTCCCCTCAAATTACAATGCATATAAAAAAAAAGAGAAGGAACAAAAAGCATTTGCTAAGCAACCTTGCCCTTCACTCCAAGAAGACCTCGCAACTGTGCAAGTTTGTGCTCGTTGAATATTCTATTGAAGATGTAGATGTCTGCATGGATCTGATGAAGTATATGAATCATTGATATTTCCACACATGTCCACTTTATCTTCTTGTTATGAATAAGATCCAAATAAAGTTTGGGTGAAATTTTAAAAACCGTACGGCCGTTTCCAGGAAAATGTTGAAATTTTGTTGATTTTGAAACGATCATAACTTCACTTTCTGGACTTCATTTCGGACGATTTGTTTTTTGAAATTAGACATTTTTCCGAGAGGAATTCAAATATCCAATTTGTTTCTGCAAATTTTTCTCAGAAAATATTAGAATGGCGTATGATGTGCGCGGCTCCCTTTTTGACTCCTGAGATGAATGCATGGTGCATGCAAAAGTGTCTGCATGTGACTCCTGAGATGCATGCCATATATCTTCCACGTGAATTTCATAAAACAATTCTTAAATGGAGTAGACATCATCTTAAATTAATGGAATACAAATTTCTGCAAATACTTTTGTAGAAGACTCTTCATAATCAGAGCTTGATCTTCTGGCTCTATTTGTTCGATCTCCTACATGAAATATTCACAATATTAATTATTCCCAAATAGAACCTCCAATCTGGTCCATAATTCATTTGGAGTTGATCCTTGTGATAATTCATATACTTGATGGAAAAGTTTGGAAAAAACAGACATGTCAATACTTCCTATGGCCATATATTGTCTATTGAGAAAGTCATTTTTCTCATCAACAGAATCAGGATCTACTTCCATTTCCATATTTATTTGGTACAGGCCTCTGCATCTAAGATGAATAAGAATTTTTTTCTTCCATTCCAAATAGTTATGAGGCGTGAGAAGTATTTCCGGCGAATAATCTATCTTTTTGTTGTCTTCAATCTTTTGTACCTACAAAAAATGATTTGGTGTAGCTTTTTCTTAGAAGTTCGTCAGCTCTAATACCATGTAAATGTGTTGAACCTGCACAAAATATATCTATCTAGAAAATACTACACACATTTGCAGAGAGAAATTGAGAAAGAAGAAGCAAGATAGAAAGAATGGAAGAATTCTCATTAATCATATTCCACACTCAAAGAGTGAATAATTTACTATAGATATAGGATACATGAGTAAATAATGAGCCATAGTGGTGGTATAGATTGATCTAGACACACACCAATAGTTACAAGAGTAAACGACCACCTAGTCTAGTCTCTCAGGCAATTACAGGAGTGAACTGCCACCTAGCTGAGTTAACTAGTCAACTAGTATTTAGTTAACTGACTAAACAAAGAGTAGTGAGTTGGTGATGATCCCAATGTTGCATGGTGAAAAAACCAATGCAACATATAAACTCAACTCAACTAGTCAAACTGAAGTGTCAACTGAAAAATAATATTCTTCAGGTGGAATATTCTCCCCTAAAATATAGGAGACTGGATAATGACTAATTATGACTAATAAACAAGGAATAAACTTAGGAAAAATAAATCCTAGGTGTGTTTGAAGTAACTCCAACAACTTGGACACATGAGTGAGAAGGGGATGTAGATACTTCACAAAATAAATTTGTTTCCAGATCTTAAACAGATTGATTTGGATTTCTGTGAGAATTGTGTTTATGGAAAACAAAAGAGAGTCATATCTCTCATAGTAGGAAAAGAAAAGAAGAGTGAAAGGTTAGAGCTTGTGCATACAGATTTATGGGGACCATCTCAGGTATCATCTCTTGGTGGCTCTCGTTATTATGTTACTTTTATTGATGATGCAACTAGAAAAACTTGGGTTTATTGCATTCGACAAAAAATTGATGTTTTTGATACTTTTAAGAAATGGAAATCTTTGGTTGAGAATGAGACAGGAAAATGTTTAAAGTGTCTTAGATAAGATAATGGAGGTGAATATTACAACAAGGAGTTTGACGATTTTTGTTCATGCCATGGGATTTGTAGAGAGAATATAGTTCCAGGAACACCACAAGAAAATGGTGTGTCAAAAAGGATGATCATGGCAATCATGGAGCCTACAAGGAGTATGAGATTGCATGTTGGTTTTCCCTTACAGTTCTGGGAAAATGATTTAGATATTGTTGTTTACTTAATAAACATAGGACCTTCAAGTTCTTTGTATGGTGGAATTCTAGAGGAGGCATGGACAGGTAAAAAGGTAAACCATTCATTTTTGAAGACTTTTGGTTGTGAAGCATTTGTTGATATTGATAAAGAAAATAGAACAAAGCTTGAGGCAAAATCCAAGAAGTGTACCTTTATTAGATACGGTGTTAACGATTTTGGTTATCACTTATGGGATTATGAAAATCACAAAATCATTGAAATTAGAGATGTCATATTCAATGAGAAGGTCATGTACAAATATCAGTTGTAGGGAAAGATACAAGAAAAAGAAAAACCAGAATACACAATGCTTGATTCGATCACTGAAAAAGAAATTCCAAAGGAACCATAAAATCAAAATGTACAACAACATGAGCAGAAGGTACCTTAAATTCTTGCAAGTGTTGTTAGAAGATATACCAGGTTAAGTAGACCCCCTGAACGATACTGTCCTTCATTGTATTATTTATTGTTGATTGATTCAGGTGAACCAGAATTTTATGAAGAGGAAATCTAGGTAGAAACAAAAAAGAAGTGGGAGCAAGGTATGAAAGAAGAAATGGATTCCCTGATAAATAACCAAACTTGGGATTTGGTTCAGTTTCCTGTAGGAAAAAGAGCATTGCAGAATAAATGGGTTTACAAGTTGAAGGAAGAATATGGAGGAAACAAGTCGTACAAGGATAGACTTTTTGTAAAATGGTTTGCACAAAATAAAGGTATAGATTTTGATGACGTATTTTCTCATGTTGTTAAAATGACTTCAATTAGGACTATTTTAAGTCTTGTGGTAGTAGAAGATTTGCATCTTGAACAATTAGATGTAAAAAAAACTTTTCTCCATGGGGATTTGGAGGAAGAGATTTATATGCAACAACCACAGGGGTATGAGGTCAAAGGGAAGGAGAATTTGGTATGCATGTTGAATAAGATCTTGTATGTCCCAAAGAAAGCTCCAAGGTAGTGGTATTTGAAGTTTGACAGGTTTATGATAGAATAAGGTTATATTAGATGTCATTCTAATCACTATGTTTATTTTAAAAGGATAGAAAATAGAAGCTATATTATCTTGATATTGTATGTAGATGCCATGAGTGTTGTAGGGTATAATATGTAGGATATAAATTTTCTCAAGAAGAAATTAGCTAATTCATTTGTGATGAAGGATTTGGGTGCTACAAAGAAAATCCTTGGTATGAGAATAACAAGAGGCGGGAAAAATCACAAATTGACATTGTATCAGGGTGAGTACATAGAGAAGGTGTTGGAGAGGTTTAGAATGCAAAATGCAAAACCAGTTAGTACACCTTTGGCCGACCATTTGAAATTAACTAAGGAAATGTGTCCCAAGAAACGGGAGGAGATAGAATACATGGATAGGGTCCCTTATTCATCAACATGTGGTATCTTGATGTGTGCGATGGTTTTCACAATACCAGATATTGCACATGCAGTGGGAGTTGTGAGCAAGTATATGAACAATCTAGGTAAAGAACATTGGGAGGTAATAAAGTGGATTCTCAAGTATTTGAGAGGTACTTCTACTCATGCAATATGTTTTGGAGGTTCAGAAAATGTTCTAAAGGGATATGTTGATTCAGATATGGTAGGTGATAAAGATAGTAGGAGGAGCATCACAGGGTATGTTTTTACTATAGGTGGAACAACAGTAAGTTGGATTTCGAAACTACAAAAGGTTGTTGCACTTTCAACAATAGAGGCAGAGTATGTTGCTGCTACTAAGGCTAGTAAATAGATGATTTGGTTCTAGAGGATTATGGAGGAATTGGGAAAGAAGCAGGATAATAACAGGTTGTACTGCAATAGTGAGAGTTCCATTCATATTGCAAAGAAATCAACCTTCCATATGAAGACTAAGCATATACATCTCAGGTACCATTTCATACGATCCATCTTGGAAGATGGACATTTGAAGTTGGAAAAGTTACACACTAGCCAAAATCCTGTAGACATGTTAACAAAGGGAGTAAACGGGGAGAAATTGAGTTCCTGCTCAGTTTCAGTTGGTATTCATTCATGAATATGAAGATGAGAAATTTTGTAGGTCCAAGAAGGATCATAGTCCAACATATACAACAGTGGTGGAGTTGTTGAGATCAGTCTCCAAGTGGGATATTGTTGGTTGTGGAGCCTGATTATATTCCTAATTTAGAGGTCTTTGTTTTCAACTATGTTTATACCCCATGAAGACTTTACACCCCGAAATAATGTACACTCCTCCATGTGGGGAGTGTAGGGGGGGTTACCCCCCCTACGGGGTCCGGGGGAAAGCAGGCCCCCGACGGGGGTTCGAGGGACAACGTTCCCTGATGGAGTTTCAGGGGTGAAGCCCCCGAAGTAAAAATTACCTTATAAATGTATATTGTAATTTCATATTAAATCTGGATCGTTCATTATAAGGTCGTAGATATGACAGTAGATGTTGTGTTAGGGTTTTTTTACCTAGAAGGAAACCCTATTTTATGAGGGAAATGCATTGTGGCTATGTATCATTGTGAATATTGTATTATGAGTGAGGAGACCATGAGATAAAGAAGAGGAAGTTACAGTTGGTGTGTTGTAGGTTGTATCCCTTCATTTATTGGATAATAAAAAGGAAGGACCTGTAAATTTATTTGGTGGACATATCCCACACTAGGTGAACCACGTATATCTATGTCTTTATTATATTTTGTGTTTTATTTCTACATTTGTTTTATTTTATTGCTCTGCGATCCTGTTTT
Source organism: Picea mariana (assembly GCA_032191745.1). Lineage (NCBI taxonomy): Eukaryota > Viridiplantae > Streptophyta > Pinopsida > Pinales > Pinaceae > Picea > Picea mariana. The sequence goes on from JASDQU010102539.1 coordinate 213,477, forward strand.
TTTAACAACGGTTCCCTTATAAAAACCCTAACCCTAATAGGATTAGGTTTGTCCACTTTTCAAATGCTCCATCTAGGCTGGTCCTCGATCCAACCATTCTCTAAGTCAATGCTTGTCCACTTTCCAACTCACCTATGTTATAGCCCTATGTTATCACTGAAATTTCATCCACAAATGGTTACAAGAATCCAACATCGTCAAATAGTTATGAGGTCACCCATGGACCAAAATTACCACAAAAGCATTTCCAAAGGGTCAAAAACTATACAACCAGTGACAAAATTAAAGTGTGCTATGACTACAAAGGGCGCGTGCACATGCGCAAAACAAAAACGTAGGAAAAGTGCATATGCGCCCGATGCGCGACTGTGGTCACTAAAAGCCGCGCACATCTAAGAAAAATGAATTTATGAGAGTGGTCGGCCTCCCACACACTTCTGGTTCAGCTTTCAAGTTGATTTGACACTCAAATCTGGACTAGATCCAACTGGGTGGCTGGTCAAAGACCTAAAAATGCCCTAATTATCCTCTTTTCACACGACAAGCTGGTTGCACAATACCTCAAAGAGGTGCTATAAAACAAGGCCATGGGTGCACTTCATTCTTAAGGAATTCAATAGCAAAGTTATGATGCTACTATTCTCCTAATAAATCCTCTATTCTCATCAAGAGTATACTAGCACCATTACATTGGGTAATCCATCTCACCCCTTGAGTGGATTAGCAAATAATTCTTTCACCATTTTCATTCAAAGTTGTAAGAAGAGCTTATTTGTGGGGGTCCAAGAGCCCTCCCTTGGAGGAATAAGGGACTCATAGTCCTCTTTCTTCTTGGTGTTTTCTTTCACTGATATAAAGCTTACCATTGGTGACATGAGTCTTATTGTTTCTTTTGTTCTTATGTCCCTATGCTCATTAGTTTAGTTGTTATTTTATTTCTTAGTTTAATTCTTAGTTTTTCTTTTATATTTCTTTCTCTAACCCTTTTCCTTACAACTGTCCTGCTTAGCAAACCCAACTAAGCTTGCAAGCACCTCTGTTTTGCTCATCTAGGTGGCAAAAGAGGCGCAACAGATTAGCAACTCCAATGGGGAAAGGTATCAATTTCCTACCCCATTTGGGTTTTATAGCTCTTATTTTGGTTTATTTAAACTGTAAGTGCATTAACCGGCCCAAGCCGACCTGCAAAACATCCAATTCCAAGTTGAATTGAGAGAATTCCATCCAGAATTTTCTTCACGACTGTGTGTCAGTTGTGCGTGGGTTTTTTGGCCCACAGACACGCATCGTCCGCACATGCACTGAAACCATAGTTCTGTTCTGCGCACCCGTACCCAAAAGCTTGTTTCGGTCTGTGCACAGGCGCTCAGTGCGCCTCTGTCTACACTAAGACCTGCACACCTGTGTAGAAAACTACACATTGTAAGGTTTTTTGTGATTTGGGGAGGGTCCCTAGCCTTCTTAAAAGTGATTTCATGCATGTTTTAAGCTGCACCACACTTAGTTCCCTCTTCATATAAAGGGATTAATCAAAACACATAGGCACTTAGGGGGTTTAAAATCATTATTTCCTCTTTTTCTTTCATTTTTTGCCACATGGATAGCCTTCTTTGACTAAAAGTATAAGTTTGAATCATTTCTAATCACATAAAACTTTCATTTGGGACTAGAAGTTGGATAACAATCACTTAGTATGCTCTTCTCTCACGCTTCCAAGCGACCTTGAGAATCAGAAAAAGATTGTAGGACAATTTCATCTCCCTTAAAATGACTAAAACCTTTAGGAGAGGAAAACATCCCCTCTTGGGACTCCTCTTAGTTTATTATTCAAACACATCTTAAGATTGTAACGAGCCCATACATGCCCACATGCTACAAAGATAGGATAGTGTTGAAATTTACTTTCTTATATTAAATCACTAGGGAAGTTTAAAGGTTTTGTAACGGGCCCATACATGCCCACATCTAGGATAGTTTCAAATCTTTTCTTAGATTAAATCACAATAGGGAGTTAAAAGAATAGTAAAGGACCCACATGTCCACATGCTAGTTTTCTAGGGACTTTTGAATTACGCAAGGTTGTACCAAAGGCACTTAGTTAATTAGGTAATCAACACCTGTAAGGACCAAGCAAAGTCCACATGTAGCAAGGTGACACCTAATTCATTAAAACATTGGCACACTTTCACTCATTCACACAAAAAAGTCACTTATCACTCACATAGTTTTCTTCTCGAAATGTGGAGGTCAAAGTAAGTTTCCTCCAAAAGGATTCCAAAACACCCCACCCTTTTCTTGACAAAACTATCCACTCCCATTTAATTTCAACAAGGTTGGTTCACACCCCCAATCTCTCAAACAAATCACATCTAAATTTTTTCTAAAAACTCACTAAGTTTCCTCCACAGGAGGTGCCAAAAGAAATTTTTTAGTCTAGGTAGGATTTTGGGGATAGGCAGCCAAATAACTCCCCGTTATCTAGTTCTCACATTGTCAAAACAATAGAAGTTGTCAAATAGGGAACTGAAAATCCTCCAAGTCAAGTGTTCCTAACACCATAAGGTAGGGAGATACCCATGAAGGGTTTAAGGCTGAGGTCAAGTTGTTCTGTGCGTCCCCCCTTGAGGCACCCACCTCTTGGACATGATCTAGCCCATGACCCATTTCTTAGGCCAAAAATCTAAATGTTTCACTTTGACTGAGGTACCTAGTAACCAAATCTTAGGACATATACCCAGGTGGCAATTGTGGGCTACAATTGCACCTTGATCGGATTTTGTGTGGATATTGGGAAATATCACTAGCTCTTTTGAGATATGCCCCCTTTACCCCTCATTATAGCTGATTATTTCATCCTTCACTAGTTTCTCTTCCAGTGACTTCATACCCCACTGTTGAGTACTATTGGAAGGTCCAGTTCTATTTGAGAGGAAGGACGTTACGTCTTTTAGGACACGAGCTTTTGTTTTCTTTTAATCCCCACGCGGAAAAAAACCACTTATCCACTCACACCATGGTCAGGTTCACAAAACACTCACACCATGGCTGGAGCTAATCCTCNAAAGATGCCATATTTGGCCTCTCTTAACATACCAGATCCAAGCAAACTCACAAATCATCCTATATTGCATGACCCCACATGGCCTGCAATGCCTACCAAACTACCTTGAGACATCCCCAAGTTTGAAGGAAAGGTAGGAAGTGATCCTGTGAACCATGTCATGAATTTCCACCTATGGTGCTCTTCCTATAGCATTATGGATGATTCCATCATACTATGATTATTTCAACACACACTCACTGGCCCATCAGCCAAATGGTATGTAGATGAAAAATCGGGTCCCATGTGATCTTTGAGTCCTTGGCCAAAGCATTTTTAACCTTCTTCCAGTTACCAATCCGCCACGACAATGGTCTTAAACTACTCTCTAATTTCAAACAAACCTCAGCCACACATATCGTTGATCACATTCACGAGTGGAGTGGACGATGTAGTTTGTGCAAAGCTGAAACCACCAAACAACAGTGTCTTGACTGGTTTCTCAGATCACTTGTCTCTCTCTCGGTAAAGATGCCTCTTCCACCTTCCCTCAATCCGAAGAGGAAGCCATCAGTAAGGCTCAACAATATGACCTCATCTATTCACAATCAGGGTACTTATACACAGTACTTCCTGATCTCCCCAAACCCGTGCCATTCAGTCAAGACAAACCTGAGATGTCTCACTCAACAAATGGATTGATTGGTAATACCACACACCACAGTCCTCAACCCCAACCACCACCAATATATGGCACACCTCAATATATTTTGGCATATGGGGGAACCTCTCATTACCCCCCACCCCCTTATCAACAACCATACCCTGTTGCTATTCCTCCACCCATTAGTGGGCCACTGTCGGCACCCCCAATACACCCACCTATCCAAACAAGTTCTGGTACCCCCTCTACCTCAACTTATACTTTAAGTAATAGCGAATGCGCCACGCCTTCCTATATACCTTATGGATCACAACTCCCACAGAATCCGTACTTTCCATTTCCTGGTCCTCCACAACCCATGACACCCCCATACCCTCACGTTGGGGTGAATTTTGTTCAACCCTCTCCCATTCAGCAATATCAAAATTTCGAACAGATGAATACGGAAAATCCGACCCACCCATCGAATAATTCCAAAAATAAAGGAAGAAACAGGAACAATAACAACCCAGGTCAAGGCGAGAATCAACCCCAACAAAACCAACCTACTGGGGGCAACCAGAACCAAGGGAATCAGAACCCCTAGGGGGGCAATAACAACAGGCGTCAAGGGAGAAATAGCAATACTATTAAAACCACCTTCCCTTGTGCCCTTTGCAGTGAGTTCGGTGATTATACTCATCATTGTCCCCAAATCATTGATTTTAAATGGATGAAAGACTCAGGCAGTCTACCACATCCTCCAGCACTGCCTGCCCCTCAGCAGGCCCCATAAAAATACATGCAACAACCACCCCCAGTCATGCTACAGAATCCCATTCCACACCAGGGTGTCATAAACACCCAAAAAGACATGAAACCTACCCCACCACAGTTGGGACAATACCTCAATCCTAACAATCTCGCAGATCATACCATCCTCCTCACCAGTGAGGAAGAAATCCTTCTGCAAACACGTAGTTTTCAATACTGTGCACCTGTTGAGTCTCCTCCCATTTCCCCAGAAATAATCCCAACACCGACGGGACCCCCATTGGTCATTCCTTGCCCTAACGTCGAAACACCTCTTTGCATCCCTCGCATCCCATTGCGCAGGAATGTCCACAACCCCCAAGCTAGGGCGGCTCATAATTACAGTTTGGTCGATGAATTAGCACAATCCTCGGCTACCATGTCAATCTTAGAGGTCCTTCAAACTTGTCCCACTCAGCGAAAATCATTATTTTCCACCTTGGGGGCAGTCGACCCCATGAATAATCAACTCATCACATTTGATCTCGATAGCAGAGAATTTCGCCTTCCCGCTTTGATCTCTTTTCAAATCCTAGTAAAAATTTGAAACATTACAGTTCATCGGTGCATCATCGATGAAGGTGCATCCACATGCATTATGTCCAAATCTGTATGGAAGAAACTTGGCTCCCCTGAACTCATCCCATCTGCCATTACCTTAAGAGCTTATGATAGACGACCATCATCTCTTGAAGGGCTCTTCCAAAATGTCCCCGTAGAACTCGAGGGCAAGACCATTCTCATCGACATTAAATTTATCGACACCCCACTTGATTATAATATCCTGTTCGATTGTAGCTACATGTACGTTATGAAGGCAGTTGCCTCTTCTGTCTTTCAAACAATGATGTTCCCCCATAACGAGAAGATCATTACCATTGACCAAGTCTCACATTATGAGCCTAACCCTTCTGCCAACATCAATAACATTCTCCCTCTCATCCACATGAGTCATGACACATACCCACTCATCGAAATGGGTCCCAAAATTTTCAAAGACCCATCATTGTTAGGAACTTACCATGGTGCACCACCACTTCTTCATCCTTCCAATCAAGTATGTGTCGTATCATCCAATGGAAATGACATAGAGGATACCCTTCCTCCTAGGGAGGCTTCTATCATATCTGACATCCCACTAGTTACGGAGCTCCCCCCTCACRAGCCTCCTGCGAACTCATCGACTCCACCAGTCCACATTTCCACCTCTCCCCAAGGCCATATCCCAATTTGGGAGACAGTTCCCCAAGCCATTACTCAAATCCCCTTCTTCTACCCTCCACCTGGCGTACAAGCTTTCCAAGTAGCCGCAACACTTACCATCCCTAATATGGTGTTAGCAATTCCAGTTTGTTATTTACATCCACCAGAGATGGTCCCTCAACCATCCCTTCCCCCCCAAATGGAAGGAATCCCAATGACGATTCCCATACTCACTCCCACCATACCCTCTACACCCCCACTCACTACCCTCCCAGCCACAGCTAGGGGCAGGCGAAAGAAGAAGGAACCCATAGCTCCACTTCCCCCACACGTCCAACCTCCTTGAGCGCTATGTGAGAAAGATGGACACCAAACCAAGAACTGCCCATCTCTACCCAAGTTATGGAACCTGATTCCACTCAATCAAACACTATCAACGCTTGCCACTATAGTAAGTACTGTCGCTACATCCCCTCACTCAAGTAGTAAAGGGCTGCGAACCAAATTTGCTTGCGCTATATGTTTAGAATATGGCCATTATACACACCATTGCCCAACACTTCCACGCTTCTGGCAGACATTAGCTGCAGTACGCCAAAGCTTCCAGAACGAACCCAACCCAGCTACATCATCCCTACCAAAAATCACTGACATCCATTATGTCACAACTTCAGTCAATGAACGTATGATATGCCCTTGCTCTCTATGTGAATCCTTAGATCATTTTACATACCAGTGTCCTATGATCATTGAATACAGGCAACACCAGTTGACCCTGATTCAAACCCTTGCAGCCCCTATAGAATCGATAGTTGACCATACCTCATCACTAAATATTCTTCATATCATTTCTCCTAAACTCAAGGCACTCCCAATACATCCATGGTTCTTGGATGACTTATTCGAGGATTCACCCCCAAATCCCCCCAATTCTCCCATTCATTTCCCTACGGAAACTTTACACCCAACTACCACTGGTACTCCTCAATACTTCGATATTTGGTTTATGTCAAGTGAACCATCGCAATCTCATTGTGTCATTCCCCCTGCTTCTTCATCACCAAGGGACAGCCACACAACGACAGTCACTGATATCACTCTTTACGACCCCTTGTATTCCCACCAATTCCACTGTGACGAGGACATACTTGAAGAGTTAAACACCCCCAACTACCCATGGGATGTGCTACACCATAGAGTGCTCTTCTTTCCACAGGAAGCCTCCATGCCTCCTAACCAACACCCCATATACCCGGTCGAAACCAAGGATTTTATCCCATCAGGGCATATCGACTGGTTCAACAACCCCATTCCTGCCCCTGATGATTTTGAAGAAGGCAACATAGCCAACATTTCCCCGACCATCAAAATCGATATTTCCATAAAAAATGGAGTCGTCGAGGAAATCACCATTGGCACCGCTTGCACTCCTCAAGAAATCACCGCCTATAAATCCCTCTTCCAAGAATATTGGAATATTTTTGCCTGGTCATACACAAAAATGCTTGGCCTCGATCCCTCTATTGTCGAACATCGCATCGACACCTGGCCTAACATTACACTAGTGCATCAAAAACAAAAACTGCTACACCCATCCAAAGAAGTGGCCATCAAAGTCGAGATTGACAAATTACGCACGGCTGGGTTCATCTACCCCATCGCCTATACATCATGGTTTTCCAACCCTGTACCCGTTAACAAAAAACAGGGCATAATCTACGTCTGCACAAACTTTCACAATCTCAATTACGCATGTCCCAAAGACAACTTTCCAATGCCTTTCATCGATCAAATCATCGATGACTGCACAGGCCATGAGGCTCTATCCTTCATAGACAATTTCTCTGGTTATAATCAAATCCAAATTCACCCAGCCGATCAATACAAAATCGCATTCACTACCCCTTGGAGTACTTTTGCATATCGTGTCATGCCTTTTGGCTTAAAGAATGCTGGCACAACTTTCCAATGGGCTATGACATACATTTTTCATGATCTGGCTCATATCATCCTTGCATACTTGGATGACCTCACAACTCGATCCAAGAAACGCACCCAACATCTTGATGATTTACAGATCATCTTTCAATGGTGTCGTCAGTACATCATCCACTTGAACCCCCTCAAGTGCGTGCTCTACGTCATTGTGGGACACCTCCTTGGATTCATCGTTTCCCAAAGCGGTATTACCGTGGACCCCCTCAAAGTCCAAGCCATCATAGAAATTCCACCCCCTCGGAATTTACATCAACTCCAGAGCCTCCAAGGAAAAGCTAACTTTCTATGGAGATTTGTCCTAGACTACACCACTCGAGCACATGGTTTCCTTCGCTTACTATGCCACGACATCCCATTTCACTGGGATGAACATGCCCAAAAAGAATTTGACAATCTTAAAATGGCGCTATCTAACACCCCTTTAATTAGTTCACTCGACTATAATAGCGACTATATACTCTACATATCAGCATCAACTCTCTTAGTAGCAAGAGTTCTCGTTCAAATCGGTGATAAAAATCGTGAGCATGTCATTTAATACATTAGTAAAAACCTCTCAGGGCCACCCTTGAAGTATAAACATGAAGAGAAACTATCCCTTGCAGTCATCCTTGCATTCGAGAAACTACATCATTACATTTTGCTTCGCACGACTAAGGTCATAGTAGATTCCAACCCTATGCAATACTTGCTCAGTCATCAGCAAATTAATGGAAAATTTGCTCGATGGATTGTTATCCTTCAGGAGTACAATCTTGAATTTTCAACACCCAAGAGTAAGAAAGTTCTCGTCCTCGCTGAACTTGTCACAACCTTCCCCTCTGATACTGCTAGTGCCCCCGTCAATACCGACTTCCCTGACGAACATCTCTTTACATCACTTTAGACGATCCTTGGTACAGTGACCTTCTCGTCTACCTCCAAACCCAAAATTTTAGTAACCACCTCTCATGAGATGATCGTCGTTGTATTCGCCACCAGGCCCCCCACCATATCCTCATCAGAGATATCTTATATCGGCGAGGAGTTGACACCATACTTTGTCGATGCTTGACTATCAACGAGGCCAATAGAGTCTTGAACGACTGCCATAGCGGCGCATGTGGAGGCCATCTTTCGGAAATGTCCACTGCTCAGAAAATCATCAGAGCAGGTTATTTTTGGCCTACATTGTTTCATGATTGTATTCATGCCATGAAGTGATGCAAGAAATGTCAGCTTTACGCCAACAAAGCATGAGCACCACCTGCTCTTCTTCACCCAGTCATTACTGCCGGCCCCTTTTGTAAATGGGGCATCAACTTCATGACTTGTAATCCCTCGTCCAGCAATGGACACAAATACATTGTTGTCGCCGTCGATTACTTCACAAAATGGGATGAAGCTATGCCCAACTTCAACAACACTGCTGACATTGCAGCGCATTTTTTCTTTAATCAGGTCATATCCCACTTTGGAGTACCACTCCAACTAGTTTCCGATCACGAGAAACACTTCGAGAATGAGATTTTTGTCGAACTCTCATCTCGGTTAGGATTCTCCCACGAGTTTGCCTCACCATATTACCCTCAGTCTAAGGGACAGGTCGAAGAAGTTAACAAGGTCCTCAAGATCATGTTATAGTGCACGGTTAATAAACATAAGACCAAATGGCATCATATGTTATTTTCCACGCTATGGGATTACCGTACGGTCGTGAAAACGACCACTGGTTTCACACCATTTCATCTAGTCCATGGAGTTGAGGCCACTCTTCCCATCGAGTGTGAAATTCCCACCTTATGCACCGCCATTGAGCTATTACCCGACACTGCTCCAATGGAGCAGTGCTTGCTGAACTTAGAGTCCCTGGATGAAGATCGTTTATATTCATTATAGAGCAATGAGGCAGCCAAAAAATAGTCAAAGGACACCTTTGATCGCCATGTCAACCTTTGCTCATTTCACGAAGGCGACCTCATCCTTTCTTACAATATTGCTCACGATACCTACGGTCATGGAAAATTAGAGTCACTATGGCATGGCCCCTATATCATTCAACATTGCCTCACCAAAGGTGCATACATCCTGGCTTCCCCCGAAGGCCTCTCTCTCAAAGAACCCGTCAACAGGTTATACTTAAAAAAAATTTACATCTAAGTGTAGCCATTTTTACTTTAGGTTATTTCTTTTATAGTGTTTTTAATCTTTTTTCCATCCCTCACGTCTAAAACTATAATTTGTGCTATTGACAGATGCTTCCTCCACCGGCCTACCACATCGGTTACGCCGATGGCGCCAACCATTGGACACAAAATCTCGCTTCGACAGCTTGGGCCCTCTATACCCCCTCACATGAAATGCTCCACTCTAGTAGCATATGTTTGGGTTCAACAACCAACAACCAAGCCGAATACACTATCGTCATTGGCCTCCTAGCCGATGTCGAGCATCATCGTATTCGTCACCTTAGCGTCTTTCTCGACTCTCAACTAGTCATCCTCTAGCTCAACAATGTGTACCGCATCTGCGATCCTTTCCTCTTTCGCAAATACCTGCAAGTTAGACTTTTATCTCAAAATTTTGATTTCATTACATTTACACATATTCCAAGACAATTGAATCAAATTACAGATAACTTAGCTAAAATTATGTTAGATTGGCATATATCACATCAAGATACCTCTACACATACATGAAACTATCAAAAATCTATCACAACATATATATATTAGACATCATCAACACATTAACAAAACACATGTAAACATCATGTAGATCCCAAAATGTATACTCATATATATATAAATCGGTCCACAATGCCATCAAAATGTTTACTTCCAAATATGCAAACATCTGCAGGCCTGTGAAGCACCTTGGTACAAAACTAGCGCCACTACACCAAAATGGGCTCACCAACCTATATACAACATACAAAAAATACATAGAGCGACACTCAAGGTGCCTCTAGAGCACCACCTCCTACACCTCCCTCAGGCAGTGGTCCCCCACCCACTAATGGTCCCTCCGGACTGGGAGGTAACCGTCCGGTCATCGCAGCACTGGCTACTGCTGCTCACCGTACCACGGCCCGCCACAATGATGGAACTCCCACACACTTCTCCAGGATGCCCTCATCCTGGATGTGCGACCACATGCCCTCAGGCATGCACTATAGCACCACCTTCAAGTGGCGACGAATATCCTTAAAATATCCCCTGGCGTCCGTCGAAGGAGCATGCGATGGCTTGGCACCTGGGTCATCAAAACAACATCTCCTTTCTACTCTCTCATCATCAGCTGGTTTCGCCTCGGCGTCCTCGCATCAACGTCTCTCTCCTATCCGCGGCCCTCCCCACGGTAGTCTCCCCGGCTCCTAGCGAGCTGACGCTCTCAGCAACTCAACCTTGCACCCACGAGGTCCCACATTTGCACATACAAACAACCAAATGATAGTATCAACATCTATACAAAATACACATGTCACGCTATCTCAAAAATCAACATATCAAACTCATAAACATACCTCGGTGATCAAAAACCTCCCCTGGAGGTAACACCATGTTTGGATCACCCTGGAAGTCAACACCAACGTATGGATACTGCAATATAACCTGCGGCATCTGCCCCCACACCTGTTCTGCCTCAGCTATGAAAAAATTACCGCCCTCGCCACCACCATGGCGAACCAAAATCATCGACCACTGCCTTAGTCACGGCTCTCATGCACCAAGAGCACCCAATAAAATCCTAGGGCGCAACATCGACACCCTCTCCAAAAACCAGGCCACCAAGATGGACCCAAAGGCAAAGTCCCCTATGTCGGTAGACCAACATCTGTCCAGTTGCCCCACCATCCTGGCATGCAGCGTCAACCCCCAAGCAAAGTGCTCCTCGGCCAATTCCCTCCCCATAACACTCAGCTGACCACCACTGATCCGCTGAGTCGCAAGGGACCCATACACCCTCATAATCATCATTTCTACACAGCGATGCGCTAGAGCATCCATCACCCCGATGCTCACGATGCAGCCCGACATGTAGTTCTCCCTCGAACAGTACCTTTGGCCCAAAGTCTCTAACGACACGTCCATAGATAACACCGGATCCATTGGTAGGGGCGTTCCTTGAAAATAGAGCCCAGTAAAAAAGTATATGTCCTCCACCGCAGTGAAGGAAATTTGCTCTCCCCACACCATAAAGCAATGTAGGTCYAGACTCCACATCTTGATCAGAAACTGCAGGAGATACTCCTACGCCTGTATCAATGGGCACTCGAAGAACTTCAGCAACCCACAGGCTTCCAGAGTGGCATGAACCCCCGACTCCTCAATAGCCATGGCATCCCTCAGCTGGGACTAATCCCTCTCTCGCCAGCCGACCGACATCGTGCCAAATGATTGCCTGCAACCACATAATACAGTCCTAGGTTAGCCATATTGACCATAAAAAACATTAGAAAAGATAAGTTTTGCACCCGTTAGCCTTGCCCCCAAGGAACGGTTGTTTAACCCACAGGCGCGCACATATGCGTGCATGTTCACCTCGCAGACGCGCACATATGCGTGCCTATCCATCCCATAGGCGTGCCTATCCATCCCATAGGCACGCATGCATGGGTGCCTACTCACCCTATAGGGGCACCTCCATGGGCCTCTATCATGAACAAAGGCACGCATCAAAGCGTGCCTGTCCACTACACAATCGCGCACTCATGCACGACTGTGTAGAAAATAGGCGCACATGTCATGCATGCCTTTGTCCCCCCTATGGGTGCACCCATGCATGGCTATTCAGATAATAGGCATGCACTCATGCACACATATTTCTGGATCGCTCGCACACTGGGGGTCCCACACCCATAAAATCCCCTGTACGGCCCTCCGTACAGACCCTGCCCAGAAATTGAAAATCTACTTCTATGTAGGACAATAAGACTACCAACCTAAAGCTTGTTGGTCCTGGATCAGCTGCCTCGTTCTCCCAGAATCTCCAAATCTCCTTCGAATACCTCTTTTCCAGTCACTCTAGCAGCAAGTACAAATGAGGTGGCAATGTGGGCTGTACAGCTATATATAAGATTTTCTGCCAAACTTTCAATCACCATTCCGGGAGCTCCAGGTGTCCATTCTTTGATCTATCTTCAACCACGAGATCATCTTCCTGTCATCTACATCAAGACAGTCCCTAGGCCACTTTTTATCCTTAGCCCCCAGGGCGCCATTTTTTCATACCCCGTCTAGGTATGCATGCTCATGTTCAAAATTATCAAATAAATTCTTGTATGTTTGATTCTCTTCAAATATTGTTCACGTCGGGTATTTGGTTTTCATGTGTGCAGGTACTTGGTCATCATACATCAATGCAACTCCTTCAGGTATATAATCAACACTGGCATGTAATCATTCCCTCTGAATCTCAATTGCATCTCCAGTCACACCCTTTGACATTTGCCTCTAGGATCCCCATCTCCAGCTCTACAGTACCAACACCTCCAATGCATCTTAGGTACTGTCACCTGGTAGCACTCTCCCCCACATGATTTGTCCCATTCATAGCAAACTTTTTCACTCTGACACTCATGTTGTTTTTCAACCCTTTAGGAATGGGAGTCCCTATAGTCTTACATCATGTCGCGAATTAGCCACATACTCCTTCTCCTCATTTTGCTAGCTTTCCCACTAGACTCCCAAGTTATCTCTTCAAGGTTCTATTTTGACTGCACCTTCGCAGTATCATGAACCCTCCATTTCATCCACAAATCAGTTTTCCCTTTTGCAAATTTTCCTCCATTTCACCTACCTCATACAGAAACTCACCCATGGGGCCCCCACCCTTCACCAGTTCTCCAAGCAAATTGTGCCCTAACTGGCCCAACCATATTACATTGGGGCACCCATTTCTGTATTTGTACACTCATCCCAAATTATTCTTCATTTATTTTGTAAAAATCCTTTGTTTCCAGCATTTACATATCTTTTTTTCATCCCCTTTGGTGACCTTCTTCCCTTTTTGGCAAACGCAACCCATGTCGCTCTTGGTTGGGGCACTCCTTATCATATACCCTAGTTGACATCATCATTCTACTCCGAGTATCCCACATGCCACTTACCTCTACCCTCTGAGTTTGTTCACTTTGTCCCACCTCTGGCACACCTTATCCCACGTCTTGTTGTCCCCATGACACTCAACCTAGTTGAACGGTTGCAGCCACTTATACTTCACATATACCCCCAACCAATGGTAGTCTTGAGTCTTCCTACATATTGACCTCATCCATGTACCTCCTCTAGTTCCTAACCTCACCTAGTAGATTTCACGAAGCCCTTTGCTTCTTGGACTCGCGTCCCCCTTTTTGTCGAAATCAGCACAGTTTCCAGAAGGGCGACAGTATCTTGAATCTCATTACCTTTCCAATGAGAGGTCTCGAACGACACAAGGAGAACCACAATTGCTCCATGTTGTCATTGACCCCCGTAACATTCGACTTCAACACTTTCTCATGTTATGGTGGGTATTACTTTGCAACTATTGCAGTTATTTCTTATATTTGTCAAAGACCTCTGAACTTGGCCGAGCTATCAATGCCTACAGAATCCGTGATATTTCTTATAGATGTCACTGCCTACTATTCAGAGTATGTTCCTCCACAGAATTGTCTTCTTCCATTATCATGATTGCCCCCGAGGGCGCTGCATTTGTCTACATCAACACATCATTCCTTTTTGAGTTACATGACATAAGCATGGGGCATACCCGCCTCGTTTGTACACATTTTATTTTTACACACCTTATGGAAGGTTGGGTTCTATAGGTTCCCTTCTCCCTCCAACGGGTAACTCTTGAAAATCCCACTATCGCTCTCTCTTACAACGACACTCTCAGTAGAAGAAACATTGATGAATTTCAGCTATACATATGCTCCTAACCTCATCCATCAGGGGGCATCTGTTATCACTGAAATTTCATCCGTAAATGGTTACAAGAATCCAACATTGTCAAATAGTTATGAGGTCACCCATGGACCAAAATTACCACAAAATCATTTCCAAAGGGTCAAAACTATACAACCACTGACAAAATTAAAGTGCGCTATGACTACACAGGGCGCGCATGCACATGCGCAAAACAGAAACGCAGGAAAAGCGCACATGTGCCTGATGCACGACTGTGGTTGCTAAAAGCCATGCACATATGAGAATGGTGCATTTATGAGAGTGGTCAGCCTCCCACCCACTTCTGGTTCAGCTTCCAAGTTGATTTGACACTCAAATCTGGACTGGATCCGACTGGGTGGTTGGTCAAAGACCTAAAAATGCCCTAATTAGCCTCTTTTTACACTACAAGTTGGTTGCACAATACTTCAAAGAGGTGCTATAAAACAAGGCCATGGGTGCACTTCATTCTTAAGGAATTCAATAGCAACGTTATGCTGCTACTATTCTCTTGAGGAATCCTCTATTCTTATAAAGAGTATACTAGCACCATTACATTGGGTAATCCATCTCACCCCTTGAGTGGATTAGCAAATAATTCTTTCACCATTTTCATTCAAAGTTGTAAGAAGAGCTTATTTTTGGGGGTCTAAGAGCCCTCCCTTGGAGGAAGAAGGGACTCATAGTCATATTTCTTCTTGGTGTTTTCTTTCACTGATATAAAGCTTACCATTGGTGACATGAGTCTTATTGTTTCTTTTGTTCTTATGTCCCTATGCTCATTAGTTTAGTTGTTATTTTATTTCTTAGTTTAATTCTTAGTTGTTATTTTATATTTCTTTCTCTAACCCTTTTCCTTACAGCTGTCCTACTCAGCAAAAGCAACTAATCATGCAAGCACCTCTGTTTTTCTCATCTAGGTGGAAAAAGAGGCGCAACACCCTAAAATTCCCTACTCATGCATACACGGCCTTGGCCCTCTTACTTGTGTATTTTTCCAAAGAAATATTGAGAATCTCTTCTTAAAAACTCATTTTGTAGAAGATGTACATGCCCTGCACCATTATAGCCCATGTACATACGCTTGTTGCACCACTACATCTAGCGTACATACGCTTGCTACACCATTACAACCTGCGTATGCTTGCAAAAGTTGCAAGGAATTCATGGAAATTCACAAGCTATTGGAAGTTTACCAACTAATACACCTTCTATAGCCCGTCACCCAACCAAATAACCATAATTTTGGCATATAAAAAGAGGTGTTTGGGTCTCATTTCACATCCAAGTATAAGAACAATGAAACTTTTCCCAATTTCACTTCCCCTCCTTGCCCAAGATTTTGTTTCCTTTGTGAGATATTTCCTCAGCATTCCCTCATCAACCCCTTCTTCCTCCATTCAACCCATTCCCTTCCATTGAGGTGATTAGAAGGTTGAGAGAAGAATTCCATTCAAGGTGCACTTAGAGCATGGTAAAGAGGAGCCCAAACCAGTTTTGCGGAATGGTGGCCAACACAAATTGTAAGTTGTAATCTTTGTATGATGAATAAAAGAATCACATTTGCATGTCCCAAATGATGATGTTTTGGGTATTTTTATTGATTTATACTTAGCATTTAATATATAACCCTAACTCATGAATATAATAGCATGCTTGTAGTCCTTTTTTTCCTATCTTTGGATGCAGGTCATCCTTGGGAGGAGACATCCAGTCAATGGAACTACCAAGCTTGAGGAGATCATCACTAGATGTGGGATCAAAGGTATAGTTCCTGTTAGGGCTCAGAAATGTCATATTTTCATCCACCTTTCCCTTCATTATTATTCACATTCCATCGCTCCATTAACCTTTCATGAAATCGTTTTCATAAATACATTTGGGTTTCACCTTATTATTTTCCACTTTATTCATTTTCGTATTAAAAGGGAATTTTTGATTAAATGTTAGAAAATCGACATGTTTTCATATATATATCAAAATTGTGTGAGCTTTGTAATGTGTAGGAATATGAGAAGGATTAATTCAAAATGACTTCTCGAATACTTCCTCCACCATTTCAAGATTTGAAGATAATTCAAGCCCATTCCAAGGAGAATATCATGGAGATTTGGTTGGAATATCTTATCCAAGATATATGAGAGATATGTGTGAGGAATTGAAGGGATTATATTTTGTAATAATGGGAAAATAGTTGAGAGAATAGTGGATCTATAGTTATGAGATGGTTATCTTATCTTCAAGGATCTCATGTATAAAAGAGAGTGCTCTTTCTTCATGAGGGGGTAATTAGAGTTATGAGAGTAGTCATTAATGGTAGTCATTAGGGTTTGAAAGAGAAAGGGATTCTTAGCTTTGATTCATAGTTTTGGTTTCCATGCTTTCATTATTATGTTATGGAGATTGATTTGGTTATTGTAATGTAATATTGTTTCATTGGCATGAGCTCACATATGTTGTTGTGTCATTCAACTCTTCACATGTTGTATCTTCTCTTCCTTCATGTAGTTCTCGATTCCTAGATAAATTTCCTTCACGCAATTTCCCACTCCTTGATTAATTTCATTTACGCAATTCAATTTCAGTCGTGTGTTTCAATTTCCTGCATTAGATTAATGATTCAATTTTAGTCGTAGCTTAAACATTAGATTATATTAGTCCCTCTTCAATATTGCATATACTTTGTGCGTGCTTCATAAGTTTATGAACCTTGGATTGACAAATTAGATAGTTGGGAAAGAACTACAACTCAATTAATACAACATTAGTTCAGCCCAATATAACGACTGTTATTCCCTTGTTACGATTGTTGTTCCTTTTGCAGGTCGTGTTGTTCATTTGAATGGAACAACTATCGTTCCTTTTGTTACAATTGTTGTCCCTTTGTAAGGGTTGCATCTCTGGAGGACGGGTATTGAAAACGGAAGGTAAGAACCTACGTAGGCAATAAGTAAAATACTTGTGCTAGTGCCTACCTTCGGATGATGCATAGAGGTTATATTTTAGGACATCTTTAGAGCCCAAAATTTTGGCACCATTGTTGGGGAATCACGATGGATTGAGGTATTAGTTTCTTTTTCATTTTAATTCATGCAAGTGTGATCTAGACATGTTGGTAAGGGGTCATAGAAGCTCGTGAGAGGAGACTCCTCATGTTCTCCCTACCAACTAGGTAAAAGTAATTTCAATTTATGAAAGAGTGTTTAGTTCATGCAAGTGTGATCTAGATATGTTGGTAAGGGGTCATATAATCTCGTGAGAGGAGACTCCTCATGTTCTCCCTACCAACTAGGTAAAAGTAGTTTCAATTTCTGCAAAATTCAATTTATGCAAGAGTGTTTAATTTCTGAAAGTGTGATCTACATGTGTTGGTTCTAAGGGTCATAGAAGCTCATGAGAGGAGACTCCTCACTGTCCCTACCAACTATCAGGAACGCTTTAATTTCTGCAACTGTGAAGAGTAATTGTTTTTTGTTTCAGTAAGAGTGCTTTTATTTAAGTTTTTTTTTTTTTTTTGTTCATTCAGATTTCAGTTTTGGGTGCGGTAAGAATCCTTTTTTTAACATGATTTAACAATGAATTTAATCTTGGAACAACTCACTCAGATCCTAGAAAAAATCGGGATCTCCTCTTATCTGGAAGAGGAGATCTTGACAGGAGCCGAAAGCTTATTTACTCCTCCTGAGGCGAACGAAGAATCATGCATATTTAATAAAGAACAATTAGGCGAGCAGGAGACTGAGGACAACGAGGAGTTACAACATGATCTAAGTGAGGAACAACATGCCTATGAAATCCTTATTGAGCAATGGTTCCAAGTAAGTACTATATTAGATAAATTTCGTTTTTGTTTTTATTCAGTGAAATCACAGTCACAACAATTCAATCTATTCTTTTTTGGAAATTTATATTTTTCATGCGTAAAAATGAAAATGAAAATAATTTTACTATTGTTACGTGAATGGCTCCATTGGAAGTTTAATTACACATAACTAATTGTAAAATCTAATTGGCATAGAGTAGGTAAGGTAAACAAATAAAACCATGATTTTGTTTTCTAGTTCTTGTTTTTGTTTCGAATAAGTATGTTCTCTTCCTGCGCTTTGTCGCAATTTGGAAGATTAGAAAGTAGAAATCAAAGAAATGGCTATGAGTTGTTTTCATGAATGATTTGGTACTGTTGAAGATTTGAACAAAATGTCTAAATCAATTTTTGTCTTCAAATTTCAAAATTAATTTGTCTCCATTTGTTAAAAGAATTTTATTCAATTTGATTTGTCTCAAATGCTAATAAAATTTCTAGTTATATATATATATATATATATAT
>JASDQU010102539.1:237986-285072 GCA_032191745.1 Picea mariana
AAAGAGAAAAAAAAACAGATACAAAATGAAGAAATTGAACTAAATATATCTCACAAACTGGGATCTGGGTTCTTACGATTTTTGGACAGGAAGTGCATTATGTTATGATAAAAAAACCCAGTAAATTTCAGGACAACTTAGTACCGGGTTTTTGATAAAATCAATATAGTCACCTTCAGCAATTTATCTTATATATCAATATATGTGCATGAGATGGATCTGATTTTTGGTGTGCAGAAGTATTGGGACCATAGGAACATTCCCACAAAATTTCAGCCAAACCCAGTACACAGTTTTTGAAAAAATCAACATCATAACTTCCAGCCATTTCTCTTATATCTCAAGATCCATGCATCGGATGGCTCTGAATTTTGGCATGTAGAAGTATTGGGACCATAGAAACCTACCCACAAAATTCCAACTGAATCCAATTTATAGTTTGTGAGAAAATCATCTCTGAAGTTTGTTGTAGCAACCTGCAACAACAATAATAATAAATATTTGAATGCAATATCGCAGTAATAAGAACTGGTTGTAATAGATCCAATTTTATGGGTAGAGGTTATGGGGTCAAACCCCATCCATGCCTCTTTATGCCATATTTTCAGTGATTTAATGCACTTTCTACGCACATCCTTTTTAACATGGGAAACTTCACCAAGATTTGGCAATGATCTGTTATGCATATTTGTTGTCCGTTAGTATCATTTCTATTTATTTTTTTTGTATTTTCCTTTGATATGTAAAACAAAAACAATAAAAATTATCAAACCATGAAAATAAATAAAATATATATATATATAACCTTTAAGAAATGAAAACAAATAATAAAAATCAAAATATTGTAAAAAATAAAAACTTTTGCAAATGGATTTTCACATCTCCTAAAAACATCATTGGAATCATGATTTTTATGCCAAAATTATTGTGAAGTCATTTCACCAGGTATTCATAAAGAGGATTGCCAAAAATGCGTTATCACCAACTGGTGAAAACACATTTCATTCTTTTCATTTGGTTGATAGCATTAGTATTAATTTCTGCACTTTATGTTTTTGATATTCTCACACTATTTGTTGTAGATTAGTGCTAACATTTTATAGGTTCAAAGACGATCGAATTTCTTGCAGAAGTGACTTTCAATAATCATAGAAAATTTTTCGGAAAAAAAAAAATGCTTTGTTGACTGCTTGAAGGAGTTGTTACTCATCGTAAACATCATGACATTTGTTGTTACATAGAAACCTTTTCATAAACCCATTTGCGTCATGAATGTTTACCCACATTTTTCCTTCAAAGCACATTGGTCATCCCTGTGTTGAAGCCCATCTTCCATTTCCTTATCCTTCATGACTTCGCACATGCCTATATTTCTGAGTCACATACATCTCTTTATCTTTTCCCACTCATTTTTCTGTGTCAATAAAATTATCCAGCTCCCTTTCCATGACTACATTGCCATGCCATAAACATTGTTTCTACTGAGATCTTTCCTATAGTCCTACCAATATTTTTATCAGAACTCATGTTGACTGATGTGGGATTCCTTAAGGCCCACCTTTCAACAAGTCTTGCTCCATCGACCTCAACACCTTAACTGGGATATAGACTAGAGTCCATTTGAGTACCTAGAGGCTTGCATGCCTTAGTGACAATTTATCTCGCTAACAATCATGGGAATACATCAATCTCCCTTGATCGTGAGATCTTGCAAGTGGCTCAACATTAGCTCATTCATTCACACTTCGCAAGATGTACTCGACCACCTTGGCACTCATTGACATCAATGGTGATTTTGCCTCGCATTGGTTAACGACATTCATCAATGGTCGGTAATCCAATGACTTCTTTTCATGCTCGACATCGACACATTCATTCACATGACTAGAATTGTACCATTAGGTTTAGAAGCAGGTGAAGACTATAAACTTTTTCATGACTACATCAATAGTTGCAACAGTATTTTTCAGCTATATGAGAGTACCACAGTTCCACTTTCATACTTCCTCTTTTCCATGATTCATTCAGCAGCACTTCAGATTCCTCCACTTCACATTCTCTGATCCAGCAGACAACAGTCGCAGCTACATCAACAGTCACTTTTCACATGATCCTACATCAGTGACATCTTCCATGCTCTAGCAGCCACATAAACCATATTCCTATTGCATAGTTCATCAACATTTTGGGTAAGTGGAGGCATGTTATTTTCTAAACTTTAATCATGTAATTCCTCAACTGCTAGTAATGAATAATTTAGAAAATTCCCTCACCAAGTTCCCTTTCCTTTTCACTTCTATGACTTATGCGACATTGCACGAGAAAATGTAACCCATTTAGTTGGGGGGTAGGGGACTTTATTCTCTATCATCACTCCATTTTTCCACTACCATCATTCCATTTTTCGTCTCATTTACCATTTATGAACATTTCTTTTCCAATGATACTCTGTTGTGCTTTTCTTTATAAGCATTGATATACATATTGGCATGATTCACAAATATAAAAAAAGGGATTTCTTATACTCAGTGATGTTTCCTTATGCACATTGATAGCATATATTTTCTAGTAAGAATATTGGCACATTATTATCATAACAACAAGAGAACAAATAAACGAATTGAATGTTGTTAACACAAGAACCAACATTCTTTATATTCATGGTTGTCACAAAAGCACAAACCATAAGAAAATGTCAGTTGTTACTCATGTAAATCTCATCCTAGAAACATTCATTATCATCACTCAAAGCCAACATTCAGATGCCAAAATTTCTTGAGAAGATCCATGCATGGTTGCATGAGGACATGCAACAAGTTAAGTTGGGGGGTATGTTGGGGCTCAGAAATGTCATATTTTCATCCACCTTTCTCTTCATTATTCTTCACATTTCATCACACCATTAACCTTTTATGACATTATTTTCATAAATACATTTGGGTTTCACCTTATCATTTTCGACTTTATTTATTTTAGTATTAAAAGGGAATTTGTGATTAAATGTTAGAAAATCGATATGTTTTCATATATATTTCAAAAATGTGTGAGCTTTGTAATGTGTAGGAATATGAGAAGGATTAATTCAAAAGGACTTCTTGAATACTTCCTCCACCATTTCAAGATTTGAAGAGATAATTCAAGCCCATTCCAAGGAGAAGATCATGGAGATTTTGTTGGAATATCTTATCCAAGATATATGAGAGATATGTGTGAGGATTTTAAGGGATTATATTTTGTACTAATGGGAAAATAGTTGAGAGAATAGTGGATCTGTAATTATGAGATGGTAATCTTATCTTCAAGGCTCTCATGTATAAAAGAGAGTGCTCTCTCTTCATGAGGGGGTAATTAGAGTTATGAGAGTAGTCATTAATGGTAGTCATTAGGGTTTGAAAGAGAAAGTGATTCTTAGTTTTGATTCATAGTTTTGGCTTCCATTCTTTCATTATTATGTTATGAAGATTGATTTTGTTATTGTAATGTAATATTGTTTCATTGGCGTGAGCTCACATATGTTGTTGTGTCATTCAACTTTTCACATGTTGTATCTGCTCTTCCTTCATGTAGTTCTCCATTCCTAGAGTAATTTCCTTCATGTAGTTCTCCATTACTAGATGAATTTCCTTCACACAATTTCCCATTCCTATATTAATTTCATTTACGAAATTCAATTTCAGTCGTGTGTTTCAATTTCCTACATTAGATTAATGATCCAATTTCAGTCGTGTGTTTCAATTTCCGGCATTAGATTAATGATTCAATTTCAGTCATAGCTTAAACATTAGATTAGATTAGTCCCACTTCAATATTTCATATACTTTATGTGTGCTTTGTAAGTTTACAAACCTTGGATTGAAAAATTAGATATTTGGGCAAGTACTACAACTCAATTAATACAACATTAGTTCAGCCCAATATAATGACTGTCGTTCCCTTGTTACGATTGTTGTTCCTTTTGCAAGTCATGTTGTTCATTTGAACGGAACAACTGTCATTCCTTTTGTTACAATTGTTGTCCCTTTGCAGGGGTTGCATCTCTGGAGGAAGGGTATTGAAAAAAGAAGGTAAGAACCTATGTAGAAAACAAGTAAAACGCTTGTTCCAATGCCTACCATCAGATGATGCATAGAGGTTATATTTTAGGAGATCTTTAGAGCCCAATAGTTACCCGATCTCTTCTCTTATTTTCTTTCTTTACATTAGTTTTGGTATGTTTGGGGTAGTATAGATAATTGATTAAATTTTAGACGGTTATTCACTCTGTCTACATCTTGAACCTTGGTGTAGTTAAAGGGGGGGTTTCCCGCTAGCACTCGTAGTATTTTTTTCACTTCGTAACTACTTTTCTTGGAATTGTTTTTCCTCTGTTTTTGGTGTTACTTTTCCTCTATTTTCGGTGCACTCCCCTATTTTCGAGTGTTGTCTTGAAGTCTTCAAAAATTCCTTGGTTTTCTCCCAAAGTTGACCTGTGCCAACAATCCCCCAACACTGACATTGTGACTCATCCCAAGTCACTCATGGACTCCTGCATCTTTTATTGTTTGTGCTAGCACTTCATACATCTTTGTTATTTACTGGCATTGCTCATGATCCTATATTCTCTTATCTTCCATGGCTTCTACCATCTGTGTGGTGATTGGAGGCTTCAATATGTATCCTCCCTCCTAGCCTATCTATTCCACTCTTGATTTTGCTGCGTCAACCTCCATGACTAGTTGTTCAGTCTTTTCCTGTAGAGGCTCCAATTGAGCTTGTCTTGTGATCTTCTCATATAACACTGCTTTCTCTTCTACCTGTAGGTTCTTCATTTCTACAATTGTCTTAATATTTTCTGGTAGTGACATTGTCTTCTGTCACTATTTTAAGTCTTCCATTACTACTTGTACCTTATATTCCCTTCCTTGTAGGTCTTGCAATCTCCCATCTTCTAAGAGATGTGTCCACAATTGGACACTTTTTTCCAACATCTATGTCATCCTATGTATGGTCTACACTATACTCTCTACAAATTATGTTGCGTCTTGTTCTCACTGCACTCTTACTTTTGGAGGAGTATTGGGTACTGCACGCTCCTCTAACACCTTTATCTGGTCTTTGTACTGCTCCAAGGCTTGCGCTATTTTTCTTATCTTCTCTTCAAAAGATACTCTCTATGACTCTACGTTGTTTGGGATGGTTTGGAATACTGTGCTAATGTACTTCTCCATCTCTTACAATTTATGTTGCGCTATATTCTTTGCCTTCCCTTCTTGACTAAATGCTTCCTTCAGTGTGATATTTTCCTCCTGCGCTATCTGTAATTTCATTTCATTAGGCCTTGCCCTAGACTGAATTTCTTGCATGACACTAGTTTCTAATTTATAGAATGCCTTCATCGAGATCTTGGGCAATGCCAATTCTAATGTCTCGATTTCCTTTAGGGGCCTTTGTGTTTCCTCCTCGTCTATGAACATCATCTCATGGGTTATGATAAAATTGGTGCTCCCCTGCACTGTGATTTTCACTATCTCTCTAGCATGCATTGCTTCCCCAGTTTGTTTTGGTTTGTCTTTTTGTGGCTGCCCTGCCCTGATCCTCAATTTCTCCAACGCAGTTTTCACTTCCTATACTTGCTCCAAAATCAAAGCCCTATGATTCTAAGAATTATCCCACACCTTTGATAGTCGATCTTCAACTATTGTGGCTATTAGTTCAACATCATCTATTGTCAGTGATGTTTGCAGCAGTTTTCTATGAGCCTTAGCTTTCTTTCTAGGGCCACTTGCTTGCTCCCCTGTCCTCTTCCTTTGGGAATCTAATTGTTGGAGATACTTCACACACACCTAGGATTTATTTTTCCTAAGGTTTCTCCTTGTTTATTATTCATAATTAGTCATTATCCAGTATTCTATATTTTAGGGGAGAATATTCCACCTGGAGAATATTCTCTTTCAGTTGACACTTTAGTTTGACTAGTTGAGTTGAGTTTAGATGTTGCATTGGTTTTGTCACCATGCAACATTGGGATCATCACCAGCTAATGCGCACTCGACTTGGGATCATCACTAGACTAGCGCATTACCCTTGATTCCCTGATCTACTCCTCACTACTCTATGTTTAGTTAGTTAACTGAAGACTAGTTGACTAGTTAACTCAGCTATGTGGCAATTCACTCCCTTAACTTCCTGAGAGAATAGACTAGGTGGAAGTTCACTCCCGTAACTGTTGGTGTGTGTCCATATCACTCTATACCACCACTATGGTGCATTAGTTCTCCTCCAATGCGCACTCATTGAGTTATACATAGTATATCATGTGTAAATTATTCATTATTCATAACGGTTAATGAGAATTCTTCTGTTCGTTCTCTCCTTCTTATTCTTTCTCAAATTATCTATGCAAATGTGTGCATTATTGTTTATATAGATATATTCTGTGAATTTTCAACACATTTACATGGTACCATAGTCAACGAACTGCTAAGCAAAAGCTACACCAAAATTTTTTGCAAGTACAAAAGATTGAAGACAGCGGAAAGATGGATTTCCAAAAAGAGTTCATTCTTACACATTACAACTATTTTGCATGGAATGATAAAATAGCCATGCATCTATGAACCATAGGGTTATACAGGTTAACCTTGAATATATATATAGAACCGACATTAGCAATAGAAAAATCCAAGTACTTAAATCGCATGGATGAGGCACTCAAAACAATTTGCAGTCTTATTTCTCCCGATCTCCTTTTTCACATATCTTCCTGTAATACTCCCAATGAATCATGGAACACCTTGGAAGGGATATTTGGAAAACATGATGAGATGAGGGGACACATGCTGGAGGTGGATTTTCTCACATTGGATCCAAAAATATTTGACAATATCCAAGATTTCTTTACAAAATTCAAGGATTTACTGGCACAACTCAAAGATTGTGGGGTTGATAAATCGAAGGAGGATAAATAAATGGTTCTCACCATTCTCTCCAAGATTGTTCCTAATTTATCTATATTTGTATCCACATTCCATTCTTTCAGATTCACCTCTGGAGCCACCTAGAAGATGCCTTCTCTTGAGAACTATATCGAATCCTTGACACAAGAGCAAACCAAGCTCATCAACATGGTTACAATCAAAGTCCCAAGGGCACATGCACTCATTGCGCAATATGAAATACAAAAATATCATAAATCTAAAGATAAATATAAATGGAAATCTCATGCACATATGAAGAAGGAAGGGTACACAAAACCCTTCACCGATGCCTCCGGATCCAAAGGGGAGAAATGCACGTATTGTCACAAAGGATTCCATCCAAAATCCACATGCATGAAAAAAAAAATAGATCTAATGACTCAAATACTTCATAAAAACAACCTTGGAGATCGCATCCCCGAGGGTGCCAAGAAGAAGAAGCCAAAAGATCATAATTCCAAGAAAGGAAATTCTAGCCATGCCTTGATTTCCATCAACTCCTCTCCCAATGCTTGGATTGTTGATTCAGGAGAATCACATCACATAGATTCCTCAAAAGAAGCATATTATTCATTGGATGCATGCAAAGGTCCTCCTATCCTGACGATGGACAACTCTTATGTTGAAGTCACTAGCAAAGGAAGGATTGAACTCACCAACGGAAGCTTCAAGAATGTGTTGCATGTTCCCAAAATTTCCATCAACCTTCTCTCGATGTATTAGATGATGAATTTTGGCACTAGAAATAAATCCATATTCACACCAAATTTCATGGACATCTATGACATGCAAACCAACTCCAGGGTTTCTATCGATGAGGTAAATCATCAGTCTAGATTGTATACTTTTTTCTCAATTCATTGAACCTGATTCTGCTTTACTGCTTACTCATGTTGATGAAAGTAGTAGGATATGGAACAAAAGGTTTGGACATTTGAATTTTAGATACATACAACAAATTAGAAAGAAAATATTGGTTTATGGTCTACCAGACATCCATTTATCCAAGGGAGTATGAGAGGGATGTGTTCTCGGAAAACACCCTCAAGAGAAATTCGACAAAGGAAAGTCTCAATGAGCTTTCGCACCTTTAGATATGATCCACAATGACCTTATGGGTCCTTTTACGCATCCATCCATCAGAAAAGAGAGGTTTTTTTCTCATTTTTTTTATGATTTCTCACGTTTTACTTGGATCTAATTTCTTAGGAAAAAATCCGAGGTCTTTCAACACCTCAAAGATTTCAAAGCCCTAGCTGAGACACAGTTCAGAAAGAAGATCAAAGTCCTACAAACTGATAATGGGGGAGAGTATGTAAATCATGAGATCCGTAATATTTTCCATGAGGTGGGATTCATTTGTAGCACACAGTTCCCTATACTCCACAACAAAACAGAGTTGTTGAGCGGAAAAATAGATCTCTAAAGGAGATGGCATCTTTCATGCTGCATGAAAAGTCACTAACATAGAGACTATGGGCCAAAGAACTTAATTGTGCAACATACATCCAAAACATATGTCCCCATATATCTGTCAAGGATAAGACCCCCCTACGAGGCTTGGAGCGGCCTCAAACCGAAAGTGACCCACTTTCACATTTTCAGTTCACATGCAAGGGCCCAGATTCCCTCTAAAAAGAGGAAAGCACTCGATCCACATAGCACTGAGTGTATTTTTGTTGAATACCTCGATGGTGTAAAGGGATATAATATTATTGATCTTTCCTCGGATCATATCATCATTGAGCATAGTGTCCGATTTGAGGAAAGTGTCTCGCATGTACCTCAATAGTCGCATGCAGACACCTTCATTCTTCCACCTATCAGAGATGATGAGCATGCACATGATGAATCTTCTTAAGAAAAGAGTTCTGATTTAGAGGACTCAGATGATTCAGAATCAGATTCAATACAGTTAGATGCAGAGTCAGCATCCAGATGTAGTTGCAAATCCAAAGAAGAGGCCTAAGTGGGCACAAACTACTGTTCAGGATGCAGGGGATCTCGTTGGTAATCCAACTGATACTAGGGGGACTCGATCTGATTTTGAGGAGCCTCCTATTGCACTCACTTCCACTGAACCATGCCCTCTAGGAAAATTTTCTTGGTTCAATCTTCAGATCCAAATTCTTATGGAGAGGTTGTTAGAAATCCCTTTTGGGAAAATGCCATGCAGGAGGAGTACAACTCCCTCCTCAAGAACCAGATTTGGGATCTGGTTCCCCGTCCTTCTGGGAGGAAAATTTGCAGATGCAGATGGTTCTATAGGAATAAGAGCATAGTAGATGGACATATTAGCAGATACAAAGCCAGGATTACCACCAAAGGCTTTCAACAGGTTCATGGTATTGACTATGATGAGATCTTAGCTCCAATAGAGAATATGGATTCCATATGATTGACACTTTCCATTGTGGCATCCAAAGGATGGGAAATCCATCAGATGGATGTGAAGAATGCATTTATTCATGGTGATCTTTCTGAGGAGATCTACATGGAGCAACGCCATGGATTTATGTAGCACACATTTTTGGTCTGTCGACTGAAGAAGTCCCTTTATGGCCTCAAGCAGGCTCCGAGGGCATGGTATGCCAATATGGACTCCTACCTATTGTCATAGAAATTTGTACATTGTAAATCAGACCCGAATGTCTACATGCTCAGGACAGCTGATTCACTTCTACTCTTATTTTTTTATGTTGATGATTTGTTGATCACCAGTTGCTCGACTTCAATGATTGTTGTAGTCAAGAGGATTCTACATGATAGGTTTTTGATGGTGGACATGGGTCCACTACACTTCTTCCTTGGACTCAAGATCAGTCAGGATGCATCAGGCATGAAACTATCTCAGGCCAAGTATGCACGATATCTCCTTGAGAGATTTCACATGACAGACTGCAAGTCTGCTCCGACTCCTTTCCTATCAGGGGTCAAACTTGAAGATTGTGTGGAGACTCCCTTGGTTGACAACACACTGTATAGACAACTAGTGGGGAGATTGGTGTATCTCACACACTCTAGACCAGACCTCTCCTATGCAGTTAGCACAGTTTCCAGGTTCATGCAGGAGTCGCATGATCTACATTGGAAGGTTTCAAAGTGTATCCTTCGATACATATAGGGCACCATCACCTTTGGGATTCATTATGTAGCAGACTCTACATTAGATCTCATCGGGTTTACTAATTCTAACTGGGTTGGCAATAACACTGATTGCAAGTCCACATCTGGTTACTCACTTAGTCTTGGTTTTGGGCCTATCTGTTGGTCGAGCGAGAAGCAAGCTACCATTTCTCTATATTTAGTTGAGGTAGAGTACAGAGGGGTAGTTAACATAACCATTCAGGCTATGTGGTTACAACATTTTCTCATTGAGTTGGGCATTCAGTTTCATCGATTGATCGTCATCTAGTGTGACAAACAGAGTACTCTAAAGTTCTTTAGAGATCCATTTTAGAGGTAGTGGACAAAGAACATCGAGATTCACATGCACTACATATGGGACTTATTACATGAGGGGATCATTGAATTACATTTCTATCCTTCAGTAGAACATACGACAGACATCTTCACCAAGACCTTCATTGAGTAGAATTTTCATTCTCTGCGAAGTTGTCTTGGAGTGAAGGACACAGTTGCCTAGCAACTGTAGTTATTATTTTTACATACATTGTACCTTGAGGGGGGGGGGTTTCCCTCTTTCCTCACTTTATTTCAGTGCATATTTTGTATTTGGGTTCCTAACATGGCCTCATTTTCAAGACCCATTATTTATTTTCATCATAGTGATTTTCAGGGGAGGTGTTGGACTTACTTCACACACACCTAGGATTTGTTTTTCCTAAGGTTTCTCCTTATTTATTATTCATAATTAGTCATTATCCAGTCCCCTATATTTTAGGGAAGAATATTCCACTTGGAGAATATTCTCTTTTAGTTGACACTTCAGTTTGACTAGTTGAGTTGAGTTTAGATGTTGCATTGGTTTTGTCACCATGCAACATTGGGATCATCACCAGCTAATGCACACTTTCCTTGGGATCATCACTAGATTGGCACATTACCCTCAATTCCTTGATCTACTCCTCACTACTCTATGTTTAGTCAGTTAACTGAAGACTAGCTGACTAGTTAACTCATCTAGGTGGCAGTTCACTCCGGGTATTGATATGGCTTCTCCCCATCTATGGGTAGCCCAGTGATAGTTGTGATTAAATACACATTGATAGGAATTGGCCTATCCATCCATAAAATTCCTCCATGCACCCTTTCTAGGAGTTGTTTCACGCATCCATTGATGTGTTTACCACACCCAAAATGCAGTATGTTTAATAGGTTCATGGTACTTGTGTTGTAAAGTCCTAAAATCCACTACGCAACAATGGCGTTCCTAATGGACCCTCTCCTTTGTACTCCATGTAATTTTGTTGCGCCAAATCTGGGAATTTGACGACATATACAACGTCATGATATGAGTATTTCATGGTGTTTACTCCTCCTACAATTTTGTCATCGGTCTTTACTTCCTCTAGAATTTGTGTCATCACTATTGCCAACTTCGCCTGTGCACGGTGTACTCCTTGCGCACCGCTTTCAACTTTTTTTTGGAGGACTCCCTGACCTCTGGTACATCCTCGTGCTTTGTTTCCTTTTATTCCTCTGGATTTAGGCTCTAATGTGTTGAACCCGTGGATTGTTCTTAATGTTGTGGCCCTTTTCCCCTAGACGTGTTGGACTCGGTTCTTTCTGTGTCTTCCTCAGGTTTCCCTGCCTCTTGTGTTGGGTTTTGTTCCTCCTCCACCTACATGGTCATAGGCTCATATCCTGGTGTGTGAATTTCATCAACATCCACAATTGTTGGCATGTCCTATGTCCCTATTTGCATCGCCCAAGCATTGTTTCTTGTGTTTCATCTGACCCTACTCAGTGATCCAACTCTTGGTGGTGACATCCTACTAAAATATGGACTGTTAATCTTTAATTATCCACTTTCTATAACAAATTATCACTCTTTTGTGCACAAGGTTCATTCTTCACTCTTCTCCTTAGAAAAAAAATTGAAATGATAGCCTTTCCCCCCTTTTCCGAATTTATAGAGGGATGGTGTACTGACAGATGTTTCACATTGACGGTTTTCACTTTTGCACTTTTTCCTGCACGCTCCACTTTTTGTGTCTTTCAACTATTTTCTAGCACACAGTGTCTTCAACACTAGTTTTTATGTGGTGCATTGTTAATGCTAACAAATCTATTACATCAAAACCCCTCTAATGTTCTTCTATATTTTTGTCTTTTTTTTATATTTCTTCCTTTTATGGATTTTTGTCTTTTTCTTCTAACATTCACTATATACAATATGTACAATCATACCTTCTCTCTCCATTTTTACCTCAGGTGGTTAGGTCGACTGTCTTGATACATCTTCAATCGACTGCCATTTACCAATCCTCTAAGATTCTTCCCTTGAAGATCTTTTAATTGCATATCACCTCCATTTGTAATGGCCTCTAACTGATAAGGCCCTAACCAATGAATTTTCAACTTCCCTGGGCATTGTAAATACTTGTTGTCATAGAGGAGAAATGGATATCCTTCCTTAAATATTTTATTCTTTATGTGCCTATCATGCCAAGCTTTTCCCTTCATTTTATGTACTTTTTGGTGAAAGCCTGCTAAAATTTTGTCTTCTTCCAGCTCCATCAACTGATCCAATGTTTCCTGTGCAACACCTTCTTCTGTCATGTCATTGATTGTTGCAATGTGCAGACTAAGTATTAAATAATCCAATGGAACCACTACTTCCTAACCATACACCAGTCTAAATGGTGTATGTCCTGTAAGCTTCTTGCATGTAGTCCCGTAAGCCCATAACACAGTTGATACCTTTAAATTCCAATCATCCCTATTCACATTGCAAATATTTGTCAATGTATTTTCTAGAATCTTGTTAAAATATTCTATTATCCCATTTTCCTGGGGATGGTAAGGTTTTTTCTTATGATGATGTATCTTGAATTATTATGTCATAGCTCTAATTTTACTATTAATAAAATGAGTTCCCTGACCACTTAACAAAATTCTAGGACATCCAAATCTGGTCACCATGTTCTCAAAGAGAAACTCTGTTGAAGCCCTTTACTAGGGTTGCTTCTGCCCATCTGGTTAAGTATTCTATCGTAGTGGTTATGTATCTATCTCATGATCTCCTTGCTGGTAGATTAATGGGTCCAATGAAATCCACAACCTATTTATCAAATACTTGTAAAGTTACTTGAGGAATAAGTGGAATTTCATCCCTTCTGGATGGTTTTCCCACCCTCTGACAGATATCATAGGTATGATAATGTTCCTTTGCATCCTTATGCACTATAGGCCACCATAATCCTACACACAACAACTTATGTGCTACAAGATTTCATGCATAGTTCCCCCCAACTATGCCTTCATGTGCTTCTGTTAACACCATGGAGTGTTCATGCTCCATCACATATCTTCTCAGTATTCCATATGCACCTAACATCTATAAATGACCTGCAATCAGTTGATATTTTGTAGCGTGCACTACCAATTGTTTTTTTTGCGTGACAGTTAATTCCTTGGGATCCATTCCTGTGCTCAAGAATCCAACAATGTCAGCAAAATAATCATCAACAATCTGAATAGAAAATAAGTTAGCATCAAGAAAATTCTCCTCCAAGTTCTTTGGCTCCTCTCCATTAGTAATTCTTGATAGATGATCTGGTCCTGCATTCAATTTCCCTGGTTTTACTATGATTTCAAAATTGTATTCCTGAAACAATAACAACCATCTATAGATCCTTCCCCCCAATAATGGCTTGTTAACTAGGTACTTCAAAGTAGAATGATCTATAAACATCTTAAAATGTTGACCCAATAAATAATTTCTGAACTTTTGTAGGGAATATACCATAGCCAAACTTTCTACTAGCAAAAGATATTGGGTGATCAATGTCTCCTTCACCTGGTTGTGCCAATAATGCTCCAAGTGCAATGGATGAAGCGTCCACATGCACATGAAATTCTTTTTTCCAATATGGAAAGCTAAGAATTGGTGTTGTCACCATATTCTATTTCAGTATGTCCAAGATCTCTTGGAATGCATCATTCCATTGAAACCTTATGTCTTTATTTAGTAATTTCTCCATGGGAACAGTAATATTTCCATAGCCCTTTATGAATTTCCCATAGTACCCTGTGCGGCCCAATTTTTCTCTCAACTGGAACACTGACTTTGGCGGTGGTAAATTGACAATAAAAACAATATTTGGAGGGTCTACTGTCAATCCCTATTTGCATACAATGTGTCCAAGTAGGATGAAAAATGGCGAACTGAATATAAATTTATTAATGTTCAAGGAAATCTAACATTACCTACATCTTTCTAACATTAACCTTAGAATTTATAAATGGTCCTTCAATAAACTGAATATTGTCCAGTCATCCAGATAAGCTTCTAAAAACTTATGTATAAAATCATTGAATGCAATTACTACTACTTTGGAAAATATTGTTGGTGCACTATTTAAACCAAATGACATTATTGTGTACTGATATGACTCCCACTCTGTTGAAAATGTATTTTTGTACCTATCCTCTGGAGAAATTATGATATGATGGTAACCTGAAAATCCATCTGTGAAAGAGTATACTTCTTGTCCTCCCACATTCTCTAAAAACTCATCTATAAATGGAGTAGGAAAAGGATCATGCATGCATGCATCATTTAATTTCCTCATATCCACACATATCCTAATCCCTCCAGTATTCTTTTCCTAGACCACCATTGGACTAATGCACTCTGATTCTTCCACGGGCTCTATGATTCCTGATTCTAGCATTCTGCCAATTTCTTCCTTAACTTCCTGCTTATAGATGGGGTTTTATCTGTATGGTCTCTGTCTAACTAGTCTTGCATATGGTATGAGGGGTACCTTCATTTCTCCAAGTTCTCCTACTATGCCTTTCATCTATGAAAATGTGGCTAGGAATAAGTCACTATATTCGTGCAATAATTCAGTTATCATTTCCATTGTCTCACTGTCCCAGTAATCTCCAATGCTGGCTAGCTTGGGTTTCTCTTCACTCCCAATATTGACCTTCTTAATATTCATAGGTGTAGTGAACTCTTATGATTGTAACTGGGGTCCTTCTACCCTTTTTATCCTTCCCCTTCTACTATATGTAAGTCACGTGGGTTGTCTTCTACTTCTTCATATTCTGTAACTTGATAACAATAAACTAATTGTTCGAGTGTTTATTTTTTGTAATTTATATCTACTATCACTGTATATACCCCATATTCTTCAAATATCTTATTTTTTATCCTCTGTAATTCTAGATCCACCTATGGATTTTCACTTTCAAATGCAAAGTTCCTAATAAATTTCTACTGCATTGCGCCCCAACTCATAGTTTCTTTGCGCAGTTCTTGCTCCTTGTAACAGTTACTAGGTATCCCTTCTAATGTATGAATAAAGTAATGTGTCCATTCCCCCGGTGGTACCAATATCCAGTTAATGACACCATCATTTATTTTACGTCTTGGGTTCCCTCTTCCATCATACTTTGGTAAGGGTCTATCATGTTGACTCCTTCCAAATCTTTTGTGCATCAGTCGCTTACATTGATACCAGTCCTAAATTACCTTCTTATGTGTGCCCCACCATCATGCACTAGGTGTGTTCCTCGGTGCTATATCCAACACCAATAATATTTGACTATCCAAAACCTCTTATTTTAACTCTATAAAGAATTTTTCTAGATCGTCCTCTTCAATAAATGTGGGAAATTGTCTTACTTTTGTCCCAACCCATATTACTGCACGTGTAACTCTAGCGCACCTCTTAGTGGAGAATTCATGCAATCTTTGCTGCCATATTTCTACTCCAATATATGAATCTAACATGTCAGAATTGATTCTCCTCCAACTGAGTATTCCATCTGCAGTTGGATTCACATAGTATTCCTCTTGTGTAGTAGTCCTATACAACTGGTTCACATCATCCTCTAGAACACTCTCAGGCACAGGTTCTACATATCTTTCACAATATGAGGGATATAAAGATTCTACTACCCTAAAGTTCTCAGCTTCAAATATCATCTTTGTAGTCTTTAAATTAATTATTACCTAATTATCAAAGGCCCAATCAATTCCCAATAGTGTTGGAAATGGTATAGACTCATCCATCATATCCATTACTTCAAAATATGTTGTGATGCACACACCATCTAGATCCACTGTTTTATTCTTCAATCTACCTATGGGAATCACTCTCTATTGGTTTTCTAGCTTCAAATGGATATTGTAATACCCTAGTGTAGGTTCTCCCACTGCTTCCCAAGTCTTCTTTGACAAAATGTTGACATCTGATCCTAGGTCTAGGATAACCTTTCCCATATTAAAGTCTCCTATATTTTCATTCAATTTGATCTCTCTACTAGTTCTTTTATTTCTATGGAATTGATTAATGTTCTTTGGTTCTGTCCCTACCCCTTCTTATATGTTATATTTTTCAAGCATACTTTTAGACAACTCCATGGAATTCTTATCATTAAGTAATTTAAAGCAAGATTCCAAGAAATTCTTTAAGTTACTTACTTTATTTGTTTTCTCTCCTTTATAAGTATGATCCAAAGATTGAGGCATGTCAAAAATAGGAGTATCATACCTCTGCGCAGTATTTGATGTGGAGGCTTAATTCTCCTTTAGGAACTCCTTATTTTCTTCTTTTAAGGTTTCCTTCTCCTTCTTTGCAGTAGACTGTTGTTGTGGCTGATTGTTCTTATGAATCCAACACTGATATTCCTTCTTCTGATCCCATGCATGTTATCCCATATTCAGTCCTCCTCTAGTCACTATATTGATGTTCCTCCTAAGATCCCTTATTTTTTCAACAATCCACTAAACATTCTAGTTATTGAGATTCTTCTTCTCCTAGATCTTCGTCATCAACTTCAAGAACTCTTTTGTCACATGATCTATTGTGTGACAATACATTCATGTTGTTGCAGGTTAAGGAAAATCTCTGGTATAGTTTCCTTTCTATTGACAATTATGGAAGATAATAGGCCCTCTGCCTTTGCCCATTCCTCCTCTTTCTCTAGATTTGAATCCTCTTGTGTTCCGTTATGGATCCACGTTCTATTAATGACACTGTGGTGCCTGATTATACTTCGGGAGTTGCTGAAATTGTGGCACTGCTTGAAATTGTTGTGCATTTCCAAATAGTGGTGCAGTCTATCCTACCATCAAATCATCCTATATTCTGTATACATCTAAGGTTATTTCCTTCATTAAATCCAAGGTTCTACAATTTTTGTCTTCATGCCCCACTGCCTTACAAAATTTGCAGAAAGTACTCTTTCATTCTTTCTTTTTCTTTTGCATCATAGGGAAGTGATAAGGATCATGCCCATGTGTCTTGTATATTTCACACCAAGTCCCTCCTATAGGAAATGGATTTGGAAACCCTACCCTAGTTATTGCGCAAATGTTAGAAACTCATTCTTGTGATGTCCCTCTAATTTGAATAGGGTACACCACATTGCTTCTCTTTTCTCCCTACTTTTATTCTGGTTTAATTGCACTGTCAAGTTCTTTAGATATTCCTTCAGCTCCTCGATAGATGGATTTGTCTTCTTATACTGGTTCCCCTCTAACTGCATCGCTTCTTGTAGTGCCTCTGCGTAGGTTTGAAATTTATATTGTCTGAATGGATATTAAATTGTGGTAACAGAGAATTTATAAACAATTGTTTGTGTTACATGTCAGAAATGGGATATTTTAGTTTACCTTTCAATGTCTTGAACTTCTGATCAATGTCCCATATGGAACCTCCTAGTTTCTGTCTAACCTTAATCATCTCATTCATAAATTGATCCTCTGATTTTGGCCTCTGAAATTCAGTGATCAATGCCTTCTTGATCTCTTCTACTATTCTTGATGCACTCTATATATTATTTAATGTTGGACTCATATACCAATCCAGTGCATGGTTTCTGAGCGTTATTTCTAGCTGCGCTAATTTTTATTCCTCATCAATGATTATTTTCACTTCCCGTATTCTCTCACATACGAATAAGTGCTTCTCTAGGTATTATAATCCATCCCCATGAAACTTTGGTAATCTTATTGTTGGATCTATGCCTGCCATTTTCGAATGTTATGTACCTGCTCTACACAATACTACTATATGTCTATTGTTGTTTGGACCTTAACTCCCACTGGTGTTGCTACTGGTACTTCCACTTGTACCACTACCTGTATTGTTGTTGGTACTTCCACTTGTACCCTCACATCTATTATGATATCCTATATTCTTCTGATCGTAAATCACTTGTTCTCTAAACAACTCTTACGTTGTTGACATGTTATTCATACATGGGGTTGTAGATTCTACATTGATTCGGATCTGGACAGGGGTATCTTCTTCCTCATGAGATCTCTCTCCTCTAGTATTTATTTCATATGTGGCGTGAAATATTTCTTCAATTGTCTCCATAACACAGAGATCCTCTACCTATTCCTCATCACTCTCCAAGCCTTCCCTCTTGGCTACTGCCCTTTTCTTCCTATTGAGCTTATACTGGTAGGGTCGTCCATTGCGCATCATTCCCGCCTTCTACATAATTTCCTGGATATCCTCTTGATCCATCATAATGGGATATTTCTCTTTATTTTTCTCTCCTCTATCCATTCCCCCCTCCATATCATACCTTCCTCAGTGTTTCCCCTAACTCCCCCATGCATGCAAGGCAATTTAGCTATCTGATTCCATGGTTAATACCCCTTTATCATGCAATAATCTCTTGATCGAAGTGTACAATGACCTAATGTACCTTCCCCTTGGTTCCTTAAGAAACTCTTGTTCTACTACACTGTAAGAATTTGATGTATCTATTGCAAACTCAGTGATATACCCCACTACAATGTTGTCTAGCCAAAAATCTACTACGTGTGTGAATTTTTTATTCACCCTTTTCAATCACGCAATATTCTCGTCTGTCAACTCCATTGATCTAACTCTTTTTTTCAAATAAGTATCTTTCAACCATGTTATCCACTCCTACAATAGCATGGTAAACTCACTAAATAAACTCTCATGTATTTCATTGAATACGTATCTGTCCAAGTATTGTCTTGGCTTAAACCTACGGCTTATATTATCTTTATGGGAAAATTCTAGTTCTTGAACTGTCAAAAATATTTCAATATCCTCTTTCATGGAATTCCAACCTACAAACATTCCCTTTCTTAAGACCTCACTCTATACTGTGTGATACATCCCTCCTAATCTAATATTTTGAGTTCCAAATAGCAACAAAAACATTGTTGGTTACTTGTGGGCTGACCCAGGTTCTAACTATACGATTACCAACAACCCTTTGACCATCGGCCCTTCTGGATACCTGAAGGAAACACAACGCACAAATTTCACTACAAAGTCTCACCCAAGATGGATTCAATGGGTGGGCGCATGAATCATATGTCTACAACCTTAGGATGGGATGTGTTTCTCTCTCAGGGGCATTGGATATACTCTCTCTTAGCCCTTAAACCCTCATTATATCTTATTCTATACCAATAACACTAATATTCCAATAAGACTTCATTATCAATTATAACAACATGTATTTAATGGTAGGTATTCATCTACTATAACATAAGATTCAGATCTAAATACTAGCTATGACATTCATTTACTTAGTGTGCAGTAATATAACCTTTATCAAATAACATATTCATCATAAATCTTGCTAAACCAAATATAATAGTAATAAATGCAACCATTCATACACATGACACAGATATACCATGGTTCACCCCTCGTCGGCTACATCCACAAAGATTTTTCTCTTAGGCTCTTTATTCATATTCATATTCTTGCAAATATTTATTCGCTTAGGCTATTCACTGTACAATAATTCTACCACTACATCCAATCTCCATAAATCACAAAATTCTCTCAACAAGACCTCCTACTCAACAAAAGGATCTACTGCATCCTAAAAAATACACACACAAACAAAAAGGGAAACCTCCTCATCATCCTAATACATTTTTCTTATAAAAAACTGGGACGGTGCCCTTACTAAAAACCTAACCCTAATTATATTAGGTTTGTCCATTTTTCAACTGCTCCATCTTAGTCAGTCCTCATTCCAACCATTCTCCAAGACAACACTTGTCCACTTTCCAAATGCTCCACATTTTTTTGTCCACTTTGTAACCGTTTTTCTCGGTGTTGGTTTTCCTCTGTTTCCGATACTGTTTTTCCTCTATTTTTGGTGTGCTCCCCTATTTTCCATTTTTGTCTTGAAGTCTTAAAAATTTCCTTGGTATTCTCCTAAAATTGTCTTGCGCCAACATGTATTCCTCATGGCAATGAAATGGCGATTGACCAATGAAGGCCCGAGAACATTAAGAGACTATAAATTTTGATCTTGAGCTTGAAATTGAGCATGGTTATTGTTGTGAACTAGGTCCGCATCCCTACCTCTCCTCTCTCCTTTCCCTATTCCTTCGTCAAATTTGTCCTCTTCAGATTTATTAAGTAAGTTTCCCATTTACTAAGTGACTTGGTTCTTATCTGTTTCTTTCTTGATTGAGTCTTTGTGCATTTTCGTTGCTATTGTTTCTTGAAGGATAAGTACATGTCGTATGTGGCTTGAAATGCTTGTCATCATATTTTCCATTGATTGAGCACAACGTAGGTCAGCCAAGCCTTTTTTGTATGCATAGGAAACACTCATGGACAAATGAAACAATCCAGAGCGGTTCATTTCAAACTTAGATTGTGGGAATAGACAGGCTGAATTTCGAAGGTGGAGATCCATCAGGCTAATCTGATCTGAATTTTATGAGCAGAAAAAAATGACTACAGATTATTAACAGGTTCTTAACAAAAAATAACAGAGATACAATAAAATTGGTTTTCTATTCAATAAGGAAATAAGTTGAAACTGTAAAATGCAGCGGAAACAAGCTTGCTGGAATGGTGGTGGCTTATCTCTAAGAAGAGATGTGACGGCTGCGCTCATTCGCAAGATCCTTACAATGAGGCTCTGAAGGATTTTTTACAATAAATAGGAATGCCAAAAACCCTATACATCTAAAAACCTAACCCTAGGAGATGAAGCACCAAAAGTCACGTGGGCCCCATCTGGGTAAGTTAGTACATCAACTTCCTGGGGTCATTTGCATACAGTCTCAGTTTTAGGCGTATGATAGCCCACTGGAAAGGTATCGTCGAGGATATTTATTTTGGGGGTTCAATATGCCTTTGTCTATAATTGAGAATCTCGATCCCAAAAAACCTTCATTTACGCCCTCAAAATGGCCCCAGAATTTAAAACTGCTAAAAATAGTAAATTGCCAAAATTGTCAGAAAACTGTTTTGAGCCAGTTTGAAAAGGTGGGTGGCCATCGATATCCACCTAGATGATAATCAAATCAATATTTTTCATGCATTTAGAGTGTCAAAATCATGTAGGGTTTAACATCAAGAATTACCCGAAGTCCCGAAGAGTTGAAGTCCCGAAAAACCAAAGAGCCGAAGAGCTAAAGAGTCGAAGTGTCGAAGTCCCACAGACCCAAAGTCCTGAAGAGCCAAAGAGTCGAAGTCCCGAAGTCCCAAAGATCCGAAATCCTGAAGTCCCAAAGTGAATCTTGACCATTGATCAACGAGGACACGTGGAGGAATATCCTTCACTTCAAAGACTTAGCACTCTGGGAGATTTGTGAAGCAATAGAGAAAGAATTACCCAAAGTGTCGAACTTTCAAAGTATCGAAGTAATGAGAGACTGCCACGTCAGTTCGGGCTCATACTACTTTAGGAGAAATTCATGCCTCATAGTCCAAAACTCCCGAAGCCCGAAGTGTCGAAGCACGTGGAACTCATCATTCATGACATGTGGCACACTCATCAGTCATGACACATGACACTCAATTCAGGTCATTTGGTTGTGTCATTCTCCCATTTCCATGTGACATGTGTCACCCTTATTTCCATGACACATCAACATTCGTGACATCATATGACATCAGGCCACCACATCACTTCCCAGCCTGTACCACTCCGGGAGATTTCCATGCACAACATTCATAAACTCCCGAAGTGTCGAACACATGAAGTCTCGAAGTGAATCTAAATCATCCATCAATGAGGACACGTGATGACATATCTCCCACTTCAGATATATGACACTTCATAGGATTGCACGAGCAAGGAGATGAAAACAACTGAAGGCCAAACTTGTGAAGTGAACTTGGACCTTCTAGATCTAGAGGCCACGTGGAGGCAGATCTCTCACTTCAGAAATGTGGGACTTTGAAGGATGGTAAGAACTATGCATTGAAAAGGCCCAAAGCCCGAATTCCCAAAGTAATCGCGGACCATTATCTCAATCAAACAACACCATTGATCCTTGCAGTAGGTAAGGAAGGAATATTACATGGATCATAGATTGTGACACGATCGATAGCCACAATTTATTGTGGGGACGTAAAATGCCTGGACGTTAATTTTCTAGAGCGGCCCCACAATTGGAACCATGGTATTGTTGGAAGGGTATGTGGCGGCTTGTGGGGGATTGCGGGCCCAAAGGTGGTATGGACCCAAACCACCCTCGACAAATTTCGCAATCATGTGCTTATATGACACCACGTCACCTCCACTCATTCCACTCATTACTCTTTCTCCTCTCACCACTCGACACTTGTCCTCCACTCACCTCCACATAATAAAAATCCACTCATATCACTTGTCACCTCCACACATCTTGTTTTCTTATTTGGCGCTCATCTCCACGTCTTCCTGTTCACAACCAGGTCATCATAGTGAAAGTGGGAAGAAGGGTCAGTTATAGTCAAGACAGAGTGTGCTTAGCTTCTGAAAGCTCATACACAAACATAGAGTTAAGTCTCAGTCACAGGTGTTAGCTAAAAAAATGAATCAGTTAACTACCAAAATGATTCACAATAAAAAGTAATAATAATTGTTAAAAACTATCTCAAAATTTTAAGATTAATTCATTAAAACCAATTTTTACTAACCCCACCTATTCACTCTCGAATATAAAACATTTTTAAAAATAAACAATCTCATTAAATAATATTAAAAGGCTTAAGAACAAAATACCTACAATTTTATAAACTTAGTTGATTTTAATATGTTTTAAGCGTCAAAATTATTAAAAAACTTTTTAAGAAACCTTAAACCCTAAATAACAATAATAAGCAAACCCCCAAAAATAACTAAATAATCTACTCAAATACCTAAAAGTAAACCCTACAAATTACCTAGACTCTAACTAATTAAAACAAAAATTAGCAAACATTGATTTAATAATAATTTAAAATAATCTCAAAACAAATTGAAACAAAACCCTAATAAAACTAAATCACACTAAATAAATAATAAAAATAAATAAAAAAGAATATTTTTACCAAAAAACCTAGCCGACACCTAAATTTCTTGCCAAACTCCAGTATTTAAAACCAATTCTTCTCATCATCTAAACTCAGGCTCATTGTCCTGAAGATGGATCCTGATTTGGATCCGAAATGTCGACAGTTTACTGACAAAACTGTGGCCATTCTGATCAATCAAAAAAACCCCAACCATCGAAATATTTTTAATCACTATGGTTTCATTTTGGGATTGATAGCATGGTTATTGGTAGTTTTCTCCAATTTGTTTTAAGTTCTTCTAGTGGAAAAACTTAGGTTTTTAATTCATATATTAGAAATAAGTCTATCCATAAAGGTATTTTCTTTAAAATTTCATGAAAAGACTTTCAACAGCTAACGCGTGTTTCAAGGTTGATGACTAGCTGGTGAAAGCGGTGATTTTCAACAGTTAAGGAGTACTTTCCCACAGACCGTTAGCTGGTGAAAGTGCAGAACACGTGTGTTCCCTCCACGTTTTCAAAAATCAAAAGATGACATGCTCAACACACGTCACGTAATCATTATAAGGCGCTGGTGAAAGCGGATAATGATGAGGATTCTCTTTTGCACGTCTAAATCGGATATCAAAGCGGATCATGTTCGTGAATGCATGCTTCATGAGATAATGGCACTAGAGATGACAAATCCAAATTCATCATCACAGGTAAAGGAGCGGTACTACTTAGCTAGTGACATCAAATCAACACTTCATATCCCCAACACGCATCATCCACAGGCATATGATATGGTTTCATTTTTGAAAGACAACGCCGAGAGTTTTCACCAGCGCCAAACCTTGACTCAAAAAACAAATTACAATGATTTTGTTTGCAAAATTGTCTGGGGTTCAAGTTGCAGATGGCAAGGAAATGAAGTGGTTCATTGTTAAGGAAATAATTAGATAGTCTGTCCTTTTTACAAGCACATCCAGAGGTACAAAAATGCTTCTCAGACGCAAGTTGCATGGGATATGTTGAAAAGTTACAGAATGGCTTCCACCAAACAACAACTGAAGTGTTTGCTAAATCGTATGATGGAAATAAAGCTTGTGTCAGGTCTTTAGAAATCATAGTTGATGAAGCCGCCATTTCTACAGCAACCATCTTACCTAGATCGGGCCAAAGTTGGATCAAAACGACAACAACCAAGAATCTCAATTTCAGAGCATATCTTAAGGCAGAATTCAAAAATGTTGCATGGAAGAAAAGCATGCCAGTTTCTCATTTGGAGAATGAATGCCAGGACCTGCTCAAAGGCATTCAACTCTATATAACCTCAGAAGGCAGGTATGACAAGTTGATACTATACCATTTCAAGCTCTTAGATCATTTCACAGGGAAAACTCTCCTAAATTTACCTTTCTTCTTGCACAAAAGCCTAACTAAAGTCTTTAAAAAGATTAGGGTTGAACCTCTAAGTATGAAAAACACTTTTTGTCATTTTGGCCTAATCAAATTGATAGTTCTGGAGGAACTAAGACAAAGAGGAAGGACTTGGCAACATTTTATTTTTTGGGAAGGCTTTGAAACCCAAACTCAGCCCATGAATGAGCAGAAGAGAGTTGGAAAAAGGAAATTAACTCCTCATAGCAGCTCGAGGAAGAGGAGAACTCTTCCAGGACCACCAGAAGATAGGATTTCTAGCATAAAGTCTCACAGGTCAAAGAAAAAGTTAGATTTTGAAACCACTTCAGAGCAGCCTACAGAAAAGAAGACAAATATTCTAAATCTACCATATACAGACTCAGTAACAGAGCCAGAGCAAGAAGATGAAATTCCATCCATTAAAAGCCCTGAACACT
Organism: Picea mariana; assembly: GCA_032191745.1. Classification (NCBI taxonomy): domain Eukaryota; kingdom Viridiplantae; phylum Streptophyta; class Pinopsida; order Pinales; family Pinaceae; genus Picea; species Picea mariana. The sequence goes on from JASDQU010102539.1 coordinate 263,219, forward strand.
CCATGAAATTTGCACAGGATTGTGATACTTTTACTCCCACTGATGAAGGTGAAACATCAAAGAGAAAAAATTCAAAGAAATCACAAAAAATTAAGCAACTTAAAGAAGTGATTGCTCAACGAGAGGTTTTAGAAAGAGAAATTAAGGAGAGATACAAAACTCTGTTTGATAATTTTGCAGAAACAAATGTAGCATTTGAGAATTTGGCTCATGAAAGTGTCAAGGAAAAAAAGAGGAAGAAGAAAATCACCAAAGATTATAACAGTCTATGGTGGTTAGAAAAATGCCTTAAGAGGAAGATTAGAAAATTGAAGCAGAAGAAGAAGTCACACCCAGATATACAAGTGCTATTCCAAGTTGCTGTGAATATGCAAGGAGATAAAGTAGAGACACGCTAAGTTTTTGATAAAACAACAGTTTTGGAGGTGAAAGTTTCTTTTTGGCCAAAACAAATCTTTCACCAGCGCAAAGGGTAAATTTACAACCAGTTAGCTAGTGAAACGAAGAGCTTTCACCAGCTAACCAGCGAATCATAAGGCGAGTTAGTTGGTGAAAGAACAAAAAGAATTTTTGAAAGATAAAGATGGAGCAGGGCGATTTTCAAAGTATTTAAAGAAGTTCCAGAGCATCAAAGGATTAACCACTTAGTCAAAAAATACTCAGCATCAGAGATTCGTGGAGATTTTGAAAATCAAATGCTAAATCGGTCTCCTAAAGTTTCGATTATGAGTAATTGAAGAAATCCAGCTACAGAAGACAGGTGCCTTTACCTTTTTCATGACACAACAAATTCCAGAAGCTGATGAAGTACAAATGTCAAATTTTGATATAGAAGACAGTTCGAATTCTAGCAACTAGTCTTTGTTATCGATTGTTTTAGTTAATTTTATTTTCTATTTTTAGATACAGATCCAAGTTTTCAGGATCTTAAAAACTGATGGTAAAAGGCTATAAATGCCTATATTTTCTAAGAGACAAGGCTTCAAACTGAGAATACATTTTGTGCTACTGTATAGACTCTTACTTTGTAATAAAATTACAGTCTCCTTTTGTTCTCAATATCAGAAATATTCATGCTTCCTTTTCTATACTTTATTTCATTTTATCTTAGCTTATAAAGACTGTTATCTCTTTATTGAGCTCATTGACTTGAAGTGAAGGATTTATTTCTATCTTGCATTAATCCCTACACCCATTTGTATTTGGCAATCAAGATTAGTGTTCAACATCCTCTCCTTTTAAAATACTTGATCTGATTATTGTTTTCTGAAAGCACTGTTTCGTTTGAATATATGATGAGTTGTCTATTGCATTAATCATGGAGTGATCCCATTGTTCCAAGCATACCTACATATTTTTCTTAAGTTACTAAGCATCCTTAGCCTACAACCCTAAGGAGTTTCTTGGAGTGATAACAATAGCTTGACGCATATTTGTTCCATAACACTTCAGCAAACTCTGCTCATGCAGCCAATTGTCTCCAGTGGCCTCCAACAGCTCGCAGGCATGCCATTACTCAACACAGATCTCTATTCTATCACTTCTCAAACGCAGGCTGCATGGGATATGTTGAAAAGTTATAGAATGGTTGTCACCAAACAACATCTAAAGTGTTTGCTAAATCATATGATGGAAATAAAGCCTGTGTCGGGTCTTTAGAAATCATAGTTGATGAAGCCACCATTGCTATAGAAACCGGCTTACCTAGATCAGGCCAGAGTTGGTTCAAAACGACAACAACCAAGAATCTCAATTTCAGAGCATATCTTAAGGCAGAATTCAAAAATGTTGCATGGAAGAAAAGCATGTCAGTTTCTCATTTGGAGAATGAATGGAAGGACCTGTTCAAAGGCATTCAACTCTATATAACCTCAAAAGGCGGGTATGACAAGATGATGCTATACCATTTCAAGCTCTTAGATCATTTCACAGGGAAAACTCTCCTAAATTTACCTTTCTTCTTGCACAAAATCCTAACTAAAGTCTGTAAAAAGATTAGGGATGAAAGTATGAAAAACACTCTTTTTCATTTCGACCTAATCAAATTGATACTTCTGGATGAACTAAGACACAAAGGAAGGACTTGGCAACATTTTATTTTTTGGGAAGGCTTTGAAACCCAAACTCAACCCATGAATAAGCAGAAGAGAGCTGGAAAAAGGCAATTAACTCCTCAGAGTAGCGCGAGGAAGAGGAGAACTCTTCTAGGACCACCAGAAGATAGGATTTCTGGCATAAAGTCTCACAGGTCAAAGAAAAAGTTATATTTTGAAACCACTTCAGAGCAGCCTACAGAAAAGAAGACAAATATTCTAAATCTACCATATACAGACTCAAAAACAGAGCCAGAGAAAGAAGATGAAAGTCCAGCCCTTAAAAGCCCTGAACACTCCATGGAATTTACACAAGATTGTGAGACATTTACTCCCACTGATGAAGGTGAAACATCAAAGAGCAAAAAGTCAAAGAAATCACAAAAAATTAAGCAACTTAAAGAAGTGATTGCTCAACAGGAGGTTTTAGAAAGAGTAATTAAGGAGAGATAAAAAACTCTGTCTGATAATTTCACAGAAACAAATGCAGAATTTGAGAAGTTGGCTCGTGAAAGTGTCAAGGACGAAAAGAGGAAGAAGAAAATCACCAAAGATTATAACAGTCTATGGTGGTTAGCAAAATGCCTTAAGAGGAAGATTAGAAAATTGAAGCAGAAGCAAAATTCACACCCAAATCTACAAGTGCTAGCCCAGGTTGTTGTGAATATGCAAGGAGATAAAGCAGAGACACGCTAAGTTTTTGATAAAACAACAGTTTTGGAGGTGAAATTTTCTTTTTGGCCAAAACAGAGCTTTCACTAGCGCAAAGGGTAAATTTACAACCAGTTAGCTGGTGAAAGGCAGAGCTTTCACCAACTAACTAGCGAATCATAAGGCAAGTTAGCTGGTGAAAGCACAAAAAGAATTTTTGAAAGCTAAAGATGGAGCAGGGAAATTTTAAAAGTATTTAAAGAAGTTCTAGAGAATCAAAGGATTAACCACTTAGTCAGAAAATACTGAGCATCAGAGATTCGTGGAGATTTTGAAAACCAAATGCTAAATCGGTCTCCTAAAGTTTCGACTATGAGTAATTGAAGAAATCCTTCTACAAAATATAGGTGTCTTTGCCTTTTTCATGACACAATAGATTCCAGAAACTGATGAAGTACAGATGTCAAATTTTGATATAGAAGACAATTCGAATTCTAGCAACTAGTCTTTGTTATCGATTGTTTTAGTTAATTTTATTTTCTATTTTTAGATACAGATCCAAGTTTTCAGGATCTTAAAAACTGATTGTAAAAGGCTATAAATGCATATATTTTCTAAGAGACAAGGGTTCAAACTGGGAATACATTTTGTGCTACTGTATAGACTCTTACTTCGTAATAAAATTACAGTCTCCTTTTGTTCTCAATATCAAAAATATTCATGCTTCCTTTTCTGTACTTTATTTTAGTTTATCTTAGCTTATAAAGACTGTTATCTCTTTATTGAGCTCATATACTTGAAGTGAAGGATTTCTTTCTATCTTGCATTAAGCCCTACACCCAGTTGTATTTGGCAATCAAGATTAGTGTTCTTCATCCTCTCCTTTTAAAATACTTGATCTGATTATTGTTTTCTGAAAGCACTGTTTCATTTGAATATATGATGAGTTGTCTATTGCATTAATCATGGATTGATCCCATTGTTCCAAGCATACCTACATATTTTTCTTAAGTTACCAAGCATCCTTAGCCTACAACCCTAAGGAATTTCTTGGAGTGATAACAAATTGGCACCATTGCCAGGGAAACAAAATTTAAGTTTTGCTTTCCTGGGATATGACACAGAGCTGATATTTAATGATAGACAAAGATTAGACATTTTAATTGGTTGTAATTATCTATCTGGTGACTCCACAAGTTCATCCTGGCTCCTAAGAGGATCAATACTAGGGTGAATCCACAAGAATCACCTGTCACACCAGTGCCTAATCCAAAACTAATTCTTAGGAGAGGAAAGACAATTCAAGGTCAAGCTTCAAAATCAGATACATAAGGTAATCCTCTCTTTAGTTCTGGAAAATCTACTGCAGAAAATTTTGAATTGTTTTCCAAGAGTACTGATGAAAAAACAGTTGTAAATACTATAGAAGAACAAACTCCTTTTCATCAACAGGAAAATAGCAATGATGATAAATTGACAGATTCAAACTTGATTGAAAAAGAATCCAAGACTTTAGAAATAAATTATAGTTCTTCTTCTCTTGAGTCTTTTCATTCATAGCAAAAATAAGATCATTTAAACATTTATACTAGCCTCCTTGCTGTTGAACATCTTCTCCAAGAGTTGTCTAATAAAGGTGAAGAAAACTTAGCTGGACAACTTGCAAATTTTTACAGAGCCTCATATTAGACCTCTTTCCCATCAGAAGATTCACCTCCTTCACATTCCCCCAGTGTTGAAGACTCGAAAAATAAACTATCACCTTTCTCACCCCTGATCATTATGGCTGCACCACCTCCTTTGACTAAGATGCACCAAATCTTAGCTGCTAGGTATGCACCACTTATATTTCCAAACCCAGTATCAGTTATGACAACAGGAGACTATTAGAAGTATATGCCCAAATTCACAGGCAAAGGCGATGTGTCTGCTGAAGAACATATTGAGGCTTTATACAGTTATGCTAAAAACCTTAATATTGAAGAGGAAGATGTTTGGACACGAGTTTTTTTCCAAAGCTTAGATGGCCATGCTAGGAAATGGTTCAAAGAACTCCCTGCTGGTTCCATAGCTAGAATCGAGAAACTGGATGAGACCTTCTTGAAACATTGGGGTGATAGAAGAGATTTTTTATACTATATCACAAAATTTGGAAATCTAAGGAAACAAAATGGTGAGTCAGTCTCTGATTTCACTAAAAGGTTTAACCAGATGTACAGTAAAATACCAGCAGAGATAAAACCTTCAGATGCTTCTGCCAAAATCACATATTCTGATGCTTTTGACTCAGATTTATGTTTATTGTTGAGAAAAAGGAGGTCACCAACACTGTATCTGATGCAAGATGATTCCCTTGAGGTAGAATCGAATATTTTAGCCTCTCAAAAGCTAAAGGGAAATTCTGATAGGAGAAGGTCAAGGAATGAAGCTTCTTCTTCATCAAGTGCTGACCCAAAGTTAGATAAAATGGATAAGATGCTAGAGTCTATAACCTCTGAGATATATAAGCTCAAGATTGAAAATAAGTAGCCTGTGAAGGGAAGAGGCACTTATGATTATGCAGGCAGGAACCCAAATCAAAATTCTAACAACTTCAGAAGAAATAATCAGCCAACACAGATTTTGCAAAGAGAAAAGAATCCCACTGAAGATCAGAGAATAAAGGCCCCTCTTCAAAATGTTGTGATGGATGAAGATGAAGGTGATTATCAAGAAGATGGAGAAGATAATATGCATTGTGTTGGAGAAGAGACAGGGAAATCTTATCTGATGCAACACGACTATGAAGAAGCATTGATGACTGAACAGACAAAGGATAACTCTGCTGATGATGGCATTTTTACGACAAAAGATAAGAGTAGATATAATATCCGATCTAAATATGATACTTCCCAACAGAACACACCAGCCTCTACTGAAAAGAGTATAGCCCATGTTAAGCAAAAAGATCAGACATCAGAGAATCAGCAAACAGATCCCTCAAAAGTGAAAGCATCATCTCCTCCCAAGAAGACTGTTGCCCTTGTCAAGCATCAAATTCCAGAAAGTCAAGCCCCTGTTGAACAACAAAGCAATCAGAAAGCTCCTTTAAATGAGGTAAAGGTATCTAATAAAGCCTCTGATAAAGTCCCATATTCGCTCAATTTTGAGGATTAAATACAGAAAATTAAAATTCCCATTCCTCTAGTTGAGTTAATGAAAAATGAAATGTTCAAAAATGATATCCTCAAAACTCTGGATCCCAAATCTATATCCCCTTCTACTGATATTCTCAACATATATGATGAAAATCCAACCATTACTCTAGGCCAAATGATAGAAGATAGAGATGAAAGTTGTCCTCCCTTTTACATCTCTCTAAATATTCATGAGAAAACATTACATAACTGTTTGTTGGATTCCGGTGCTTCTCACAATTTGATGCCAAAGGCGGTCATGGATGAGCTTGGGCTAGAGATCACCAAGTCTTACCATGATATTTTCTCTTTTGACTCTCGAAAAGTCAAATGTCTCAGAATGATCAAAGAATTGGTTGTAACTTTAACCCAAGCGTCCATGAAGACTATGGTTATGGATATAGTAGTGGAAGACATACCACCTAAATTTGGATGTCTGTTATCAAGATCGTGGATGAAGAGGCTAGGTGGCACTCTTCAAATGGATCTCTCTTATGCTATTATCCCTATTTTTGGAGGGGTAAATAGAACGTTATATAGGGAATCACAGCTGGCATATGTAATCAGTGACGAACAAAATCCATCTAATCATCCTATCTATTCTGTCGACACAAGTATGGGATCTTGTATTTTACAAATTGATGATTCATTACCAGATGCATTGCTGCTTAGAACGCCCGCATTTCAGCCCACAGAAGCAGTAGAGGACAATCTTTGGACCATGTTCTTTGATGGTGCTTGTACCAAAGAATCAGCAGGAGCAAGGGTAGTATTGATTTCCCCTTCTAAGAAGACTTCTCGTTTGTCCTTTAAACTTGATTTTAAAGTGACTAACAATATTGCAGAGTATGAGGAATTACTTCTGGGGTTAAATTGCAGCCAAAGATATGGAGATTAAAAGATTGCATGTATTCAGAGATGCAGATTTAATCATTCAGCAGGTGAATAAGTCCTTTCAAGAAAAACATGTCAGGCTGAAAGCATATAGAGATGAAGTTTTGAGGGGGATTCATACTTTTGCATATTTTAAAATTTCATATGTACCTAGAACAATGAATGAATTGGCTGATTCATTAGCTATGTCGGCCTGTGCTTTCATACCTCCTCTACCTCATAAATTGAATTACGAAATTCAAGTTAAATACAGGCCATCCCTCCCTGATAATGTAAAATTTTGGAAGGTTTTTGAAGACGATGTTCAACTCACTAGATTTCTTGCAGTGATAGATGAGTTTGTAGATTTGCAAATTGATCAAGAGAATGAACATGACGATGAAATTGAGAAGCCAAAATTGAGAAGCAAAATTGTAGCACATGAAATTGTACAACTGTCTACCAACAAAATTCCTAAAGGTTTGGTCCCTTTAGAAAGGCTTTTTGATAATAATGATGTGGCTGTCAAATTGGAAAAAAGAGAAAAAGATTCAAAATTTTTGCAGTATAATGTAGCTAGTGAATAGGATCCTAAATATGTCAACTTAGCTTCACATTTGACTGAAAAACAAAGGGCTGATTACGGAGAATTGCTAAAGGAGTTTGCTGACTTCTTTGCTTGGCAATATGATGACTTGAAGACTTTCGACACAGAGGTAATTCAGCATAAGATCCCCTTAAACAAAGATACCAAACCATTTAGGTAGAAACTTAGATCTTTTAATCCATTGTTGCTTCCTACAATGAAAAGGGAAATCAAAAAACTATTGGATGGCCGCATCATCATACCTCTCAGATATTCAAAATGGATTGCAAATCTTGTACTGGTCAGGAAGAAGAATGGAGAGATCAGACTCTACGTGGAATTTAGAAATTTGAATAAGTTCTCTAGGAAGGACAACTACCCTCTGCCCAAAATGGAACATATTTTGCAGAAGGTGTCAAGATCAAAGGTGATGTCTTTTATTGATGGGTTTTCTGGATACAACCAGATTGTTGTCCATCTGGATGATAAAGAAAAGACTTCTTTTACTACTTCATGGGGTACGTTTATGTACGAAAAGATGCCCTTTGGATTGATGAATGCAGGAGCGACATTCCAAAGGGCGATGGACATTGCTTTCGTTGGGGAGAAAGATAAATTTGTCCTGATATATCTTGACGATATCACTATTTTTTCAAGCAGTCATGAAATTCATTTGCAGCACTTAAAAAAGACATTCCTAAAATGTCGAAGGTATGGAATTTCTCTTAATCCAAAAAAATCAAATTTCGCATTTAAGGAAGGGAAATTACTTGGACATATTGTTTCAGCTAATGGGGTGAAAATTGACCCAAAAAGAGTAGAAGCAATTAAAAATACGTCTCTTCCTAGATCAAAGGAGGACATTCAATCTTTCCTTGGGACTATAAACTTTATCAGGAGGTCTATAAAAAACTTTGGAGAACTCACAAAGCATATTACTGCTATGTTAAGAAAGAACTCCGAAGTAAAATGGACTGAAGAAGCCAAACACTCATTCAATGTTATCAAGGAAGCCATTACAACAGCCCATGTTTTGATCAGCCCTGACTTCACCAAGGAATTTTATATATTTTCATTTGCTTCAAAACATACAATTGCAGCAGTGCTCTTGCAGAAAAATGCCAATGATCAAGAGCAACCGGTTGCCTTCTTCAGTAAAGTCTTGAGAGATGCAGAGGTAAAGTATGAATTATTGGAGAAACAAGCATATTCACTTATCAAGTCATTAAAATCTTTCAGAGGTTACATCCTTCAAGCCAAGGTAATAGCTTATGTACCCTCCAGTTCAGTTAAAGATATGCTTCTACAACCCGACATAGATGGAAAAAGGAGTAAGTGGATAGAAAAGTAGCTTGAATTTGATGTTGAAATTAAACCAGCAAAACTTGTGAAGGGTCAGGGCCTTGCCAAACTTTTGGCAGAAGAAAATTGTAAACTGCTCGAAATAAATTTGGTAAGTGTTAATGTAGATAATGTTCAATCTTCAGAGGATAAAAGAAGTGAGGAAATGCAGGTCTCATATCACCTAGCTAATTGAAAATAGTATAGTCACATCATTCATTTTCTGCAAACTTTATTAGTCCCTTCAGATTTGACAAAAACAGAAGGAAGGGCTTTAAAGCTCAAAGCCATGAATTTATGCATCAATGACAACTTATTGTTCTGGAAAAATCCAATAGGTTTATTATTGAGGTGCATAAACCAAGAAGAAGAAGCTAAGGTCATGATTGAGTTCCATAATAGTGAATGCGGAGGACATCACTATTGGAAGACCACCGCACATAAAATCTTAATATCTGGTTATTACTGGCCATCCTTATTTTCAGATGTGTGTGAGTTCGTGAGAACATGTGACAAGTGCCAAATATTTGAAGGAAAACAACAACTGAAGTCTCTACCCCTCAGACCTATAGTGGTCACAGGTCCCTTCCAGCAATGGGGTTTGGATTTCATAGGTGAGATTCACCCACCTTATAGTAGTCAGCACAAGTGGATCCTTGTTGCCACCGATTATTTTACAAAGTGGATTGAGGCTATTCCTACCAGAAATGTCAATCATATTGTCATCATAAATTTTCTGCAAGAAAACATATTCGCTAGATTTGGTTGCCCTAAGAGAATAGTCACTGATAATGTTGCTGCATTCAAAGATAAGCACTTGGTAAAATTATGTGAAGAGATGGGAATTCAGCTAGTACATTCCACTGCTTACTATCCACAAGGAAATGGCTTAGCTGAGTCATCGAATAAGAGTTTAGTCATAATTATAAAGAATCTGCTTGAACAAAATACTAGAGGCTGGGATTCCAAGCTGAAATTTTCTTTGTGGGCTGACAGGGTTACAAGTAAAAAGTCAATTGGTACATCTCCTTTCAAGTTGGTATATGGTATTGAAGCCATATTTCTTGTTCAACTTACACTGCCAGTTGCAAAGTTTTTACAAGAAACTGACTCTGAACCAAGTGATTTAACTCAGAGAATTCATAATTTGGTAGAGCTACAGCAAGATAGAGAGTAGCTTTTGGAAAAGACATAATTACACCAAGGAAAAATGAAGGAGATCTTCGACAAGAAAGTCAAACCAAATATCTTTAAAACAGGGGAAATAGTCTTAAAATGGGATGCAGCAAAGCAAGAGAAGGGGAAACACAACAAATTTGATGCTCTTTGGACAGGTCCTTTCGTCATAACAACAGTTCAGCAGAACAATACCTTTTTTCTCCAAAATATTGCAAGCGAGGAAGTAGCGGGTGGCCCCTTCAACAGGCACTTTCGAAAGACCTATTTTTCATAAGGATTTTCTTAAAGCCCTGTTTTACTTGTACATATTATTTTCAGTTCTGTTTTCTTTGTTTTTATCACTTGAATAACTCCATGCCCAATGGTACTAAGAAAAACTATTTTTAAAATTTTCAAATTGTAATAAAGGCTACTGAGTCTAGCTAGGTTCTTGGTGACCTCACAGGGAGGTGTCCATCCCAGTTGGAGCCAAATCTTAGCTCCCAAAATGAATCAGTCACTATGGTTTTATTTTGGGATTGATAGCATGGTTATTGGTAGTTTTCTCCAATTTGTTTTAAGTTCTTCTAGTGGAAAAACTTAGGTTTTTAATTTATATCTTAGAAATAAGTCGATCCATAAAGGTCTTTTCTTTAAAATTTCATGAAAATACTTTCAACAGTTAACGTGTGTTTCAAGGTTGATGACTAGCTGGTGAAAGCGGCGATTTTCAATAGTTAAGGAGTACTTTCCCGCAGACTGTTAGCTGGTGAAAGTGCAGAACACGTGTGTTCCCTCCACGTTTTCAAAAATCAAAAGATGACATGCTCAACACACGTCACGCAATCATTATAAGGCGCTGGTGAAAGCGGATAATGATGAGGATTCTGTTTTGCACGTCTAAATCGGATATCAAAGCGGATCATGTTCGTGAATTCATGCTTCACAAGATAATGGCGTTGGAGATGACGAATTCAAATTCATCATCACGGGTAAAGGACCGGTACTACTCAGCTGGTGACATCAAATCAACACTTCATATCCCCAACACGCATCATCCACAGGCATATGTTATGGTTTCATTTTTGAAAGACAACGCCGAGAGTTTTCACCAGTGCCAAACCTTGGCTCAAACAACAAATTACAATGATTTTGTTTGAAAAATTGTCTAGGGTTCGAGTTGCAGATGGAAAGGAAATGAAGTGGTTCATTGTTAAGGAAATAATTAGACAGTCTGTCCATTTTACAAGCACATCCAGCGGTACAAAAACGCTTCTCAGACATAGGCTGCATGGGATATGTTGAAAAGTTATAGAATGGTTGCCACCAAACAACATCTAAAGTGTTTGCTAAATCGTATGATGGAAATAAAGCCTGTGTCGGGTCTTTAGAAATCATAGTTGATGAAGCCGCCATTTCTATAGCAACCATCTTACCTAGATCAGGCCAGAGTTGGTTCAAAACGACAACAACCAAGAATCTCAATTTCAGAGCATATCTTAAGGCAGAATTCAAAAATTTTGCATGGAAGAAAAGCATGCCAGTTTCTCATTTGGATAATGAAGGGAAGGACTTGTTCAAAGGCATTCAACTCTATATAACCTCGAAAGGAAGGTATGACAAGCTGATGCTATACCATTTCAAGATCTTAGATCATTTCACAGGGAAAACTCTCCTAAATTTACCTTTCTTCTTGCACAAAATCCTAACTAAAGTCTGTAAAAAGATTAGGGCTGAAACTCTAAGTATGAAAAACACTCTTTGTCATTTCGGCCTAATCAAATTGATAATTCTGGAGGAACTAAGACACAGAGGAAGGACTTGGCAACATTTTCTTTTTTGGGAAGGCTTTGAAACCCAAACTCAGCCCATGAATGAGCAGAAGAGAGATGGAAAAAGGCAATTAACTCCTCAGAGCAGCTCAATGAAGAGGAGAACTCTTCTAGGACCACCAGAAGATAGGATTTCTGGCATAAAGTCTCACAGGTCAAAGAAGAAGTTAGATTTTGAAACCACTTCAGAGAAGCCTATAGAAAAGAAGACAAATATTCTAAATCTACCATATACAGACTCAGAAACAAAGCCAGAGCAAGAAGATGAAAGTCCAACCATTAAAATCCCTGAACACTCCATGGAATTTGCACAGGATTGTGAGACGTTTACTCCCACTGATGAAGGTGAAACATCAAAGAGAAAAAAGTCAAAGAAAACACAAAAAATTAAGCAACTTAAAGAAGTGATTGCTCAACAGGAGGTTTTAGAAAGAGTAATTAAGGAGAGATACAAAACTCTGTCTGATAATTTCATAGAAACAAATGCAGAATTTGAGAATTTGGCTCGTGAAAGTGTCAAGGAAGAAAAGAGGAAGAAGAAAATCACCAAAGATTATAACAGTCTATGGTGGTTATCAAAATGCCTTAAGAGGAAGATTAGAAAATTGAAGCAGAAGCAAAAGTCACACCCAAATCTACAAGTGCTAGCCCAGGTTGTTGTGAATATGCAAGGAGATAAAGCAGAGACACGCTAAGTTTTTGATAAAACAACAGTTTTGGAGGTGAAATTTTCTTTTTGGCCAAAACAGAGCTTTCACTAGCGCAAAGGGTAAATTTACAACCAGTTAGCTGGTGAAAGGCAGAGCTTTCACTAGCTAACCAGCGAATCATAAGGCGAGTTAGTTGGTTAAAGCACAAAAAGAATTTTTGAAAGCTAAAGATGGAGCAGGGCGATTTTAAAAGTATTTAAAGAAGTTCCAGAGAATCAAAGGATTAACCACTTAGTCAGAAAATACTCAGCATCAGAGATTCGTGGAGATTTTGAAAACCAAATGCTAAGTTGGTCTCCTAAAGGTTCGACTATGAGTAATTGAAGAAATCCAGCTACAAAAGATAGGTGCCTTTACCTTTTTCATGACACAACAGATTCCAGAAAATGATGAAGTACAGATGTCAAATTTTGATATAGAAGACAGTTCGAATTCTAGCAACTAGTCTTTGTTACAATTGTTTTAGTTAATTTTATTTTCTATTTTTAGATACAGATCCAAGTTTTCAGGATCTTAAAAACTAATTGTAAAAGGCTATAAATGCATATCTTTTCTAAGAGACAAGGGTTCAAACTGGGAATACATTTTGTGCTACTGTATAGACTCTTACTTCGTAATAAAATTACAGTCTCCTTTTGTTCTCAATATCAGAAATATTCATGCTTCCTTTTCTGTACTTTATTTCAGTTTATCTTAGCTTATAAAGACTGTTATCTCTTTATTGAGCTCATAGACTTGAAGTGAAGGATTTATTTCTATCTTGCATTAATCCCTACACCCAGTTGTATTTGGCAATCAAGATTAGTGTTCTTCATCCTCTCCTTTTAAAATACTTGATCTGATTATTGTTTTCTGAAAGCATTGTTTCATTTGAATATATGATGAGTTGTCTATTGCATTAATCATGGAGTGATCCCATTGTTCCAAGCATACCTACATATTTTTCTTAAGTTACCAAGCATCCTTAGCCTACAACCCTAAGGAGTTTCTTGGAGTGATAACAACAGGTTGACGCATATTTGTTCCATAACACTTCAGCAGACTCTACTCATGCAGCCAGTTGTCTCCATTGGCCTCCAACAGCTTGCAGGCATGCCATTACTCAACACAGATCTCTATTCTATCACTTCGAGGCCTATTTTCTGCCAATTCAGTTCCTCTAATGCATGCATCAGTTCTGTCTCTGAGACAATAGTAGTTTTTAGTTGATTAATTCCAGTATTTTCTTAGATTAGATAAAAGAGTGGTCTTTTGTGTGTGATAAGAACCACTCTAGCTGATTAAGTCTCATGTATTAGTGAAGTTAATAATGTGATCTACAAACAGTTACCTAAAATTAGGTCTCAATCCCCTAAGGACGAGAACCTCTCCAACTCTGTTAAATAGGGGGTGTTTGAATGTTTTGAAGGTCATATTTTTGGGAAAAGAACAGCAATACATTAGACTGGTTGGACACGTTCTATGCATGGATTAAATCTCTCTACCTGGTGAACATACTCTTTATGACAGTGTTTCATTCAAATCTTCATGTGTTTTTATCTTATCTTGAATGTAGTTTTTGATTTGTGCAAAGTACATGTCATTTGCTTTCAGTTGTTGTATAACTTGTTTTTACTGATATGCAACCTATCAAACAACTAATTCTTTGGTGAAGATTTTTTTTTATTGCAACTTGTGGGAGTAATTGTGTTTTTGATACATGTTTAATGTCTTGAAATGATATTTTAAGTATTGAACTTCTTGCAGCATATTATTCATCGAGTAGTCTGTTGTTTCCCTTTGTTTTCTATTGTTTCACTAGTCTGTCATTAGTGTGTCACCATCCAAGGAGGACCCTCATCCATAACATTTTTCCAACCCAACCCTTCTTTTTTATTGATATAATAACCCTCTAACCAACCAACAAAAATTAACAGAAACAATCATTCTAAACTGATAGGTGGCCTATCTTTTCCCTTTAGCATTTAGGTGTAGACCTTAGGACTAACATCTTCTGGCGTCGTTGTTGGGGAACGAAGTAGTGAGATATCTTTCCCTGGGAGAACGAAAAATGATCAGATCTGATCTTTGATGGTGAACAAAGACTAGACACACATATTGATCCAGGAGGCTCCATAGGCTCAGAAAATGCTCAAAAATGAACTTTCTCGAAATTGAGTGAAACCAATTCCATTGTGACTGGCTCGCTGCGCTGATTCTGGCCATATATTTACTTTCTCAAACGAGCTCTGTATGTGAGAGTTATCACACTCTGACCATTTTCTCAAACAACAAAAAAGTCAATGATGACATCACCAAAGCTAATTAATGATGTTGATGTGGCAGATACATGTGGCAGCATTACAACAGTTGACTGGGTAGATGACAGATCCAATCAGAATTGGACACATGGCGAATAATTGGGAAAATGGGGTGGTGCCACATGGATAAGGCATGGGCAGCCATGTGGCACCCAGTCATGAAACATGTGGCAATGTTAAAAAATTTAGAGAGTCCATGGGTTTTGAACCAACAACCTATGGCCAAGCCCAAGCGCCTTGAGGAGAGCCCTTTTACCAGCGTGCCACAATATTGCTTATTAAAACGTATTCCACTTTATTGTATAAGTTTTGCATATTATATTGTGGTGGAAAGGGAGGGTGTTGGGGCTAATCCCATGGTTGCATGCGGTAATGTGATCACAGATCAACAGAAAAGGGGCACGGCCCATAACCACTAGAGCATGTTTAAAGGGGAGGTTCAATGATATGTGCACCAAAACTAGGTGCTAGCGCAATCTTGGGGCCAACACTTAGCCCTATGGGCTAGCGCTTGGCCATTTTAAGTGCATGTGACCAATTTTTAGGGGTGCACGCCACATTTTGGGGGATTAGTCCATATATTATGGTTTAAAAGTGGGTTTTTTACCCTGTTATTGGATTTTTAATTAATTCATGCCTGTTATAAGAGATTTAATGAACAAAAATTGGTTTTTTGAGGATATCTTGACCATTTGGATGGGGATTTGATCCTAGAAAGAGACTAGATCTTCAGGGGAAGTTGGGATTCCTCATCCGATCCAGAAAAATATAAAAACCATGCTTTTTGAAGGTTCGGGAAGACTTTTTGAGGTAGGGATTTGAAGGAGCAGTTTGTAATTTTTGGCCTTTTCTCATATTTTGAGAGGCATTTTCTCATGTTGTTGAGAGGAGTTTGATGATGCATGTATGAATCTGAGCAAGGAGGTCTTGCACCATAGATATGAAGCATGTAATGTAACAAAAAAGAGTATATGTAAGAGAACTTTGAGCATTTAAAGAGTAATAAAGATGTCCTCCACTTGGAAGCGGGCCCAGAGACATAGCCAATGATTGGTGAACTCTATTAACAAGTTCTTGTCTCTATTTCTCTTTTTGTTTTGTTGTTCTCTTCTCTTAATTTGCAACATGGATATTAATGGATGATCTCTTTATTCACTTATAAACATCAAGTAAAAGTCACATTTGATATTCTGCAATAAGTTAAAGAGTTTATGTATTTTGCATTCTTATCGATCTGATGCATAAAATACAATGAACTAAACTTGCAATTTGTCATTAATACCTTCATTTTTGGATCACATATGACTGCAATCTTTCACCTAGCGACTCCACAATCAAAAGACTCCACTAGAGGATGAGCCCAGTCATTAGAGAATGAAAAGGTGGAAGGGACAGACCAAGTACAAAGACATCAGTCTTTTCAAAGAACTCATATTTTTCTTCATCAATTCATTCATGTATTTTCCTTGGTGTGTGAAAATAATTATCTTATGCTTTGTTTACTTGGATGATTATAATTCTACAGTGGTCAATCCATCCTTGATAAGAGAAGATCTTCCCTCTTGCATTATCGATCTTAATCTCATTACTTCATTTGAACCCACTAACCATAATGTTGATCATATCTCAACTTCTCCAGATCATGATCATTCATGTAAGCCTGTGAATTATACATCTGATTCACCACTTATTGAAATCATTGTTCCCCCTTGTAATCAACTTATTGAAATTTAGTCCAGGATCTAGAAGTACTACAAACCCCTGAAAATACCACTTATCCTTCATGCCTATCCTCCCAATTTTAATGATTACCTTCCTCTGTTCAATGGAGAAGACCATGTTGCAACTAAGAAGCACCTGGAAGATTTTCAAAATTTCATTGATAATTTTCAAATTATGCATGAGGATGTAGTTACGAGGATACTCTGCAAATATTTATTTGGAGATACATCAGTCTGGTTCAGAAATTTGGAAGTTGATTCTATTAGTTCATGGACTGATTTGTGTAATGTGTTTTTGAGGTATTGGGGTGAGAACAAATCCTTTGAACAATACCTTTCAGATTTCTACGCCTTGAGAAGGGAGCAGGATGAAGCTATTATCATATTCAATAGAAGGTTTCATAATTTTTATCTTAATATGCCCATGTAAATTCAACCTATCGAAGTTGTTTCCATGGTGAAGTATACAATTGCACAACACCCTGATCTATTTATTTTTCTCAGAGAGAGAAGGTCATCATCATTGCAACAAATGTTCACTGATGCAGAGGAGATTGAGGACAACATCTGAGCTTTTGGAAGGCTCTTAAGTCAATTTTGGGACGAATATTTGGAACAAGAATGAGTTTATGAGAAGAAGAAATCATATTTGGATACAGAGGAATCCAAGGAAGGATATGGACAATGAAAATCTGATCCGGGTTCTTATTTTCAGCATACTAATGCATCACTTTTAGATGTTTATTCTTCCTCGGATCTTGAAGATAATAAATCAGTTTTTTCTATTCTTGAAACTAAGTGTATTGATGATTATCACAAGGATGGATTTACATGTACAGGTGAACCTTTTCTTAGTTATGAGAAGAGGGATGAGTTTGCTAATGATGAATTTCATGAAGTTTTTGTAGAGAATGATGATCAATTTTCCAAACAACAAGTTGCTTCCCCTCAACATGCGACTGTAAATATCGGGGATCAACTCACATTCTTGACTTACGATGACTTTCATAATTATATGTGTTTAAATTTTGGTCAAGAAAAAGAGGAGGAGCTACAGGAGAATTTGAACATGTTTTCTTTCTCATCAAATGACGCCCTCACTACACCAGTTGTTCCTACTCTTGGAATAAATGGAAGTAACCAGCTGCCCTCCGATTTTTACGATGCCTTTGCTTTGAAAGTTGTCGAAGACATTTATGCACAAGAAAATAATCAACAACTACAAGTTAAATTTGTTGCTCAAAACTTTTATGAAGATCAAGATGCTTGTGACATCATAACTATAGATGTCGGCAGCAATACTGTAGCTGCATTTTCCATTGCCTCAAATTCTTCTAGTAGTGATGGAATTTCCACTCTAAACTTAAAGGGAGAAATTGATAGTGGAAATAGATTGCAACATTTTCCCGTTCCATTTTCGGGTCTAAAAAATGAGGATGTCAATGTTTCTACGGAAGCAAATTTTTCACAAGGGAAGTTTGTCCATTTGGAGCAGAAAGCACATGAGTTTACTATCAATACAAAGGTAATTGGTCATGATTTTTATGATCTGATGGCTGTATGCTTGGAGGATTTTATTAGTTTTAATCCTCTATCATGGTTTCACTCCAAGTGTGGGGTTCGTATTCAGAGAAATTTGTCATTCCATTTTCAAATTTTTATTTCCACAAAGCAGGTTCAAGAAATCCAGTTGGTAGATAAATTGCGTGAATGGTTACTATGGAAATTTGTGTATACCTAAGTAGAAAGTTTTAACAAATTAGGAGTAGGATAATAAGCTCGTAGTTCGAGCATTTAATTTTTAGTTTGCAAATTGTTTTTCAGTATGTTGGTTTTTAGTAGCTTGTTTGAATAAGAGACTCTAGAGCCCAGCAAAGGCACTGTGGTTTAGTTGTAGTTTCAAGTTTCAGTAAAGACTCCATATCCTAACAAAGGAACTAGGGCTTAGCTGCAGTTTCAAGTTTCAGTAAAGAATCCATAGCCCAACAAAGGCACTGGGGTGTAGTCTTAATTTTTAATTCAATAAAATGCATGGTTGAGGGACAGTAACAGATACATAGGGTTGGAAGACAGAAACAAAGGTAAGAAATGGAAGGTAAGAGAAGTTTTATAATATCAAGGCACCGATCTATAGTTCTTAGCACCTCACAAGGACGAGCTATCCCCACTTGGAGCCAATGTTGTGACCTAGGTCTACACCCCTGCCTCTCCTCTCTCTTTTCCCTATGCCTTCATCAAATTTGTCCTCTTTAGGTTGATTAAGTCGGTTTCCCATTTACTGAGTGAGTTGGTTCTTATCCGTTTATTTCTTGATTGAGTCTTTGCACATTTCTGTTGCTATTGTTTCTTGAAGGATAAGTAGATGGCGTATTTGGTTCGAATTGCTTGTCATCATGTTTTCCATTGATTGAGCTCACCGCAGGCTGGCCAAGAATTTTTTGTATTCACAGGAAATGCCCATGGAAAAACACAACAATCTAGAGTGGTCCATTTTGGACTCAGATTGTGGGAACAAACAGGTTGACTTTCGATGGTGGAGATCCATCAGACCAATCAGATCGATGATTTTTGTGCATTCAGAGTGTCAAAATCATGTAGGCTTTAAGATCAAGAATTACCTGAAGTCCCGAAGAGCCAAAGAGACGAATATTCGAAGTCCCAAAGAGTCGAATTCCCAAAGATTCGAAGAGTCGAAGTCCTGAAGAGCTGAAGAGCTAAAGTTTTGAAGATCCGAAGAGCCAAAGTCTCAAAGAGTCAAAGACCTGAAGTCTCGAAGAGACGTAGACCTGAAGTCCCGAAGAGAAGAAGTCCCAAAGTCTCAAAGTGAATATTGAACATCCATCAATGAGGACACATGGAGGTATATCCTTCAATTCAGAGACTTAGCACTCCTGGAGATTTGTGAAGCACTAGAGAAAGAATTACCTGAAGTGTCAAACTGTCGAAGTCCCGAAGTAATGAGAGTCATCCACGTCACTTCAGGCCCATACTACTTCGGGAGAAATTCATGCCTCACAATCCAGAACTTCTGAAGCCCAAAGTGCTGAAGCATGTTGCACTCATCAATCATGACACATGGCACACTCATCATTCATGACACGCAGCACTCATTCCAGTTCATTTGGTTGTGTCATTCACCCATTTCCACGTGACACGTGTCAGCCTTCTTTCCATGACACATAAACAGTCGTGACATCATATGACATTAGGCCACCACGTCATTTCACAACCTATACCACTCTGGGATATTTCCGAGCACAACATTCATAAACTCCCAAAGTCTCGAAGAGAATCTGAAACATCTATCAATGAGGACACGTGGCGATAGATCTCCCACTTTGAATATATGACACTTCAGAGGATTGCACAAGTAGGGAGACGAAAACTCTCGAAGCTCAAACTCCCAAAGTTAACCTGGACTATCCAGATCTGGAGGCCACGTGGAGGTATATATGTCATTTCGAAAATGCGGCACTCCAGAGGATGGTAAGAACTATGCATTGAAAAGGCCCGAAGCCCGAACTCTTGAAGTAATCGTGGACTATTGATCTAAAATCAACCAACAACATTGATCCTTGTAGTAGGTAAGGAAGGAATATTACCCAAATCATAGATTGTGACACGATCGATGGCCACAATTCATTGCGGGGATGTAAAATGATCGGACATTAATTTTATAGAGCGGTCCCACAATTAGAACCATGGTATTGTTGGAAGGGTACGTGGCGGCTTATGGGGGATTTCAGGCTCAAAGGTGGTATGGACCCAAACCACCCTCGACAAATTCCACTATCATGTTATTATAGGACACCACGTCACCTCCACTCATTCCACTCATTATTCTCGCTCCTCTCACCACCCAACACTTTTCCTCCACTCACCTCCACATAATACAAATCCCCTCATATCACCTATCACCTCCACACATCATGTTTTCCTATTGGACACTCGACTCCATGTCTTCCTATTCACGACCAGGTCATCACAGTGAAAGTGGGGAGAAGGGTCAGTTATAGTCGATACGGAGTGTGCTTAGCTTCCAAAATCTCAGACACAGACAAAGAGTTAAGTCTTAGTCATATGTTGATGCAAATTGGTTCCAAAACACTTCAGCAGACTTTGTGCATGCAACCAATTGTCTCTAGTGGCCTCCAACAAATCGCAGGCATGCCATTACTCAACACAAAGCTTTGTTATGTCACTCTGAGGCCTATTTTATGACAATTCAGTTCCTCCAGTGCATGCATTCGTTTTGTTTCAGAAACAGTAGTAGTTGTTAGTTGATTAATTCCAGTATTTTCTTAGATTAGATACAAGAGTGGTCTTGTGTGTGTGATAAGAACCACTCTTGTTGATTAATTCCAATGTATTAGTGAATTTAATAATGTGTTCTACAAACAGTTACCTAAAATTAGGTCTCAATCCCCTAAGGAAGAGAACCTCTGCAACTCTATTAAATATGAGGTCTTTGAATGTTTTGAAGGTCGGATTTTTGGGAAAAGAACAGCAATACATTAGACTAGTTGGACCCGTTCTATGCATGGATTAAATATCTCTACCTGGTGAACATACTCTTGATGACAGTTTTTCATTCAAATCTTCATGTGTTTTTATCTTATCTTGAATGCAGTTTTTGATTTGTGCAAAGCATATGTCATTTCCTTTCAGCTATTGTATAAATTATTTTTACTAATATGAAACCTGTCAAACAACTAATTCTTTGGTGAAGATTCATTTTTATTGCAACTCATGGGAATAATTGTGTTGTGTATACATGTTTAATGTCTTGAAATGATATTTTAAGTATTGAACTTCTTACAGAAGATTATTCATTGAGTAGTTTGTTGTTTCCCTTTGTTTTCTATTATTTCATTGGTTTGTCATTAGTGTGCCACTAGCCAAGGAGGACCCTCATCCATATCCTTTTTCCATCCCAACCTTGCTTTTGTCTTGATAGAATAACCCTTTGACCAACCAACAAAAATTAAAAGAAACAATAACTCTAAACTAATACGTGGCCTAGCTTTTCCCTTTAGCAGTCAAGTGCAGACCTTAGGACCAACAGTTATAGGCATTGGAAATTTCTCGATGATTAGGAGATGATGGTATGATGAAGAAGAGGTTTTGAGATAGTTGAGGAAAGTGAAATTTCAGTATGCCATCACTTAGAAGGAATTTAAGGGATTGGGTGTATTACAAAGAGAATCCCTTGATTCCTCTCTTGGTATTTATTGTGTTTCTTGTTAGAAAAACAGGACCGCGGAGCAATAAAATAAAACAAATGCAGAAACAAAACACAGAAGACACACAATACAAGAGAGACACAGATTTACGTGGTTCACCCAGTGTGGGCTACGTCCACCAGAGAAATTGCCAGGTCCTTCCTTTATTATTATCCAGCAAATGAAGGGAT
>JASDQU010102539.1:285172-306435 GCA_032191745.1 Picea mariana
AAGTCCACTTTTATAGAACTTAGTTGATTAGTAACCGTATTAAATTCATTTAAATGATCTGCAATAGACCCACCTTCTGACATCTTCATATTAAATAATCTCTTCATTAGAAATACCTTATTTGACGCCGAGGGTTTTTCATACAATTTGGCCAACGTTTCCATCAAACCCTTCGTTGTCTTTTCTTTCGAAATATTGAAAGCCACCGACGCTGCCAGGCTCAGCCGTATCGTTCCTAGAGCCTTTCTGTCCAGAATCTCCCATTCTTCGTCCTTCATAGCCGCTGGCTTCTTTGCTACTCCGCTCAATGGTAGGAATAGATCCTTCTGATATAAATAGTCTTCCATCTGCATCTTCCATAACTGGTAGTTTTGGCCATTAAATTTCTCGACCCTAAATTTTCCATCTTCCGACATTGCTCCCACTCGAACCAGGAACCCTCTTTTCCTGCGAGTTACCTTATGCTTTGATACCAATCGTTAGAAAAACAGGACCGCGGAGCAATAAAATAAAACAAATGAAGAAACAAAACACAGAAGACACACAATACAAGAGAGACACAGATTTGCATAGTTCACCAAGTGTGGGCTACGTCCACCAGAGAAATTGCCAGGTCCTTCCTTTATTATTATCCAGCAAATGAAGGGATACAACCTACAACAAAACCCGCTGTAACTTCCTCTTCTTTCTCTCACAGTCTACTCTCTCAGAATACAATATTCACCATAATCCATAGCCGTAATACATTTCCCTCATAAAAGAGGGTTTCCTTCTAGGGCAAAAAACCCTAACATAATCTCTACCGTTAGATCTGCGACCTTATAATGAACGGTCCAGATTTACAATGAAATTACAATATACTTTTATAAGGCAATTTTTGCTTCGGGGGCTTCGGCCCCGAACCCCCACTGGGAGGCCGCTTTCCCCCAGACCCCCCAGCCAGGGGGATAGGCCCCCCAGACCCCGCAGAGGGGGTACCCCCCCTCTGCACTCCCCCGCGTGGAAGAGTGTACATACTTATGGGGTGTAAATACTTCATGGGGTATAAACATGGCTGAAAACAAGGACCTCTGAATCAGGAAGATAATCAGTCTCCACAACCAACATTTCTATGGGATGATAAAATTGAAATGTTGTTATGTGTGAATGCCTCTGGTATGAGAATGTTTATGGTTGTATGAATGTAGAAACAACTAAAAATGTGATTTTTTGCACTGATAAAAGCATTGAGGTTAAGGTGATGGAGTGCATATAAATATGCTCTAACATATCTGAAAATGAATTTGATCAATTAAGGCTATAATACATGCATTCTCATTTAACATGACAAAAAATATAATTGTGGCTATGAGGGTGCATATTGTGTGTGGGAAAAGATTGGGGTTGTTGGGGATAGACAATTTCCAATGATGGATAACCTCAAGTAGAGGAATAATACAAGAAGGTTGTTGTTAAAGGGTTAATGAAAGGAACTTAGGAGTCCCCTTGGAGAACCAATGATCTATATGGATATCGGTGGCCACCTAGCTTTTCCAACTAGCTCAAAACAGTTTTCTGGCAATTTTGGCAATTTACTATTTTTAGCAGTTTTCACTTCCGAGGCCATTTTGAGGGACTAAATGAAGGTTTTTCGGGATCATGCCAACTTAATGATAACCAAAGGCATGATTTATGCCCAAAAATTAATTTCCTCAACGATACCTTTCCAACGGGCTATCATATGCCTAAAATGAAGATCGTATGCAAAAGTTACGACCCCAGGAAGTTAATGTACTAACTTACCCAAATGGGGCCCACATGACTTTTGGCACTTCATATCCTAGGGTTAGGTTTTTGGATGTATAGAGATTTTGTAATTCCTGTTTATTTTAAAATGCCTTCAAAGCCTCATTGTAATCATCTTCTTTCGAATGAGCAGAATCATCACAACTCTTCTCAGAGATAAGCTGCCACCATTCCAGCAAGCTTGTTTCCACTGCATTTTACAGTTTCAACTTATTTCATTATTGAATAGAAAACCAGTTTTACTGTATCTCTATTATTTTATGTTAATAATATGTTAATAATCTGCATTCATTTTGTTATGCTCATAAAATCTGGATCAGTGGTATCAGAGCGGTCTGCTCCTTGTCGTCTTAATGCATGTCCCCAACGAGGTCAGAGTACAAAGAGCTGGGTCTTGAGCTTGTTTCTCTTGAGGACAAAATCTCTCGCATGCCAAAGAGACCTCTCATGGTAGGAGAAAATAAATATTAAGGGATAGGAGATCCTTTCAAACTATTGATTGAGGAAGCCCTCATGCAACAGAGGAATGAGATGATGGATAGTTTCACGCAAATCCTTTGGTGGTTACCAACAGGTGACGCATCTTCTTCGAGCGGAGGTGCCACCCCCTTCAAGGTACAAATAAAATTTGATATTCATATATTTGAAGTTCATATAAATGAAGATGTTGTAGACAAGTGGTTGAATATGCTAGAAGGGTATTTTTCTATCCATATCTTCTGGAATAGAGAAAAGATTACTTTTGCACTCCTCAAAGCCATCCCCCATGTCAAATATTGGTGGGAAACATTCTGTGAGAAAAAGGAAATAGAGGAACCCTCATTATTTATAGTCACAACCACCTAGGATTCCTTTAGGGATTCTATTAAGGAACAATACTACCCTTTCGGAAGTTATGACGACTTATATACCAAATGGACCACACTGCGCCAAAAAAGAGACCAAGCAGTGCCAGATTTCAAAAATATCTTCCATACCTTACACATGAAGCTAGGTATCAAAGATTCAGAGCGACATCTGGTGCTCAAGTATCGTGGTGCTCTGCATAGATACATCCATACTGAAATGGAATTTCTAGACATCTCATCCTTGGGCGCGGCCTACCGATATGTCGTCAAAATCAAGCAGAATCTCAAACAAAAGATGCGACAATTTGGGCCTGGGAACCTATCACAACAAAATCTAGGAAAGGGTGGCCCCAACCCACAGAACAAAGGATAGAGAAAATATGGAAAGTATTAGGACAACCAGTCCAAGCCGCAAGAAAAGAAGGACACTGGAAAGACAAAGAAAGATACCGGAAGTGGTGTGACTTCCATAAGAGCCCTTGGCATAACACTGCTTATTGTCGCTCAAAGTAGTCGTTGGTGGCTGAAGTGAAAGCCTCTAAATCAGATGCAGATTTTGACTCTGAGCTAGAACCAGAAAGGGAAGATGGATCATTGATGTGGAACCCAGTGCCACTATTTCTACCACCAAGCTCCAGCCTGGTGAAACAGACGAGCCAGAAGAAGGAGAGTGCCTCTTACATTCGCAAATGTGGGTAAAAGGCACCCGCTACACTTCATTGTTGATAGCGGTAGCCAGAAGAACCTCATCTCTATAGAGGTTGTCAAGCGTCTATCCCTACCCACAATGCCTCACCCACAACCCTACACCATTGAATGGCTCCACCAAGGAAGTGATCTCTGCATCAACCAAGAATGTTGACTGTCATATGGCATCAAGCCCTTAAAAGATGAGGTATTGTGTGATGTTGCTCCTCTCGAAGTTTGTGATGTTCTTTTGGGCCAACATTATTTATGGAAACATCTTGTTGTATATGAGTTTAGGCCTCATAGTGTTATTATTACTTTGAACAGGAAATTGTATAGGATACCTGAGGTAGTCCCACCTAGTGTTATTTCCTTGATCTCTTCTAAGAAATGTAGGAAGGTCATCTCTCAGAAGGGGAAGTTTGTCTTCTTCGTGATTCGCTCTTAGAATAAGTGAAAGATCACAGCCACATATAGGGTCTCTACAGCCAACCTCTCCACATAACAAAATCAAGTAAATAAGGTCATGGAAGAATACTCAGATATCTTCTCCTCACCTACCGGGGTACGTCTGCACTACTAGGTCAAGCACCCCATCGATCTGACCCCTGGTGCACTGCTACCCAATGGGCCAGTCTATCATTGCTCTTTGTTAGAGAATGAGGAGATTAAGTGAAAAATCCAAGAACTGCTCCACAAGGGGCACATCTGTCCTAGCTCATCACCTTGCGGGAGCCCAATCGTGCTAGTACAAAAGAAAGATGGAACCTAGCAACTCTGCATTGATTACCAAGCTATGAATAAAATCACAGTCAGAAACTGGTACCTGATTCCCCGAATCGATGACCTCCTTGATCAACTCACAGGGACTAAATACTTCAGTAAGATTGATCTAAAGTTTGTCTACCACCAGGTCCCGATAGAACAGACAAATGTATGGAAGACTGCCTTCTAATCAAAGGAAGGCCTTTTTGAATGGTTGGTCATGCCCTTTGGTTTGAAAAATGCTCTGGCCACTTTCATGAGGATGATGGATGATATCCTATGACCATTCACCAATAATTTTGTAGTGGTGTATCTGGATGACATTCTCATTTACAACAAGACTTGGGCCGAACACTTGCAGCATATTCAGTAGGTTTTGCGCACCCT
This sequence comes from Picea mariana, assembly GCA_032191745.1. Lineage (NCBI taxonomy): Eukaryota > Viridiplantae > Streptophyta > Pinopsida > Pinales > Pinaceae > Picea > Picea mariana. Next base: position 289,645 of record JASDQU010102539.1, read on the forward strand.
GCGGTAGCACAATCTATACACCAACTTGGAAAAATGATCCTTCAGCATGGACAAGGTCCATTACCTGGGATACATCATTGATCAGCATGGTGTACATTTGGATCCAGCCAAGATCTAAGTCATTCCTGACTAGCAAGCCCCAACCACACTCACTGAGCTTCGGAGCTTCTTGGGCCTTGCTAATTTCTACCGTAGGTTTGTGTTGGGATTCTCCCATATTGCATGGGCCCTCAACCAAATCACCAAGGGTGGTGGTAAGGAAAAATTTGCGTGGGGTCGGTCCCAACAACAAGTGTTTGATGATTTGAAGTAGATATTGTGCTCATCCCCAGTACTTTCACTACCAGACCTGCAGCATCCATTTGAGATCGAGACAGATGCTTTAGACTATATTGTGGGCGTTGTTCTCACTCAGCATGGCCACCCCGTGGCCTATCATAGTGAGACACTATCTGATGATGTCCATAAGTACCCTACTTACAAAAAATAAATGTACTCCATTGTGAAAGCCTGCTGCTAGTGGAGACATTACATTCTTGGGAAGGAGACAGTCATCCACACTGATCATAAGCCACTGCAGTTTATGCAGACACAAGGAAAATTGTAGAATGACCGCCATCAAAAGGGTTCCACATACTTGTAGCAATTCCACCTCAACATCAAGTATAAAATAGGAAGCACCAATCACATCATTGATTTCCTCAGCAGACCACCAGTCATGGCACTCACCATGGTGCTAGAATCTTGTGGCCATGAGACATTTGGATGGCCCCAACTCTATGAGACAGACCCAGACTTCTCCACCACCTACCAAATGTTGGGTGCAAACATAGTTGTCGATAATTTCTATCTTCAGGATAGGTTGTTGTGTCATCCAGGCCATATCTATGTTTCATCAAGTGAGTGAGTGAAGCTGATCTGAGAAGCCCACTACAGTCGGGTGGTAAGACACTTCGACGTCGAAAAGACAGTGGAAATGCTACAGACACATTTCTACTGGCCGAAACTCTGATAGGATTCAACAAGTATATCAGGTCCTGCACTACCTGCGCTATTGCCAAACCAACCACTAAGAAACAGGGCATTTACACCCATATTCCTACTTCTGATAGGCCATGGGAATCCATCTCAATAGACTACATGTCGGGCCTCTCGGCCACCAAGCAGGTAAATGATTGTGTTTTTGTGGTTGTTGACCGCTTTTCTAAGATGGTGATTCTGGTTGTCTAGAAGAAGAGCATCATAGCCAATCTCTTCTTTGAATGGGTCTGGGTACATTTTGGACTCCCACAAACCATTGTCTCAGATAGGGACAGCTGATTTCTCAACACATTCTAGTTGAGACTCTGGTCACTGTTGGACACCAAGCTAACCAAATCCACGGCCTTCCACCCCCAGACAAATGGCCAAACCGAGGTCGTAAATCGAATGGTTGTGCATATCCTTCACATGTATAAATCAAAGAAACCTCACACATGGGATGAGATTCTTCCCTATGTCCATCATAGCTACAATCGAGCCCTTCATAGCTCAACCGACCACAACCCCTTTTAGGTGGGGTTGGGATTCCAACCATTGGGTCCCATAGATGTTGCACTTCCCCTTGCGGTCACCTCGACTGACTCATCTCCTGTTCCAACTAAAGCTGATAAAGCCAATCAGTTCATTGAGCGGATCTACCACATCCACCAACATGTTCATGATATCCTACAGAAGTCCAATTACAAGTACAAACAACACCATGATCAACATCGGGTGCCACATAAGTTTCAGGTGGGAGACAAAGTTTGGTTGCACTTGTAGAAAGAGCGCCTTACAGGACCCCATCAGAATCTTTTTCCACTCCATTATCGGTCATAAACCATCACTTATGCCATGGGGGATAATGATTTTGAGCTCAACATTCCTCTTTTCCTTGGCCTGCACCCAGTGTTCAAAGTGGATCTCCTTCGCCCTTATTTCCCACCATTATTGGACACCTCAGACGTAGTAGAACAACTGACACCAACAGAGCTCAACCCCAACTGCATCCAATAGGAATCCAATGATCAAATTGTGGACACACATATCAAGGGAACTCAAGAGCAAAGGATCCATTTTTATCGAGTCGTCAAAGCAGGGCAGCTCTTGCACCAAGGAAAGTGGCTCACCCAGGGCCAAATTCAGTAGAAATTTCCTCATCTGATGGGGGAAATCAACGCAATGGATACCATTGCTTCCTAAGGAGGGAGGATTGATCCATATGGATATCAGTGGCCACCCACCTTTTCCAGCTGGCTCAAAATATTTTTCTGGCAATTTTGGCAATCTACTGTTTTTAGTAGTTTTCACTTCCAAGACCATTTTGAGGGCCTAAATGAAGGCTTTTCGAGATAGTCCCAAATCAATGATAGACGAAGGCACTATTGAGGCCCCAAAATGAATCTCCTCGACAATACCTTTCCAACAGGCTATCATACACCTAAAACAGAGATCATATGCAAAAGTTACGACCCCAGGAAGTTAATGTACTAACTTACCCAAACGGGGCCCACATGAATTTTGGCACTTCATCTCCCAGGGTTAGGTTTTTGGATGTCTAGGGTTTTTTGCATACCTATTTATTGTAAAATTCCTTCATATCCTCATTCTAATCATCTTCTTTCGAATGAGCACAACCATCACATCTCTTCTCAGAGATAAGCCGCCACCATTCCAGCAAGCTTGTTTTCGCTGCATTTTACAGTTTCAACTTATTTCATTATTGAATAGAAAACCAGTTTTACTATATCTCTGTTATTTTGTGTTAAGAATCTATTAATAATCTGTATTCATTTCGTTCTTCTCATAAAATCTGGATCAACCAATGATGAGGTGATATCATAAGGTGTTGGCAGCCAGAAAAAGTATTAAAGTAATCCATGCCTATGTGGCGTATGGTATGAAGGGATTGGGTAAGAGTCCCTTATAAAATATTTTATTATTTTAATAATATGTAAATGATTTTAAGTGGCTGATGTATTCCTTTGATACCCAATCAAGATTCAGGAAATGAGATAGCCTAAATGATGGGGGTATGGACCTTTGGAATCCAATGATGGTTAAGATCCTTGTAAGAAAATTCATTAACATAGGTGTCATGATTGCATTGAATGATCGGGAATGATTAGTAACAAAAGTGCTCATAAGAATTGAATCAATTGAATGCATTGATAAATTGCATGATTGCATGAATATGAAAGAATAATATTTTATGTTATGGAAGAAGGATCTCCCATTATTTTACCAGATTTGTACAATAGTAAAACAAGAAAAAAAAAGAATAGGGTGGCCATGAGAATTGGCACTCTGGTTACCCATAGAGAAGAAATTATTAAATACATTTATATGAAATTTTAATTTCATAAAATGTATTTGGATTTGAGGTCATGATCGATTTAAAGAATGAAACACAGTCCTTTTGTAATACTGAATGTGGATGGATAATACATATGGTGAGAGGTTGGTTGAGTTTCAACACACCATGATAGAATGCCTATATGAAAAGTAACCAATCTGAAATGAATGTAAGGGTGCATTGTGTTTGAATGTGGCCATGGACATTGGCACATTGATTGAATTTATTTGATGTTTGAATTTTATTTGGAAAAATTCTGGTATGATGCAATGATGCATGTCAAAGGAATGATATATTTTCTTTTACTTTATATCATTGAATGGATAAATATGATTTAATTTTTAATATGCACAGTTTTGAAACTGTTGGGAAGACACTACAAGTGCGAAATGAAAATGTATGTGCATGATAACTAACAATTTGTTTGGTTGTGTGAAGATGGAATTGCAGGAAAAGGGGTCATGGATATGGTAGTGTTGTAAGCCCATGAGGAAGACCAATTCCTCTTGAGCCAAACTATTATGAGAAGGAAAATCATTGTTGGGCGCGGGCCTATTTTGAGGAAATACCTATTTTTGGAGGATAAAACATAGTTTTAGAGAAGAAAAACTGGCAGGAAAAGAAGCACATGTGAGGGAAATCTGCATGCAAAGAAGGAAAGCAAGCAAGGTGCGAAGGAAATAATACATAACCATGTTATGGTTAGGGTTTTGGAATGTAATGGCTAATAAGACTGTAAAATAGTATAAATAATCACCTAGGATGTCTAGGTCAGGGTTCAAAGTGTGGTTGTTTGTTAGTAGTAATTTGGGTTCTGAGCTATTGTGATACAATTTTGTAAGTTGTGGAGTTGTAGGAGAGTAAAGTAGTGATATTTTCAAGGTTAGATCATAGGATGAGGAGACCGATGTGATCTAGTATGCCTCACAGAGGTTGTGTAACCTTGTTCATGGTTGTACGATCAAAATTGTAGTGCATGCAATGCCATTTATTGCAGCAAACATAATAAAGAGCCTAAGAAGCCAGATCTTTGTGGACATAGCCCAGGAGGGAGTGAACCTTAGTAAAACATGTGTACTGTGTGATGATTGAATGTTTTTTTTTTACTTTATGTTAATGGTTGATCATTTTTAATTCATGTTAATGATTGATTTACACATATGTAGTTAGTTATATATATTAGAATGCATGCATTAACTTCACAGATGAATGGATCTTAAGAATAATAGATTGAGTAATCAATTTAAGACCTGAGAAAGATTAATTACAATCCCATATCCCCATTCTTTCCTTGACTGCAAGCACCTGAGAATTTTAGTCACCCATAGAACTATCTCGGGTGAGACTGCACATGACACTCTCTGTGTTGTGTTTCCTTCTGGTTTACCAGGAGGGCCGATAGTTTTAGAGGTTTTTGTTGGAAACCTGTTCATATATGAACCTGGGTCAGCCAAGAAGTAGATAGAAAGATTAATAACCAAGAAATGGTTATGTTTCTAGCTAGAACTGCATGGGATTGAGTGAATGGAATCCGTATAAGAAGCATGTGGAGAATTAAGGTATAAAAAGGAAATGTTTAGACCATGGAATCCAAATAAGGAGGATACCGAAATATGGTTGAAAACAAAGGAGCTTGAGTTTTCATAGATAGATAACAAAAACCCTAATTTAACACCACACAAATATATGGAAAAGCACATGTTTAGCGACTTGCATGAGGTATTTTTCTGTGATTTTAGGCATGTGCTGCAGGAGTGGCTATTAAGGTTAAAATACAACCACCCTATAAATTGAATCAGACATCTCGAGTGGAATCATTTGGAGATCGCACAGTTACAACAATTTAACAACAAATTCACGCACGTAGTAGATTTCTGGTTAGATAGTATTGTTGTAGGGTTTATCACATAATTTGTAGTAGATACCGTGAAGTTTGATAACGCAGTAGAGCAGTAGTTTCTAAAAGGACCTAGAGGTAGCTATATCATATCGTTGTATACTTCAATCAAGATTTTATTGTATAACAACGATGTGATGAATATGGAATAAAACAACTAAACTTCTTTGCATGCATGGGGGAAGCACTGACAAGAGGTGGAGAAATGGAGGAAGAGATGGATAAGGGAAATAAAATAAGGAGGCCATGGACCCAATCATGATGGAGGAATATCAGATAAAGAAGATAATAGAAACAACTGAAAATACAAGTAGTGGAGTACCCTACCGATATAAGTTGAATAATAAGAAGAGAGCCATAGCAGATAGAGAGGAATTGGAAAGTGATGAAGAAGAGGTAGAGGATCTTTGGGTTGTGGAGAATATTGAGGAAATCCTGCATGCAACATATGAAAGGAAGACAAGAGGTTCAAGGGTAGGAACAGAAGGGAGAACTCCCATCCATTTTAGTGTAAGTGTGGAACCCATAATCCCATGTGCAACTAATACACCAGAAAGAACACCACCATTTAGAAAAATGAATTTTAGTGAAAGAAAGACAGTAGGAAGTACATCCAATCAAGGAACGGTAACTAGAGGATCCAGTTCAGGAAGTAGTATTCAAGTATCTACACCATGCAGAGGTAGTAGTTCATCACAGTTCAAGATGGCAGGACATGATCCCACCATTAGGTTACCATAATTTTTGGAAGAGGCATCTGAGGACCCTAAAAAGAATTTATTCATTTATGAGAATATATTGGAAGCAAAGTAGATCACAAATGAGAATACAAAACTTGTGCAGTTAGTTATCGCGTTAAGAGACCGCACATTGGATTGGTACATGAGCCTAGCTGTAAACAGTCCACTAGGAACAACAAGGATGATTTCATATGTCATGAAGCTATTTATCAATGAATTTCGAAAGCCTAGTTCAGAATATTAGTACATGAATGAGATGATTGAAATCAGACAAAAACCAGGTGAGTCTGTTTGGGAGATTGATCATAGGTTCAAATTATTGAAGGGTAAGTTGAATTATGTCATGAATGACATGCAAGATAGACATGTCTTTGTGAATTTACTTTTACCACATTTGAAATACCCATTGAGACAACAAAAGTTTCAAACTCAGGTAGGGTCTCTACAGGCATCCTTAAAGATGGAAGAGAACCAATATCAGAAGATAGACCCAACAATAAAGGAGTTTAAGGAGGATTTTAAGAACCTCACATTTCAATTGAACCAGAATAAGGGCAAAGAGAAAAGAGTTGTTTGGTGTACCACATGCAAGACATAAGGACACTAGAAGAATGAATTCCCAACTTTCACGCAGTATATGGAAACAGGAGTACCGAACCCTTTTCCAATAGGAGGGCCATGGCTTGATATCTATAAGACACATGGGCATGATCGATATCATTTTCCAATGATGTAGAAGTACCAGACAGTACCCAATAATTCATACTGCATTTTTTTCAAATCAGTGGGTCATGATGATAAGGACTATAGGACAATGGACTTGATGATGGAAAGAACTTCAGACACCTATATGGTACAGGTAGAAATAATGACAGGGAAAGATGCACCTCAGTTTAACCAGGTACCACCTCCATAAAATACTTCACAACAACAATATAATATTGTGCAGCCACAATATAATAACACACAGCCACAATATAACCTCGCGCAGCATAATTGAGTACCTCAGTACAATGCACCGCGAGGAGATCGAACTGGCTATAGAGTTGGAGGACGAAGTAGAGGAGGATTTGGATGAGTTATAGGTCTAGTAGTGTTCTACAAATACCAACAACTAGGACATTATGCAAGGGAATGTCTGCTTCCGCCTGCGACATGTATGTATTGTCGCACAACAGACCATGATATAGAGGAATGCCCAACACTTTTGGGAAAAATTCAAGAAAAAGAGGAAATAGAACAACCAAAATGTTTAGTGGATCTATGTAGAGGCTAGGGATGATGAATAAATATCAACATAGTCACATTAGGAGGCGATAAGATAGGAACTAACGTAGTAATACAGGATCCAGCACAACACCAATGGGTGAAGAAAAATATTGAAACACAAAAGTAGTTTGATGCATGAAAAGAAAAGGAGACATTCAAGGAGGCTAGACAAAAGTTCCTCAAACAATATGTTGTGTCTACATCAGCTGCGTAGCATAATCAAAACGTACCAATGTACAAGATACTTTTATCAATGTATCACACCAATGAAGCACAACCTCTAGGGAAAGTAAGTGTCATAAATTATTTTCTACAATATTGTGTTAAACTATTGAATGATCCATCATCTCTTAAAGTTTTGAAAAATATGTTAGAAATATATAACATAGAGGAAGAGAGGAAGTTAGAGAAAAAAATATTCAATCACCTCAATACAAGAAAGAGGACAAGCAGAGAATTCATACTAAATGCCAACATTGGAGATTTCAACATGGGGGATATTATACTGGATTTAGGTTCTGAGGTAAATGTGTTACCCAAAAAGACATGGCGTTGTATGGGAGAGACCGCACTAGGATATTTACTTTTCCAGTTGGATTTAGAAAATAAAAATAGAGTTCTACCATTTGGAAGGCTTAAGGGTGTGACAATAGATCTGAATGGAGTGTGCACTAAGGCAGACTTTGAAGTGATAGAAATAGTGGATGGCACAACACCTTATCGAGCATTGCTTGGCTTGGATTGGGAATTTGATAACTAGGCCATAATAAACTATAAGACAAGGAATATGAATTTTGAATCAAGATAATATAGATCCATTGCGCCATTAGATCCATCAAAAGGAGAAAGGTTTGTAGAGCCCACTTGCTTATATCTGGAGGAAATAAACCAGTTATACAGAACCACCATGCGCAAAGAATATTATGTCAACCCAACTATAGATGGGGTACTCAGATGGAGGAGCATCACATCATGTGCTCCTGACTCATATACAATTTTGGAGAATTTTTAGCAGATATTACATGAAGTCTCAACAAGAAGGTGCGCAAGAATTGACCGTGCAGTAAGATGGGTGGGTACTGAGATAAGAGAGCCTCCTAGTTTCCATGGCATAAATGACTTAGAAGAATTCCTAATAATATACGAATATGAAGTGTTAGATAATCATAGGCTATTATCCCTATAAATTGCACTCAAGGAAACACCTGCAATATGGTGGGGTGCACATAAAGAAACAGTTAAGGACCGGTACCAATGTAAGTGACTATTGCGCAGTAAATTTGACACAGAGAAGGGGAGAAATAAGATGTATGTGTATGATGCGCAGGGGACACCGGCCAAAAATTTGGAGAAATGCAGAACACTATGGAAGATGACACCACCATAGGAATGGCCTCATCACTTCATCCATACATTGGAAGGAATTCCAGAAAACTGGTATGTAGACCAGGAACTACGCAGAGGCACTGCAGAATGGACAACATTATAGAAAAAATTTATAGTAACCTTCTCATTTGAACATGATAACCCCAACATGGATTCAACACTCAAACAATTAAAAGGGGTGATATTTATTGATGAACTAGAGGTTGAAATCATGACAGAGTATCAACAATAGAACATACAGGAAATCAATGAACTATTGTCATGCTATCATGTGGAAGAACAAGAACCAGATGAAGATGACCCACGCAATATTCATATTACATAAATTGAAGTACAAAGAGAGGTGGAAGGTCCATCTTTGGAATCAGAAGTATTTGTTGCACCTATCAAAGTGAATAAAGTCAACATTGGCACAACCGATAATCCCAAAATGGAAATTGTTGTAGACTATTGGGATGAGCAAATAGTGGAAAGAATAACATAGTTACTGCATGAATACCGTGACCTATTTCCAACAACCTTTATATAGATGAAAGGAATAGAATGATAACTAGGAGAGAACAAGATACCTCTCAAACCTAAGGCAAGACTTGTCAGACATAGAACTTATAGAATGAACCCAGTGTATAAGCGTAAAGTGAAAGCTGAAATTGATAGAATGTTGTAGGATGGTATCATAAAATCGATAGAGGAATATGAATGGATAAGTCCTATGGTAGTGCAAGAAAAGAATCAAAAGGGGATAAGGATTTGTGTAGGCCTAAGGAAACTGAATGATGCTTTCCTACATGATCCTTTCCCTACCCCTTTCACAGATGAGGTCCTAGAGAATGTGGGAGGCTAGGAAGCATACTCATTTATAGATGGATTCTCAGGGTACCATAAAAAAACAGGTATAAGACAACTTTTTCCACAGAATGGGGATCCTACAGTACATAGTCATGCCTTTTGGGTTGAAGAATGCACCATCCATATTTTTAAGAGTAGTCATATCTTCCTTTAAAGAATTCATACATCAATTATTAGACATATATCTAGATGACTGGACTATATATAGTCTATTAAAATATCATGTGGAAGTATTAAGGATAATGTTGGAAATATGCAGGCAATGTCAAATATCATTGAATATCAAGAAGTGCATTTTTGGGACACCTTTTGGAATATTGTTGGGACATTTAGTCTGTAAATAAGGGTTACTGGTGGATCCTTCTAATATTTAAGTCATTTTTAATTTACCACCACCAAAATTAGTGCTCCAGTTGAGAGAAACACTGGGACATACAAGATATTATAGGAAATTCATAAAGGGTTATTCGCAGATTACTGCGCCAATGGAAAATTTGTTGAAAAAGGATACTAGATTTCAGTGGAATGAATAATTTCAACAAGGGTTGGACACCTTAAAATAAAAAATGGTCACAACACCTATTCTAGTATTCCCATATTGGGAAAATACTTTTCATGTGCATGTCGATGCATCAGCCATAACACTTGGAGAAATTTTGGCGCAGCCAGGAGAAGGGGATTTGGACCACCCTATCACATTTGCAAGAAGGAAACTGTTAGAATCAAAGAATAAATACAACACCATAGAAAGGGAAGGCTTAGCTATTATATATGCACTTCTGAAGTTCAGACACTATTTACTAGGCAAACACTTTAAGATGTTCAAAGATCATTCTTCCCTAAACTATTTAGTCAACAAGCCAGTGTTGGGGGGGAGGATTTGTAGATGGTCGTTGTTATTTCAAGAATTTGATTTTGAAGTGATATTCAAACCAGGGAAGCTGAATGTAGGACCAAATCACCTATCAAGGGTCACTAATGGAGAGGAACCTACCAACTTGGAAGACAACTTTCTAGATGCACAGTTGTTTTTAGTACAAATAGTTGATGAATATTTTGTTGATATCATTGAATATTTGAGTACAAGGATTGTGCCAAAAGAATTTAGCACTGTGTAGAAGAAGAATCTGGTAGTCATAGCTACATACTATCAACTGATAATAGGACACTTATATAAAATGGGCGCAGACATCATTTTGAGAAGGCATGTACTAGAGCATGAAAGGACTAGAATTTTGGCAGAAGATCATGAGGGACTAGATGGAGAAAATTATGCAGGAAAATATACCGTGTAGAAGGTATTGTGCATAGGACTATGGTTGAAAATAATTCATAGAGATGCCAAGGAATATTGCTAGAAATGTGATGTCTGTCAGAGGGTTGGTATAATGAACAGAAGGGATGAGATTCTTCTGAGACCACAAGTAACTTTGCATGTATTTGAAAAATGGGCAATAGAATTTGTTGGGCCAATCAATCCACTAGAAAKAAGGTCAGGAGAGAGATATATCATCACTGTGACATAATATTTAACAATATTGGAAGAAGAAACACCATTCAAAGATTGCAGCACAGAGATAACAACATGCTTCCTGTTTGATCAAGTGATCACCATATTTGGATGTCCAAKAATTTTGATGAATGATCTAGGTACTCACTTCATCAGCAACACTATCAGGGCTATGACTGAGGAGTTTTAAGTCTATTACCAGAATAGAAAACCTTACCATCCTTAGGAAAATGGAATAGTAGAAGCCTTCAATAAGATCTGCAATGTCAACAGGGATGATTGGGATTTGAAAATACTAGCAATACTATGGGAATACATGACTACACGTAAGAAGTTGACAGGACATACACCATTTAGAATGGTGTATGGGTAGGAAGCAGTAGTACCATTAGAATTTTTGGTACCCATTATGTGCGTAGAAAAAATCACCAACATGACAGAAAGAGGCACAATGAAGGAGAAGTTGAATCAACTAATGCAGATGGAAGACGATAGGATTCTGGAAGGATTTCATAAAGAAGTAAAGAAAGTAAGAGACAAAGCTTTGAATTATAGACATATCAAGAGGAATATTTTCAAGGACGGAGACCTAGTCTTGCTCTATGACAATAAATTTTTTCAACATCCTGGTAAGTTTAGAATGCATTGGATAGGGCCATATGAAGTAAAGACTGTCAAAGATGGGGGATCTATGTAGCTAAAGGATCTGGTAGGAACCGAACTAAAATGAATGATCAATGGGAGTCAACTGAAACTGTATAGGGACAGTCAACCTCCTAACAATTAAAAGCTACAGCACAGTAAGAAGGACATGTACATAGTCATATAGTAGAAGCTAGGATAGAAAAATGACAAAACGAAATAAAAAGGAGAAAAAGAAGGAAAAATAAATACAAAAACATAAAAGAAAGAAAATACAAAAATTACTGGGAAATATTGTGCGTAGAAAAAGTGGACTCAGCGCGACAAACAGAAAAATGTTCACATGCAGAAGATGGATAACAGAAAAAAAAAAAAAATGCGCACTAACAAAAAATCAGAGCAGAAATGCACAACGCACTTAAAAAATTTAGCACACCGGAAAAAGGACCAACAGTCAGAAAAGTGAAAAATGACGATTACGACAAAAAGGCACCAATTGGCAACATTTATGAAATTAAATGGAACATACTCGTAAATATTTATTGCATTAATCGCAATGAGGGAAGCTTCTCCGAGAAGCTTCATGAAATTTATGGCACCTTCTATTTAAAGGGGAAACACAGATAGATTACAACTTATTGTGAAATTGCAAACTTGCAGCGATAGAGAGCACATAGAGCTAAAGAGAATAGACGAGTGCATAGTGCGAACCAGTCAAAGCCCATTTGGAAAAAACTGAGAAATACCCACGATGAAACCACCAAATATGGGTACACCAAGACAAACAACGAGGAAAACCGTATCATTATTAGAGTCTCTCATGAAACTGTAGAGGCCAAACAAGAAACCACACAAAGAGAGGATTTTTTTGATGTTGACATGATTCGCTCACCATGAGTCGAACTAGAAATCCCCATACTAGTGGAGGAAGAAGCACAATCTCCAACAATGACTGCCATGGAAATCGATTCGCATGATAGCATGTGGGGCCATAAAAAAAAACCCACAAGAACCTACAACAACCTATGAGGGTTGAAGAATCCCAAAGAACAAATGGTGAAGCCAGTGCGCACATAGAGGTTGTAGTGCAAGTACCACCATGTGAAGCAGGTTTCATGCAACAGTGGGAAGGGTTCATCGAAGACATAAACAGGCAGTTAGACTTAGGCACAGAGCGCATGCAAGTGGAGGTTGGGACCTCTAGCGCGTCAATCAGAAGAAAGGGAAAATATCCCATGGCACGATCCTTGCATAAGAATCACAACACAAAACTCATACTACCATGCATCCCAGAGGGATTATAGGCCCCACCAACATTGTTGGGTTGCGTGGAGAAGCTAAAGCATTCATACCATGATCTGGGCGACGCTGGAAAATTCTTTGGATTTGTGCAACATGTATACATGGACAACATAGGCGCATGACCCTTTGGTGACCCTATACTACAACCAAAACCATGGGCAACCGACTTGGCCAACATAATCATCCTCAACTTGATGTAAATTCCTCATTTTGGGAGGGGGAAGGAAGTAAATAACTACGTCAATCATTTCATGGCAGTCCTCCATGGAGGCTTCTTATGGTTGTAGGAACTAGTCTCAATCAATTTTGAGTTGATTGCATTCATCATAGGTCTGTCGTCCATGGGAAAGAGTCCTACACAATACCTGGATGAAAAAATAGAGAAAGATCTTGTTGAGGAGATGAAGAAAACCTGCGACATAGAGAGGGGCTTGTGCGGTATAATAATAAAAAGAATCACTCATGCAACCACAAGAATGGACACAAATCTTATGGCTTGCAATATGCTAATAAAGTGTCAGAAGGAGGAAGTCCCTGCAAGGGTTGTCGCAGATGCAACAAAATGCGCCAATAGCACCATGCTTAGTTGGGCCCCTTATCTATTGAACACATTCCTCGATGACTGCAAAGATGCATAGGACTTGGGGACAAACTTTCACTAATATTGGTTAATAATTCTGATAGCATCAGTTGGGTGGATGGAGCCACCATATTCTTATTTTTTTGATAGGATAAGTCATTGTCACATAGCACGGTATACCTCAATGGGGAGCACTTTGAACCCCAAGAGAAGAAGTGGTAACACAAGTACCTTTGCGCGGTACTTCAGTGACATCCAGGATAGCATAGCAAACACATGGAGGATCACTCCAGAGGTTTTCATGCAATACCAAGGTATTGCAAATTTCAGAGCCATGCGCCACACCATGTGGATACAGGCATGCAGGGATCTAGCCAAGGAATGGTTGCAACTCTATTACTACATCAGTGGTGAAGATGTATAAATAGCCATGCGGGGTTGGCATGATGACTGGAAGATCCCAGACATTTATAAGGAGGTGCCCAAAGGCAAGGAGGTATAAGTAGAGGGATCTAAGACACCTGCAAGCGATAGTGATGTGCCTAAAAATTCGAAGCCAAGTCAAAAGTCAGCGTAGTAAAAGAAGGGAAGTGTTCCAAAGAAAGATGCACAAACAAGAAAAAAGGACACTGCTCTAGCACAAGGAGAACAAGGAATGGGGGATACAACTACACAAGAAATCCCCTCAAAAACTACCCCAAAGGAAACAGGGCCACCCAAGAGACCAATCATACACACAGGGTGGTCGCACAAGAAGGCCAGGGCGCACAAGAAGCTGCTAAACTACACGATTATTGAATATGATGTCAACCTAGTGGCATAAAAAGTACATGATCACATAGCTGAGGAGTTTGAAGATGCCCAACACCAAAGAGGTCAAATTCAAGGTGATATGGTAGACATAAGGAAATTCTTGGAGTAGATGAGAGTAGTGCACAGACCTGAAATGGGAACATATTTGTTCCCCACAACAACAGAAGTAGAGGAAAGGACTTCGTCGAGTGAGAAAGATACCATCCAAACCATAGCACGGGAGAGCCCAAAATTCCAAGTCACATCCAACATGTTGCATATGGATGAAACCATAGCCCAGACACCACTGAAGGATCTAATGTAGGTAGAGTTGGTAATGGAAAGAATACCAACTAAGGTATTGTATAAGCTTCAGGTCAATGTCACGAAATAGGTGTAGTCACACGCAAGAACAAATGCAGTAGAATTGCAGCATACGGAGAATGGAAAGGAATCCTTAGAGCTAGTAGTCGAGTAGGTCAAGCTCGAAACCAAGGAGGAAAAAGAACATGCAAATAGAATAGAACAGGGTATAACAATGGTGTATAATCACATCCCTGACAACACGCAAATGGAAGAAAGGAGTGCAGGGGAGAAGATCAACTTCATCACACAGAAAATTGATTGATACATGCAGGAGATCGAGGAATTAAAAGAGAATCTCAACCCCATGACTCCTCTGGAGGTGAAGGAGCAAAGGAAATAGAAATTTGTAGGTCAAATGGATGAGATGGAGAAACAAGTCAGAGCAGCAGCAGGATTTTTTGACAGAGCAGTGCAACTTTGGTCAACGCTGGAGGAAGATGATCAGGTCCAGTAGTGGGACTAAGAGGAATAAAGGGTAACTGCAGCTATCCAATACCTCAATCATAGGTAGAAGAAAATGAGTATCACAAAGTGTCTTAAATGAACAAAAGATATGAAGAAGTTGTAGGCAGAGTTAAAAGTAGTGGAGATGCAAAAGTAGGAAAGACATGCGCAGATGGAACCCCTTCAAGACCAAGTAGCACAGATGATCACACAATTGGAGGAGGAGAAGAGGAACATGGCGCAAACACAAACAGAGTGTGAAAAAATGATCCAGGAGGATATCACAGTGCAAGAATTAAAAGCACTCACAGAAAAGGCTGCACAGGTCTAGGAAAGAGGAAGGGAACTTGCAGACACGTTCCACAGCCTAGCAGAGGTTGTTCAGGGAGCGTGCATTGCCTAGGTGGTTCGGTATGATCCACATGTTAGTGTTGGGGGCCTATTGGGCATAGGCCTATTTTGAGGAAATATCTATTTTTGGAGGATAAAACCCAGTTTTGGAGAAGAACAACTCACAGGAAAAGCAGCATGTGCGAGGGAAATCCACATGCAAAGAAGAAAAGCATGCAAGGCGCGGAGGTAGTAATAAATAACCATGTTAGGGTTAGGGTTTTGAAATGTAACGACTAAAAATAATGTAAAATAGTATAAATAAGAACCTAGGAGGTCTAGGTTGGGGTTTAGAGTGTGGTTCTTTGTTAGTAGTAATTTGGGTTGTGAGTTATTGTGATACAATTTTGTAAGTTGTTGAGTTGTAGGAGAGTAAAGTAGTGAGATATTGAGGGTTAGATCATAGGCCGAGGAACCTGGTGTGATCTAGTTGTTAAGAACCAAACATCAATATAGCATAGAAAAACCTCAGGAAAAGTACTCAACGCCTTGAAAAAGATATAATTTCAAATAATAATCCTCTTCGAGGGGGCAACCTCCTTTTACCCCACTTAAATGTTCAAATACAAGATGACTCAAAATGAAAATGTCTCCTTGGTATATATAGGAGACTAGGAGGTATAATTACAACTAATGGCCTAAAGCCGACATAAATAAAATAACATTACTAATCTAAATTACAACTAATGGCCTAAAGCCAACATAAATAAAATAACATTACTAATCTAATATGCCCCAATTAAGGGTTAATGAGCCAATATTAGGGCTTAACATGCCCCTCCCCTTGAGACAAGTGTTGTATGCAACGCTTGAGTAACTCTTGATGCTTCTGTATAAAAGACTCATCTTCCCAAGTGGAATCTTCAGCTGGTAGTTTCCTCCATTTAATGAGATACTCTGAAATGGATCTATTCCTCAGTTGGCGAATTCTTGTGTCAATGATGGCTTCAGGCTCCAATATGATTTTTACTTCCTCATCAAGTTCTGGAAATATAGTTTGAACTGGGATCTTGTCGCCTATAACCTTCTTTAAGCATGAAACATGGAAAACTGGGTGTACTTGTGAAGATGCAGGCAGCTCCAATTTGTATGCCATAGTACCAATATTTTGCAACACCTTATAAGGGCCATAGTACTTTGGTGATAATTTATTATCCTTTTTGTCTTGCTTGAGGGACATCTGTTTGTATGGTTGTAGTCTTAAAAATACCCAATCCCCTACTTCAAAACTTCTTTCACTACGATGTT
>JASDQU010102539.1:306535-360223 GCA_032191745.1 Picea mariana
TGAAGTATCCATGTGATTGGGTCCTTGCCATCAAACTTCCTCATGTCAATCTTAGGAACGTGGTTGGTCTTCAAACCAAAGTTGGAGTTTCTCCATTCTTGATTCACCTTCCTTGTGTCCACATCATGAATTTCATGGGATGCATTTTCACTTTCAGGTGTCTTCTATGTTATGAAATTTTTCAATGCTTCCATGATCTCCCCTTTTAAACCATCTATCTTAGTGTCCAACTTAGCTTCCATTGAATCCATCTTAGTATCCAACTTAGCTTCCATTGAATCCATCTTATTTTGTATTTCATTTATGTCCCTACGCATTTCTTCACCTTCATCAAGATTCCAAGTAGGATTTTATGTGGGCTTATTTGGTGTAGAAGTTCCCTTTTTTGGGTGGCATGTTGGCCAAGTATCACTTTTGAACCTTGATTTTGAGGTAGTTCTACTAGACAATATTTCTTTTGTTGTATCTCCCAATTTTTGGCCCTTTATGGTAACTTCCCCACAACTTGTCGATTTTTTTCCTTTCCAGGAGATCTCACTTGTATAGTGTGCCCCACACAAAATAATTGATATCAAATTCTGAAAATCACACCCAAAATACTACAGACTGTCCAAGATCAATGCAACCAGTCCCACTCAATTTGGATACTCTAGGAAGAAGTTATGATTGTTTTACCTGGAACACCTTATTGAGACTAGTCAATAGGGATAGTCAGATACCCTATCTTACACAGGGTGTATCTACAAATTTAAGATGACCTAGAAGCTGAAATTTTTACCAAAGATACACTACTAATTTTTGTAAATGGCCTCCAGAGGTCAGGGTCTGAAACATTACAAAAAAAAAATTATAGAAAAAATTCCACAATGACTCATTTCAGGATGATTCCAGAACCCTATATTGTACAGGTTGTATCTCCGAAATTATAAGGCCTCAAGAGCTGAATTTTGAACCCAAAGTACCTTGATCCGTCTTCTAATTATCCTCCAAGCCCTTCCTTCTGAAACGTTGTAGAAAACAAGTTATAGTGAAAATTCCACGGTGTCTCAGATGTAGCATCGAAACCCCAAGACCTTGAGCTCTAATACCATATGTTAAGAACCAAACATCAATATAGCATAGAAAAACCTCAGGAAAAGTACTCAACGCCTTGAAAAAGAGATAATTTCAGATAATAAGCCTCTTCAAGGGGGCAACCTCCTTTTACCCCACTTAAATGTTCAAGTACAAGATGATTCAAAATGAAAATGTCTCCTTGGTATATATAGGAGACTAGGAGGTATAATTACAACTAATGGCCTAAAGCCGACATAAATAAAATAACATTACTAATCTAATATGCCCCAATTAAGGGGTAATGAGCCAATATTAGGGCTTAACACTAGTTCGCCTCACAGAGGTTGTGGAACCTTGTTCATGATTGTACAATCAGAATTGTAGTGCACATAATGCCATTTATTGCAACAAACATAATAAAGATCCTACGAAGCTACATATTTTTGGACGTATCCTAGGAGAGGGTGAACCATGGTAAAACCTATGTAGTGTGTGATGATTGAATGTTTGTTTAATTTATTTTAATGGTTGATCATACTTAATTCCTGTTAATGATTGGTTTACACATATGTGGTTAGTTAGATCTATTAGACTGCATGCATCAGCTTCACATATGAATGGATCTTAAGAATAATAGATTGAGTAATCATTTTAAAGCCTGAGAAAGATTAATTATGATCTAAGATCCCCTCTCTTTCCTTGACTACAAGCACCTGAGCATTACAATTACCCATAGAACTATCTCAGGTGAGACTGTGCAGTACACTCTGTGTGATGTGTTTCCTTTTGGTTTACCAAGAGGGTTAGTAGTTTTAGAGGGTTTTGTTGGAAACATGTTTAGATCTAAACTTGGGTTAGCCAAAAAGAAGATAGAAAGAGTAATAATCAACAATCATACTTTTGAAATCTGGTTCCAATATGGAACAAACCTGAAAATAGAAAAGTGAAATGGAAATCTTTGGGTGGGAGATTTCAAAGAAAATTATTGATAGAAATTGATGATGATATCTCACGAATTCACTATATGCACATGATACAAGTGAGATTACAGGTTTTTCCCAAAGCAATAGATGATGGATGTCAAGATGGAAAGCATGGAGAGAAAAAAAAGGCTTTGTTGTGATATGAGGACCCTATAATATGCCATGATCACCTTAAAAAAGTATCATTTTGTGGTAACATGGGCCTGAGAGATGCCTCGACAAGAGAAATTTAGAGGGACACCTTGGATATAAGACATGATGAAGTCTCTGAAACTCTTCTTGTGTGAGAAATACTTGGCAGGTAAGATGGACCGCTCGAGGGACTGTATAGAAGAGAAGGGGATGCTTGAACCTAAGCTTGGAGGGTGAGAGACCATAAGAAAGAGGAGACTTTGATAAACTCTTGTGAATTGTTGATTGGGATCATGATCACAGCAGGTATGCCAAGGCAAATAGTGAGCCGAGTAAACATGACAACCATATAGGTGAAAATCCTTGAATTGCATAGATAAGTATTGTTCTTAATTGTTAATTTCTCCTCTTAAATTATGGAAAACAATAAAATGTTTAGCATGAAAATTGGGATTAATATACTTTTTGTTGTAAATTGTTGTAGGAATTTCATGAAATGCCAGAGTCTGAATTAAGACCAGACTATGAAGAAAATAAAGGTAATGTTGAAGCAGCTAAAACATGGGACATGGAAGGTGTTACTAAGAAAATAACACCAAGGACGATGTTCCTTTGAAGGGGGAGGGATTGTAACACCGCCTCTCTAAACCTCTTATTATATCTAATCAATTATAACTAATGATTTCCATGCTATGGAATGCAAACAATGTAAATGTATTAATGATCAATTATAACTTCCAATTGATGATTGTGGGGGTGAATCCTTGAGTATTGGCCATGATACCACTAGAGGAAACCTAGAGAGGGGGTTGATTATGCCAAGATTACCCAAACTTCCTTGCTAAGATATTCTGGAATATTCAGGACTCTACTTAGTCCTAATGACAAGGAAAATTGGTTAGTGAGAAAAGGATTGGTGGTTGAGAAACCAACCACCTCAATGCATGGAGGTATGGGAAGACCTAGCTAGGATATAAGAAACTATCACATAGGGGTTACCACCAAGTACCATATCACACTTCCCAAGATGAGCCACATGAAAATTGAGTTCCTTTTGACAAAATATAGGGGACAGGTCAAGAACCTTCCCCGGGATTTTAACGTGCAGGATATGCACAATGAAAAGGGAGAAGTATGAGCCTCCAAAAAGGAAAGAGGGAACTCTCATATAGGGGGGTCAAAGAACTGATCGGGAAATCCAAGAACCCATCTTGAGATGAGAGGCTATGAGATTGATTCTAGGAAGGAATCTGATAAAACTTGAAGAGGACCGAACTAGGAATGAGAGCTATTGCAAGAGGACACACGAGTAAGCATAGGGGAAATCCTTGGTGGTATCATGTCTTGGCACAGGGGTGGATTTTTGTCGAAGTGACAAAGCATGTAGAGCCTATGGTTGGGTGGAAAGATGAACACCCACATTCAGTTGGGTGGTTAGTCACACCTTGTAACCATATAATTATTTCTTATTCTCTGTGTATTGGAATTTAATTGTGCGCATAGAATTTCCTGTATTTTCATTCATGGGCATGTATTCTTGTTGAAGGGAACATTGGTTGTTTCACTACAAGTCTTTGTACTTGAGTAAGGATGGAAAAAAATGAATTTTCATCGTGTGAATGTTTCCATGAATAGACATGTTTGTATGACTGAGATGAATACTTACATTATCTACAAGTCTAATGCATCATGAAATATATAAAATTATGGAATGTTTGTACAGTTAGAAGAATTATACCAGTTCGAGCAAGAGATGAATGGTTGTAATATTTCCTTAAAGGTGAATATCTTATTCATAACCACGACATAAGAAAAGGGAAATACATGTCTATAGACCCTGTATTCTCCCCCTTTGCGGTGTAAATTAGTTGTGGAGGATTGAATTCTCATTTAGAGGGAAAAACAACCTTGTGATTGTTGTGAAACATGTTAAGAAATCCCAAGAAATCCTATATGGGTCAAAGAACCATAAGCCATATATTAAGTCTCTTGTAATGAATTTAAAGTCATGCTAGAGGAAAATATTCACCCAAGTGATGAAAAAGAAATCCCTATGAAGAATTCTTGGGGTGTGGGGTAAGAGTCAAGAAGTCTTGGTAAGCTTTAGATAATACTTAGAGGAATTTCCTAAGTAGACAAGTCCTACTTCTGATTTTCCTTCAAAGGAAAACCATGTGTTTAAACAAGGAGGAATCACAGTCATTGGATTGACATAGCGAGGAAATCCTATCCCTACATCAGAGGTCATAGGCGTCGAAGTGTTTAAATATAATCTTGTAGTAGGACTCCATTGGGGAGGCTCCAAACTAATGAGGGCCATTGATCTCATCGAAGAGAGGCCTCGGGGAAATTTGGATCATTGGATATCTTATGATGAGTATCGCCAGAGGATGATAGTTGGAGTAGCAATGTATGCCTAGAGCATAGGCACTCCAATGAAAAGACTATGAGGAACAATCAGAGCCATACATTGGTGAACAACACAAAAACAATATTCATCATATATTGTTGTAGGAGTCGCTAAATAAGGCTAAGAGAGGAGGTGATTCCATGTTGATGAGGATGACACATGTAAGCCTGTGATTGGTGGCCAGGACTGAGAGTAAACTAGGGTTGTTAATTCAGTCGAAGAGAAACCTTAGTCATTAGATCCAAGGTGGTTGGACTCCTATGGGAGGCACTCTGAAAGAAGATCTGAGTCGTTAATAATAGAGGGTTGTAACGAAATGAAAATCATTGATATGTTGCAAGATCTATAAGGTTCTTCAATAGGAGAAACTTCGAGGGAATATCTGGACCATTGATTTGTGGAGAGTAGAGAAGCTCTAAGAAGAAGTTTGGTTTGTCAATATACCAATATTAGGAGGAATCAATGTACTATTGGGATCATTAATACTTAGTTAAGGGATTAAGAGGATGATGTGGACGATGCCACATGTCAATCCTATAAGGTGCCACGTGGCATAGTGATTTGGCACCTATAGGTGAACCTTATATGGGAAATGTGAATGACACGTGTTAGGTGATTATGATGCCACATGTCTAGCAGATATTTCCACATGTCATATGGTAGAATTTTCATGAATTTAACTTTTCAGAGTGGACTCTAAAGAGTTTGGAGTACAACTTCGAAGAGCTCAGAGTAGGAATCCAAAGAGAAGATCTAGACATTTTATTTGTGAGTGGTGAGATGCGACAATGGTCATCGATCTACCATAAATTTGACTTAAGCTATGATATAATGTGGTGAAGACATAATGATGCAGCCTACCAAATTGATAGTCCACATGTCCAAGGTGGTGGTAGGTGCCACCCAAGGGTTGGTTGATGGGACGAGGGTGGGTCCCATTGAGTGAAGAGGTCCTTCCAATATTCATTACAATAATGGTCATTGGATTTGTCGAGGTTTGTCCTAGGGAAATATGGGCTGTATAAATATGATGTATCATCATTAGAGGCAAAAGGTAGATGAATAGGGAGAATGTCTGAACATTGATGACACAATGTGATCCATCGATTTTTCATTGGACAGGGGGATTTTTGTCATTGATCTTCGATGAGAAGTATTCAAAAGAGAAGTGATGATGATGACATCATGAAATATGTGGCATGCCAGCAAGGCAGACAGAGTGTCCTTAGGACGATAGGTGTTAGTTGTTTATTGGTTGACACAAGTCCAAAGAGGAAAAAAGGGATAATTTTCGATCCCATAAGATATTTGAAAAGGAGATATGGACTGTTAGATCTATACATGTCATCGTCAGAAGTGTGGGAGGTTAGTATGGTCACATTCGACCAAGAAATGTCACCGACAATTCTAGGATTAGGGGCTAATGAAGATCGTTGATCTATGGAGGGAAGAGGTGGAATCTCCACCATAGATCTCATGAGTCACATCCACACACTGTGTAAACTTTGGGAGTTAGGCATTAACCTTCACATAAATTGACATCATCGATGTGCTATGAACCATCGATATCAAGGGATATGAGTCGTAGGATCTAGGGAAGGTGCACTTTGGTGCATCTTCATCGGAAATCTTGGGAAAGTGAGAGTGAACCAAAGGATATGAAATCCTGACAATGACAAGAAGTGGGATAAAGGATTGGCCTATGAATCTAATGTGTCGCTGCCACGTAGGATGGAATGACTAAGAAGTGTCCAGGTGGATTCCTTGTGGTAATGAGCTCGTGGTTGACCCATGAAGGCCTGGGAACTTTGAGAGGCTATAAATTTTGATCCTGAGCTCAGAATTGAGCATGGTTATAGTCGTTGGAAAGTTATCGACAAGTAGGAGATGGTAGTATGACCTAGAAGAGGTTTTGGGATAGTTGAGGAAAGAGAAATTTTAGTACTGCATCCCTTAGAAGAAATTTAAGGGATTAGGTGTGTTAGAACCCATTGCTGCAACTTTGGTTTTTACTACAATTTTCAATGTTGCAAGTCACATGGTTGCAATTTCCCTCATTGTTGCAACTATTCCCATTGTTTCAACCCTCATTCCTGCAATTCCCTTGTCGAATTCATTAATCTTGTCCTAATTCCTTTGGATTCCACTTGATTTGCAGACCTCCCTATTCATTTCCCTTCCCCCATTGTCTTGGATTCAACTTTGGTGCATCCTTCCTTTAGTTAGAAAAACTCACCATTTTTTTCCCAAATCTCTGTCTATTTTCACTATTGCAGCTTCATTGTTGTGACTCTTATAGTTGAAACTCCGCTTGTAGCCTCATTTCATTTTACCACTTTTCTCCTTTTCCCTACACCACTGATGTTTCAACTCAAATTCTCATGATATACTGCATCATCCATGTTGTAGTCTTGTCCTTGTAACTCTCGTGCCATGACTTCTTCCCTTTAACAAGTTTTAGTCATTTCATTTTTAATTGTTGCATCTTCGTTGTTGCGACTCATGTCGCTGCAACTCCACCCGCAACTTCACTCCATTTTTTTCACTTTCCACACACACCTTTCCCCTCCATCACCTATTTTTCAATTTGTATCCCCACCATTAGATACACTGCCAGTGTTTTTTTTTTGTTGTTGCAACTCATGTTGTTGTGACTCCACTTGCAACTCACATTTTTTAGCATTGTCGTTCCTACAATTCCAGCCAATGAAACCAATAACATCGTCCTTGCAATTCCATCTAGAACCATTGATAGGACTGCATCCTACACCATCAAAACTCTATTTGTTCTATACTCATACGCCACTCAAGTTTCTTTATGTCAAGTAGGAATTCTTATCTGAATTAGCAATAAATACATTCTAATGGCATGTTTCTAATCATTCCTCCATAAACTGCCAAATTAGAACATCATTATTGTAATCACCACTATCTAACCACCACCATTTATTTCTACAATTATGAACTCACCACTCCATTACTCACATTACTCTGCAAAATGTGAACACTCATATTTAACATAAGAAAGGAGACATGGATGGATTGTTAATCTGTAGAGAGTTGATCGAAACAATGTTGTTAGAGGTTTATGAAAACATTAGATAAATATTGGGATGAGTGAGTTGTAAGGAGTATGTGTTACAATTACATGGATATAATGAAGAGATCGTGCTATAATTCTCCATGAACCACACAAAAAATCACTCCATAGTTGAAAGAACACAAGTGGAAGTCATAGAGGAGACTTTGGCCAAAGTCATAGGGCTACATCTCTTAGGAGAGAGATGGTATATCCGAAGGAATTCACAAAAAAAATTCCAAGGTAGTTCCTTGAACTAGAGGAAACTTTATTCGAGAAATAGATAGGCTTCAACCATCAGGCATTACCTCATCCATGGGACGAGCGATTTGTATGGAGTATGTGTTACAATTACATGGATACAATGATGAGATCGTGCTAGAATTATCCTTGAACCACACAAAAAATCACTCCATGGTTGCAAGAACACAGGTGGAAGTCACAGAGGAGACTGTGGCTGAAGTCATGGGGCTACCTCTCTTAGGAGAGAGATGGTATAGCTGAAGGACTTTACAACCAAAAATTCCAAGGCAGTTCCTCGAACCAGAGGAAACTTTAGTCAAGAAAGAGATAGGATTCGACCATCAGTCATTACCTCATCCATGGGAATATGAAGGTGTCTTCGTTCAGTGTTACTTCACTTGTGAAGGATGCTATGGCACAATTTATGTTCAACACATCCACCTAATTGATCATCTATGCCATAACTGGCCAATCAATATGTCATATTTTCTATTCAGGAAATTGTAGACAATGGAAACTCTTTTCAAAAGGGCCAAGAACCCTAGGGAGGTTGTATCTGATCATGGAATCATTAAATTACTAGTCAAGAATGCATTGCACACAAACATGGATGTACTTGGAATAGTATTGTGTAGCCACCTATTCTCCTCAATGAAAATGAAGTTGTTTCCCTTCAGGCAGTTGAGCAGGAAATTACTGCACTTTCAGCTCCACAAGATATTACAACTACAACACTTCCACTAGAAAATGAGACCATGAATATAGAAGGAGCAGCTTCTACAACTCCACAAAATAAACCCAAGAGAAAAAGCACGGAAAATCCCATCATCTCGCAACTTTGGTAAAATAAGACTGTGACATTGATGTGGAGATAATGGCTAGAAAACCAGGCACAAAGCGACTTCAAGGGTTTACCAAAATGACACATCCCATGTTGAAGAAATGAAGGAAAAAGCATAAGGTTGCAACTCAGTGTAAGAGGTGAAAAAATGCCAAGCCCAAGGAGCCAGTCCAGAAGGTAAACTAGAAAATAGAGAAAGTCAAATCTTCCCCTACTACATAAGAACCAGAGGAGGATACTCACCTGGACTTCCAAGAGCCAAAACAAGATACTCTCGAAGAGGGTCTCACCACTCTCCTAGTGGCATATACATATGGTGGAGAGCTGGAATCCTCCTCTAAACCATAAAAAACAATGGGGGTTTCGACTCGAGAACAAGCTCTAGCACAAGGAAAAAAAGACAAGAAGGAAGAAGTCTTTGTTCTTTCACTGAAAATAGAAGAAAGCACTCCTCCAGCCAGGGATGATTTTAAGGATGGAAATTTATTTTAAAATGTAGAAACCTTGGCAAATATTACTAATCTTTCATATGTCAACTATAAATGTTTGGTGATATTTTTTTTAAAATATTCAAATTTCTAAGTATTTTATATAGTTTTTATAAAATTTTGGCAATTTTTAAGGTAAAATAATTTCATCCTATAGAATTTGGGCGAATTATTTTTAAAATAGTGAATCTCGTTTTTGGAAAAACCATGGAAAATTAGCCCATGAACGAAATTAGCCCCTAAAATCATTCTTGCCTCCAGCATAATCACCCAAAATTCATATGGAAAATCTAGAACACTCTAGAAGTATAGAGGACAAGGGGAAATTGGACATGTTCACTGACACAACAATCAACATAATTGAGGGAAACGAACTAGAAATAATGCCTCTTGTTGAAACAACAAGAGGAACTCTTGAGGAATCAAATGTTGCTACTCCAGAGGAAGGTTTCTACTCCAGAGGAAGATAAGCAGGAAATAGAACCAAAGGCCCCTACTTCCACACAAGAACCAGTAGAGGGACCTCTTAGGGAACGACCTACTCATTCACCAAAAGAACAAAGAGTAGAAGGAGTCCCATCGAGAAACTCCTATGAACATGGTATTTTTACCACACCAGACCAAGGCCTACAGCAGTTGCAACCACATGATTCTAATTTGATCCCTCCCAGATGGGCAAGCATGCCCCACTCTCTCCCTATCTATGACTCTTTGGTCAGAGAAAACAAAATATTGAGGATGAAAATTTGAAGTATTAAGATCAATTTGAAGATGCTCATAGAAGAGCTTGCGGAACACAAGGCACCTAAAAAATTAGGTTACCCTACAGCAAGTCCTCTTGTTGCAAGGGAAACCTTAACTAGCTCACAAGAAACAAGACAGCCTAGGGAGACAAAAGAGTTAGTTGTCTAGACTACAGATTTTATGATGATTGACAAAGCCACTCGGATAGAGGTAGAAACAGAACAAAGATGAGGAACTCTGGTAGAAGATCATATCAATGAAGAGAAGGTAGTAGTAGAGTAGGAAATATGCGGTATTAGTGACCCCCGGGGTCACCCTGACTTCTCTAACACACAGTGAACATAGTTGCATGAGGAAATGCAATATTTTTGGGTTGGGGGAGATGATGGGTGCCTAAAATGTCATAATTTCAGCACATGTCTATACCTTTTATCTTACCATTTTACATTAATCACTTTCCTTTTGATACTTCCATTATCCAGTTCACCTCATTTTTCACCAAAGTTATCCATTATTATTTTATTTTTGTATAATTCTTAGGAAGGAACTTGTTACTATCAGACACTAACATTGTTGCACAAGAATCTAGTAGATGAAACACTCCAAGTAGCTACAACACCTCTCTACTGCAACTCCAAGATGATACAGCTTCAGGCACAAAGCAAGTTACTGTAATTTCGGGCACAAAACCCAATTGCTTCAATTCAAGGTGCATCTGCGGTTTCTTCAATTTGAGACAAAACAGTTACAACCACAATAACGGTTTTTTTGTTGCAACTCAAAAAATAGCTCAATATCCTAGTGGTCAACATTGTTTCTTCCAGTTGGGATCTGAAGGTTGGGAAGAAATATCCACGAGGGAAGGAGAAGGAAAAATAGGCCACTACAATAATCAGTTACCTATAAAGTTAGCTTACACCTGCAATTGAAAGAATTGTTGTAACCAGATGAACAACCACATTCTCATGGTTTTCCATCCACTATTTGTATAATTTTAGAATAGTAGTCATATTGTATAAAAGTCTCATCTCCCCAAGAGATGAGGGGAGGAAATTATTCCGGCAATTACATTTTGTTGTTATTGTATATTTTCAAGCTACGCCAATAAAATTTTGGTTCCAAATTTATAGTTGCATGTTGATGTATTGATTGATCGTGTGATTCTAGTTTTGTATCCTAGAACCTCACCTAAGGGATTAGGGCCCCCTTCTTAGTGAGGTATTGTCTGTAAAAATAATATTAGAATTATTATTTTACTTTTGTTCAGTTTATTCTATTGTTTTCTACTTTCAATTGTTGTAATGCTAGGTTCATAACTTTATTCACATGTTGTAAACGTTCTTTGGTTTGTTGTTGTTCTAGAATCATAGTTTAGTTCTCATATTTCAGAATTATCTTTTAGTCTATTTTAAATCCCAATCTTCCTAATAGTGTTACGATTTATGATTGTTTTGGTTTTCTAAGTTCAACATCTTGTAACATCACAATCGTTTTGCACTTTTCATTGCTACAACTCGTGTCTCTTCAAGTTTTGGTTATAATAGAATTCAATTATTGTGATTCATTGCTGGCACTCGACCAAGTTTTGGAGAACCTTGGTCGTGTTTGACCACTTTTGGTACTTCGATAGGCTGGTCAAATATGGAGCGACCAGGCAAAGCGGAGATCGCGGGATCTCGTCCACTTTTTGTGGGCTTTCTAGGTTTAGGGATTATGTAACAGGTATGGGATGTCAGCCCATGGGTTTACCCATGCTTAGGCTCCATTTGTAAATGTATAAATAAGTATCTAGGCATTGTAAGAAGCGTCATATCTAGGTTGGATTTGTGCAATATATGTAAAGGTTACTAAGTGTGATTAGTTTTGAAGGCTCTGTGCATACTATGTGTTGAGAAATTGCAGAGTTAAGTGAAAGTGATTGTAAGAAGGCTCTGTGCTGTGCCAAAATCGGGGAAGGAGGATCTGGTGAAGTGCACGCAGATCTCCTGTCCTATGTGCAGTTGGTTTTGTGGCTCTATGCATGTAAGAATATTGAAAGAATATAATAAAGAAGACGAAGAGTTGGTGGACATAGCCCCACGTTGGGGGTGAACCACGTATATCCTGTGTTGTGATTGCTTTGTGTTATTGATGTCAATTATGATTAGTGGTGAATGTTTATGTATATTAGATGCATCTGATGTAGTAGCTTAGTGATTAATAACATGAATGAATGCTAGATCTCTTTGATTCTATGTGATAAATGGTTAGATATGCTTAGATCTTGTTGAATAATGTATTGATATGTAATTAGAGTTTTTACCTACGTTGTGAATAAGGGTAAAAGACTACTGAACGTTAATTGTTAAGTGCTCTGTTAAGTATTGTGATCACAGATCTGTGTCCCAGCTAGGTTGTAGACACTTGAGTCCTACAACCCCCCCTACCTCTACCTCGGGTGAGACTTCATTTACTTCGTAGGTGTTTTCGAAAGGGCCGATAGTTAGGGTTTTGTTGGTGCATTGTTGAAGCGTTGAACCCTGGTTCTGTTCCTGTGCCAACAAATGGTTTTGTTGTCAAGACCTGAAACTGTGATTGTTGGGAACTGAGGAAAAGAGAAAGCTTTGTGCGTAGATCTATTTCTATAGTGCGCAGTACTCTACTTGACTTGTAAAGCTCTGTGCTAAGAAGAGAAGTCTAATTTGAAGAAAAGAGGTAAGATCTTAAAGCTTTGTTCTCTGATAAAGGTAAGATAAGTGGAAATTTTTGTTTTGAAAGAATGGATCTAGGTATGTTTGATAGATTTTGTCCGAGCCTGAAAACTAGGGAACAACTAGAAGAAAGAAGATGTGATATGAATAGAACTGATAGAAATAGTGAAAGATATGTTATTCATATGCATAGAAATAATTTTTGTACTAACAAGTGGATGCAGGATCCTAGACATATTTTTTTACAAGTCCATCACTGTGATCCCAGACCGCAGTGCAGGAACAGTTGGGGATCGTTTAAGAGAAAGAGAGGATTGACTTTTTGTTATAGTTGCAGAAGACCGGGACATATTTCTAAGGAATGCCCTGGTAGAGGTCCTATTTTTATTTTTTGTAAAGCTACTAGACATGAAGTTTTAGATTTCCCTAGAATGATTGCTAAATTTGAGAAGATGAGCATGAGACAAGAAAATCAGGAGGAAGGTCAAGAGACTAAGAATATGATAAAGAACCAGAAAGAATCAGAGGCTATATTATCACAGATAAAAGAAACACTGAATGATCCTAGAGGCATCAGTTTACTAGAGATCTTAAAAGAGAAGCAGTGCATGGAAACAAGAATAGGAGACTTCGACATAGACTGTGTATTGGATGCAGAAACATAGGTGAAAATTATGCCAGAAAGTACTTGGGAAATTTTGGAAAAGCCTGTTATGATTCCTT
Organism: Picea mariana; assembly: GCA_032191745.1. Lineage (NCBI taxonomy): Eukaryota > Viridiplantae > Streptophyta > Pinopsida > Pinales > Pinaceae > Picea > Picea mariana. The sequence continues at coordinate 319,925 of JASDQU010102539.1, forward strand.
CATTAGGAGGAATAGGGTTGTTTAAAGGAAAGATGATAACCCTATGTGGAAGACTTACTCATGTACCTATGAGTGCTCATGGAACATCGACAGAAGAATAATTTGAGGTCGTTAATTTTGTTGAGAACAACGCTCCTTTTTCACTTTGGTTAGGAAGGACTTGGATTGAGAGAGATCAGATCTGAAGGAAAGAAGAAGAGGGAGCTATAGAACAGAAAAAACAAGAATTAATGGATTTCATGGCTAGGAGAATAACACGCTTAATAGAAGAACATGAGGACAAGTCTAAGCAACTGAGGGCCATAGACCTAGTTGTCGAAGTCGAAAGAATGCAAGAAGGCTTAAAGAACTTATCCATGTAGAAGAGAAAAGCACCTACTCTAGAAACAATAAAAGAAAAAGTATTACCCTTGAACCGTGTGGAAGACCCTCAGCAGTGTGAAGTTACTATGCTAAGAGAAGATAAGAACAATAATGGAAAGAGGAATCCAGAGATGCAGATAACAAGAAAGAAAGAATGAAAACTCAGTAAGAAGAAAGCAAAGCTAGATAAATTGCATGAGGTTCTAGAGAGGACTTCGCAGAAGGAAGGCTTGCAAAACTTGAACCTTGTCGGCATAACAGAACAATGCAGACTAGAACTTTGCTATGATGAAAAAATATGACCATTGGATGCGTACCAACCATTAGAACAATGCTCTAGAACAGCTAGAAACATAATTATTCCCAGAAAGATCGTTGTTGGACCGTTGGGACCGTGCCATAAAGGATGGAATTGTATTGATTGAGGCACTCCTGCCCGTTGGAGGATTCCATTACTACATTATCTATTTAACCCGTCGAATGTCTTACCGGGGACACTTTTGCAAATTTTGATTATCCGAGCCCACAAAGAACTAATTGTTTTCACATAGCGCTCATTGAGACCTCGCCACCTATTCTACTTACCTTGATGGTTTTTCCACCTATCCGAGACATTTTATCATGAGCATGCATGTCGGGTGACGTTAGAGTAGTAGAGAAATCCTTCGAAGAGATTTCGATTGACCTCATGGAAGAGAAGGTCATGTCCACAGGAGCATAGGCCTCATTGATGAAAGGATTGTAAGCCTCCCCATCGACTGCACGTTGATCTGGTCCATCTTGAACTGTGATAGAGAAACGGAGCAAGCATCGTGACAACTTGGCAAACGCGAAGTTCATTCCGTCAGTCCTTCCTCACTATATCTTACCTCTAGCTGGCATGGTTAGTTGTGACAGCATCCCGAGGGACTTCGATTATACATTAATCACTGTGTACCTCCTGAAGGGGATACGTGCAATTGGACTGCAGTTGGGACAGATTCTGACACTAAAGATGAGTGATTTCAACTTGGGAGACCACAAGAATTATGGAATTCTCACACCACATAAGTACTTGACAAAGACAATGGGGAAGAAGTTGAAGATAATCCCCCATTCATGGACCATGGACATCGCAAGATCAACAATTCTTAATGTGATGAAGATACCACACTTCGGCAGACATCAAGAGGTTAACGTGTGCATTAAACTCCTCCTATCATGCTTCCATGGAGGTTACATATGGTTGGATAGGTGCATCACTGTAGATCCGACGTTGATCCACCAGATCATTGTATTGAGCATGCAAGGACTACACCCTCGGGATTTTTACCTAGGGAAGGCTGCATATCACACCCTGGCACAGCGAATAAAGGAAACCTATGATGATGTGGAGAAAGGAAAGCCTCCATCCAAAATGGCACAATGCATCTAGCTTTCCATTTGATCGCTGGTAAGCTCGTCAGAAAAAAAAAACCAACGCATGTCACGAGGTTCGTCGTCGACGTCGCAGAAAAGTGCGTCGAAGGGATGGAGATGAATTGGGTGAGCTACCTCGTCAACCAGTTGGAGAAAGATTATCGTGAAGTACAAGACCAAGGCTATGAGTTTCACTTCAGGTGGTTGTTGATTCTCATTTCCTTCATCGCTTGGGAGATGCCAGAGGGAGAAACCTTCCATGAAGTCGAGCCGTTTGAACCATTGGTCACCAGGTTCACTACCCTCTGGTATTCGAGCAACATGGAAAAGAAATGGCAGTCTAATGCGGTGTTCCACACCTACTACTTGCAGCTAAAGAGGGCCATTGTATTCTTCCCTCACATGACATCGAATACACTTCATAGGTTCAGACCAATAGCGAAGTTTCGTGCAGACAGGAACTTTATTTGCATCACTGCGCATGGAGACGAACACAAGGAAGAGCTCCAGTCCTATTACAAGCTCACCGAGGAAGATATGGAGGAAATAAACAAGGAATGGCATGCATAATTCCTTGTACCAGTCGAACAGAAAGAACTCTCTGACCTCAACCTTATTGGAAGTCATGTAGTCACCTGGGAAGAGTATGATGGATGGGGCAATAGCAATAAGAAGAAGAAGGAAGAAGTACAGGAAATGCGCAGTGCATCAGAGGAGACTACACTATATTCACCTAAAGGGGGAGGAGGTGACGGAGTAGACAAAGAAGAGGATGAAGGGGAAGAAGACAAGAAGGAACAGGGTGAAGTAACACCGCCTAAAGATCTCCTTACAGAGATAGAGACATCCAATAAAAGAAAGGTTTCTCCAAAGAAACCCTCAGCGTGAGAGACATCATGTGCCAATAAGCCCCACTTATAGACTATACTTACGGTGGATGATATTGACCTCATCATCGTAGTTGTATCAGATACTTTTGGGGAAATTTTGTAGCGAAGCGAAGCCAAACAGGAGACAGTGTATAATAGGATCGAGGTAGAGCTCAAAGGGGTACAACGAGCTCTTTATTCAAGCCACACAGTGTCTACTACATCATTGTCATCATGGGGCAAAGAAGTAGGAGATGAGCCTTCCTAGCTATGTTGAATAGCAGATGCAACAGAGGCTCACCTTCGTCAGGTCCAGGAAGAAAAAGAGTAGACCACAGAGGCATTAAAGAAAGCAAAGGAGGAAGACCTAGAGCAACATTGGGTTGCACAGTAAGAAAAAGATGACCTCCAGGTGAATTTTGCAAAGGATAGAGCACAAGTCCAGAAGGAAAACAAACAGTTGCTCGCAGAGTAGATTGGAGTTAAAGAAGAAGTCATTAGATCACTTCACTCTGTGTCGGGCCTGGCACAGATGGAAGAGGAAACAACTGAGAGCCAAGTGGGAAAGTTCGTTGAAGTCATTCAGAAACTCCAAGAAAGAGTAGTAGAACTAGAATTGTAAGTAGTTTCGAGCACTCCATAGGAAGTGCAAGATCAGAGAGAAGAAATTGCCTAGAGCGTAGTCAGAAGAATCAAGGCATTGGCCTTAGAATGCAAGCAACTTAACAATTGAAGTGCATATATCTATGAGCGCCTTGTAGAGGACCTACAAATAAGGACATTGGAGTCACAGCTGCAGGAAGCAAAGAAAAAGCAGTGACAATACAAGCACAGTTGAAGATACTATCAGCAGTCGAGAATATGAAAAGGTCACAAGAACATTGCGCAGTTCAACAGCAGGTCCATGCCATCCAAAGTAAAGTCACAGAAGTGACCTAGAGACTTCATCTGGTACAGGACGAAGCCAGCACACTTTTTGAGGAGATCGAGAGACAAGGTGCACAGTTGGAACAAGTGGTCACCATAGTGGAATAGTGCTTGGAAGGACCTGTCACCGAGAAAGTCATTCAGGATTTCTCCGAGCAGAAGGTTCTGGTGAAGAAGCAAGTCGAGGCAGCTCGATCCAAGCTTGAGGCCTTCGAAGTAGAGTTGCCCAGATCAGAGTGACTCGGGATGAGTCACAGGTGAGTGTTGGGGGCATGTTGGCCCTTGACCAAGTTTTGGAGAACCTTGGTTGTGTTTTACCAATTTTGGGACTTTGACAGGTTGGTCAAAGATGGAGCACCCAAGCAAAGCGGAGATCGTAGAATATTGCCCTCTTTTTGCGGGCTTTCTGGGTTTAGGGATTATGTAATGGGTATGGGATGTCGGCCCATGAGTTTACCCATGTTTAGGACCCATTTGTAAATGTATAAATAAGTATCTAGGCATTGTAAGAAGCATCAAATATAAGTTGGATTTGTGCAATATATGTAAAGGTTGCTAAGTGTGATTAGTTTTGAAGGCTCTGTGCATACAATGTGTTGAGAACTTGCAAAGTTACGTGCAAGTGATTGTAAGAAGGCTCTATGTTGTGCCAAACTCGGGGAAGGAGGATCTGGCGAAGTGCACGCAGATCTTGTGTTGGTGTGTTGTTGAAGCGTTGAACCCTAGGTCTACCCCTGTGCCAAAATTCATGTTGTTGTAACTCAGTTATATTTATTTTTGTGATACAATTCCATTGCTTCAATTCCTCTTGCATCTACACTTAGTGTGTTTTCTGATTCCCTCTAGGTTTAGTCTTTCAATTTTTGGATTGATGTTATTAGATTAATATTGAATGAATGAAAACTTAATTGTTGCAACAATATAAGATGTTCATTATACGTGAGAAAGTCACCAATAGATCATAGCTCGAGTTTCAATTCTCACAAGTGTGATTTTAATTACTGCACGTGTGTTTTCAATTTTTGCAAGTGTGATCTCAATTTCCGCAAGTGTGATTTCAATTTCTGCAAGTGTGATTTTAATTTCCTCAATTGTGATTTTAATTCCTACAAGTGTGCTTTAATTTACATGAAGAAACTTAGGCTTTAGCATAGTCTGGTGACTTAATTAAGTATTACCAATCTTTGAATTGTGACATTAAAGTGCTACAATGCCATATCCAAAACAAAACCCTTCTTGCATATATTGTGTATGATAGTTCACAAGTTCCATATGAGCCCTGGATTGATAATTAAATGTACAACTTTTCATTTTCTTACCAAGTTAATTAGAAAGTAATTGAAAGGTTGTCACTTGCCTCGTGCATGTGTTTGAAAATCTCATTCACTACAACAATTTATTTCCCCACTACCACTCTCCCAGAAGGGATATCATTACTCTCTTCTTGTAATTTATATGGTTTTTTCTACATCCCTTTTAATCCATGATATTACATGCAAATATAATATTCCATCAAAGAAAAACAAGTTTTTTGGACAACATATTGTATGCTAGTTTTTCTACATCATTTTTCATAACTCTCTTCTCACCTTTTGCGTTTGTGCCAAGGATGCAAGTTGGAATTCTCAGTTACACTTGACACAAATGCACTAATAAATTCAAATTATTAAGAAAACATAAACATAAAATAAATCATGTTTTCTTATTAATGACCATTTATTATGAAATAGTTAAAATATCTTGAATTCTAGTAATAAATATGATCCAAATCAACTCGATATACATTCTAAGAAGTTCAAATCACATGTGCATTTGTTTTTCCTCATTTTTCCAATATTTTGAAAACATTCTTCCATCCCTCCCTCCCTCCATATATTTTAGGAAACCAATTGGTAAAACAACCAATAAATAAAGGCTATAGGAATTGTGAAGAAAGGCTATATCAAGGGCCAATATTCAAGAGCAACAAAGCTATAGCCACCCAGAAACATTTATGGATGGGTAGAATTTTCTAATCTTGTGTAATTAACTTCGACTCATTTTAAGTATAAAATTCAAATTCTTGCATATGGATACAATGGTGTCTTAGTAGCCTCGGATTGTAGAGTGTAAATCTTATGATAATGAAAACAACTGAGAAATTTTGAAGGCGGTCACTAAGGGTCCCTAATTTATCGAGAACATCATAGAATGCATTTTCATAAGAGAAACATGTATTATACTATTATTGCATAATATTAACAATGTCAAAAATAATCTTGCACTTATGATAAAAGAATCCTATCATCATTGATCATATTCTCTTAAATATTCAAAATCAATGTCAAAATATAATGAGGCCTAACCTATAGATAGTCATAAAAACTTCAGGAATTGTTCCAATGTATGACCCAATTATGTATGGAAAATACTTCACATTTTTCACAACAATGACATAATTTAAAATAATATAAGGAAATGGTGAGATCCTTAAGAGAGCAACATCTTGAAACTGATGGAACCAATTTTTCTCTCCTTCTAGCCTTGTCACAGTAGCTTTTTTATGCCATCTTTCAAGACATTTTTGCATCAAAAGAAGTATCTTTGATTCACAAATAATAGTCACCCTTGTGAACATCTCTACCTATCTTTAGCATGTAAAAAAACACAGTGAATCTTGAATTAATCGAATTATATTTAAATGTAAATAAAAAATATTAGTTGGAACCATACTTGTATCCAATTATGAAAAAGTGACCTAATGAAGTAAGGTAAAAACATGCATATGTTGGTCCCTATCATTACTATGAGGAATGAAAATATTATTCCTCCTAACCACATTGAAGGTGTCAATGGTATAAAGAAAATAGGAAACAAGCATATGGATGAAGTAAGCACAAACACAAGAGTGTGTGTGCTAAAATTCAACACCTCACAATCCAAAACTGGTATAATCACTTACCAAAACAATGAAGGATGTTAATAAATATGTCAATACAGAGAACACAAAACAATCGTTCACCCATTTTAAAAGGTCAATTGTTGAGACCTCTTGAAAACTTATGAAGGTAGAGTGCTTATAACAACCATTTATGTTGTCCTTCTAGAGTAAATTCAAATTTGAAGCTAGGGTTTCATTGTGAGCAAGGTAGGAGGAAAAATGTGTTGCAATATTGAGAGGGGGGATGAATCAGTATGAGCACTTATTATCACTTTTTAACCACAATATGTAATCATTAACATCATCAACAGTATATCATCAATATATCATTAGCAGTACAAATCAATAGAGCATAATAGGCATCCACAGAAACATGGTACACTACAATTTACATGGAAACCCAAATGGGAGAAACCACATAATGTTTTTATTATATATCAAAACAATACATTCATTAGAAGAACCAAATTCCAAATTCTATAGATACAACTTGTAGGAGGCTACGACCCCCTATTTACAGGCTCCAACCTGAAGGAAACTACAACTCCCTAAATTCCTTGGCTCCAACCAGAAGGAGGCTATAACCATCTGATTCTTAGGCTCCAAGCTAAAGGAAGCTCCAACTCCCTGAGTTCTCTGATGCCAAACAGAAGGAGGCTACAACCCCCTTTTCTTTCCCCATCCTATCGCCCTGAAATATAAATGTAGACCCAATGTCACTACCACAATCACTACCACTATATTTTCCACTATCACATCAACATGTCACTGCAACCTATACCATCAACCTGTACTATACCAAAACCTGTACCATATCATTCACCAATTGTGTACCAACATGCATCAATCATGTACCATGGGATATGACAAATTTAGATACCAAAACATCAATGATGAGTAGCTAATCATGTACCATGTACTAGAGCATGAATCACATTTAATATCAACATCATATGTCAATAATGTATAGACTTGAACCATATCATCAATGAATTATCTCAAATAACCCAAGCATGTACCTCATGCATATGCCACCATACATCAAGTGTATACCTCAACCATACATCCACATCTCAAATTTGAACCATAACAGTCATGTCATAACTAGATACAAGAATATACCTCTATCAACCATGTAGCCAATATGTACCTCAATCACGTGTCAAACCAACCATGCCTCAAGCATGTTTCATACAAAAAGCACATAAACATACCAGTACCTATGTATCTAACTTGATACATAGCATATATGACCTGTAGGATTAATTATGACTTAAGGGAACTGGTACTAGCATTACCCCCAAATGTATCTTGTCCTTGTGGGACTAATACATCATGTCACATGGGGCCTTGCATGACAAGCCCTAAGAAGTTTGCGGGGATGCCTCTCGGGACACTAGTGGTTTGACCTATGGGGGTCAACCAAATTAGGGTTTCCTCAAAAAACTTCACTCTCCTTTGCAACCCTGAAATTCTCGCACTTCTCACTCGTCACTACCTCATATTTAACCGTTGCAAACTTTCCAAATAGATCTCTAGTTCACTATAATATGTTCAATAGAATAAGTGAGTGAATGTATTTTTGAATGACTCCTTGAGGTGTATTTATACTTTTTTTTGGTAACCTATTTCCTTAATATTAGGGGCTTCTTAACTTTCTTGTTACAACCACTTTACCCTTTCATTAAATACTTGTAACTAACTAGGGGCTTCTTGACCATTCTTCAGGGCTTCTAACTTTACAATGCCATAACTCCTCAACCATGGGGAACCATGCGATGTACCACCCATCACCGGAAATGGAATGGCAAGGACTATCCATCCATGAGTGAGTTAGCTGCATTCACATTGTCCTTCATGACCTTTTTCCTCAATCAACTATAGGTTCCATAACTATACCTTTGGTTCTACCATACTTCTTCAAGGGTTGACACCAATGAAAACCAATATTTCAACAATATCCCCCTTCGGAATTGATGGAAACATTGATGGCATGGTAACACTCATGCTCCCCCTCTAACTATCACTCCCCTTGACTTCTTCAAGAATATGTTCTTTCTCTTCGTTTCCATGCATTTGTTCTTTCTCTCCCCCTTTGGCATCAATGGAAAAGGTTAATCATCCTTGGGGATGCTCCCCCTATCTACAATCCTCTTCTTTCTCTTCATGGTGCTTCCTCGTGTAAATCTCTTATGTATATGAAAATTATTTAAAAGATTCTTTACTTGGATTCTTCATGTCTTTTTTTGCTCTCCCCCTATCTTATTTTGTCATATGTCATGTGAATCGGGAATAAAATACTCCTGCAAGTTTTTTTTCGAAGATACTAAAATCTCTCCCTCGAAAGAGGTTTGGTGAATATATCTTCCATCATCTCTTTTGTTCCAATGTACTCTAGCTTGATGTTCTTCTCTGTAACCTTTTTCCCATAGAAAGTGAAACTTGATCAGAATGTGCTTCATCTTGAAATGCATTACTGGATTCTTGGAGATACTAATAGAATTTTTGTTATCATAGAGTATCAAAATAGGCTCATCATATTCCACCTATATATCCTTCAAGGTCTTCTTCATCCAGAGAACCTAAGTGTAACATGCTACTATTGCAATATATTATGTTTATGTTGTGGACAAAGATATTGATGATTGTTTCTTGATTAACCATGATACCAAACACTCACCCAAGTAGAAGGGTGCTCCACTTGTACATATTATATCATCAATGTTTCCTTCTCAATATACATTTGTGTATGATACCAAAGATAGATCATTCCCTTTTAGATACCATAATAAAAAAACTTTTGTTTCCTTGAGATATCAAAATATTATTTTTACTTCCATGACATGTGTTTCTTTTGGTGTTGCTTGAAATTTCACAACATGTTCAACTGCTTGCATCGCATCCAGTCTCGATGTTTTCACATAGATTAAGTTTCCATTCATAGATATGTAGAGTCTATGATCCACATCCTTATATTCATCTTTCTTACTTAACTTGCAACCAGTCTGCATAGGAGTACTCACAGGTTTGCAATATTCCATTCCAAACTTCTTTAGCATTTCTCTTATATACTTGGCCTGAGAGATGAAAATACCTTTATCACTCTGACATATCTGTAATCCCAAAAATAAATTCAACTCATTGAGAAAAGACATTTCTAACTCATTCTACATATCTTTAGCAAACTTCTGACTCCTCCTACCATCATCACTTCTGAAGATAATGTCATCTACATAAACTTCAATTATCAATATATTGTCTCGATCCACTTTTATGTCGAGGTTGTTGTCGACATTTACCTTCCTAAATCCTTGTTTCTATAGATACAAGTCAAGTCTTGAATACCATGTTCTAGGGGAGTGTTTAATTTAGTATAGTGATTTCTTCAACCCACATACATAATCTTCCTTTTCTGATAGTAGAAACCCTTCAGGTTGCTCAATGCATACTTCTTCTTCTAAATCTTCGTTCAGAAAGGATGATTTTACATCCATATGTACACTTTGATTATTTTGGAACATGCATAGGCTAATATCAATATGATAGCTTCCATCCTGGAAAATGGGGAAAAGGTCTCTTCAAAATCTATACCTTTGATCTAAGTGTATCCCTTGCAAACTAACATTTCTTTGTTTCTGGTTACCTGTCCATCCTTGTTTAGTTTGTTTCAGAAGACCCACTTTGTACCAATCACATTCTTGTTCTTAGGTCTTGGAACAAGTTCCCATTTGTCATTCTTCTCTATCTAATCAAATTCTTCATCCATAGCCTTGATCTAGTGCTCATCCTTGTTGGATTCTTCAAAACTGTTTGGTTCAACTGTGGATAAAAATGTTAGTTGTTGTTGTTATGATGAGATTATTATTCTTCAAGTTTCAACTCATGCATATTTATTCCCAATTATCTATTCTAGTGGATTATTTTTCTGTGCCTATCAACTAGGTGTCTTAGGAGGTATTTGTTTCTCATCTTCTCCTTGTTCTGCTTCTGGCTGCTCTTCTTCTTCTTTTTTATCTTCCTTGACATATTTCTCTTCTAAGTATTTTCTTCCTTCTTTTCCCTTTCATACATATGTCTCATCAATCATTACATCGATGCTTCCCATAATTATGTTGAGTCTTGGACTGAAGCATTTATATTCTTTTCTTTTTCTTGAATACACAATTAGTATTCCTTTGTCAACTCAGGAGTTAAACTTCCCAAGCCTATCATATTCTCTTTTGATATAACATTTTCTTCCAAACACTATGAAATGATTCACATTTTTTGGTATTCCTTTCCATAGCTCATAAGGAGTCTTATCACTATTACTTCTCAACATTTCTTTGATGTGAATTTTTGTATGAACTACCTGTTCCCAAAATATGTCACTCAATGTGGAATATTTCAACATGGTTTTGGCCATTTCCTGTACTGTTTTTTTCTTTCTTTCAACCACTCCATTTTTTTGAGGTGTCCTGGATGCCAAGAGTTGTCTCTTTATTCCATGTTCACCACAAAAATCCATGAATTCCTTTTATGTAAACTCTCCTCCATTGTCTGATCTCAAACACTTGATTTTTAGATCCATCTCAGTGTCAACCATTTCTTTGTATACTTTGAAGTGTTCAAATGCCTCTGAATGCTTCCTAAGAAAGAAAACCACATTCATTCTTGTATAGTCATCAACCAGTAGCACAAAGTAATTTTCTTCATTTAATCTCTTCGTTCTTATAGGTCCGCATAGATCAGTGTGTACAATATCTAATGGTTTTGTCATGGAGTACTCTTTTGACTTGAATTTGGTCCTAGTTTGTTTTCCATGTAGACAATGTTCACACAAAGTATTTGTTGACTTTGAGATCTCATGAATTTCTTTCACTACGTTATTTTTGGTGATTTTGACAAGGTTATCAAAGTTTATGTGACCCATCCTTTTGTTCTAGAGCCAACTTTCATTTTATTTTCCTAAGCAACATTTTACCCTTTCAATAGCATTCAGACATATATGTTGTTTGGGGTTCTTCTATTTGTAGCCACCAATTTTCCTAATCCTTATTTTCTTATCTCACATTTTTCCGAGTCAAACAAAACTTTGTGTCCTTGATCACACATTTGACTGACACTTAGAAGATCGTGCTTCATATTTTTGACTAGTAGAACATTTTCTACTTTGGAATCTTTGCTTCCAAGATTGATTGTGCCTCTACCTATGATTTTGGTTGAGTTGTCATTTCCAAATGAAACTGATCTATATTGTTCCTTCTTTAGTGTCAGAAACCTATTCTTGTCACTTTTCATATGCTTTGAACAATCATTGTCAACATACCATCCACTTTTCTTGTGTTGTGATTGTAGAGAAAGTGAGAATTATTCAGTGTTGAATTGATCCTGCTTTCTTCTCCATATCCTCTGTGGTTCTTGTTTATGATCGTTCATATTCTTCTTTGGTTCCTTTGGAGGAACAGTCAATCTACAATCTTTGGCCATGTTTCCAAACTTATTGCATTTGTAACATTCTACTTCATTACTCAATGATCCAAAACTAGTGTAGTGTATGTTAAATGTTTCATTAGGCCTTATTGGATAAATTTTATTTGAGTATCCTTCATAGTTACTTCTGTTCTTGGAATGCGCTCTACAATTTGCAGCTTTTTGACCAAAATTGTTGCAAGAATAACATAAACTAAGAAAAATAGTTTGATACCTGGATGTAGGGGATATTCTGAATGGTGTTGCTCTTCTGAAGCCTTGTTCTTCTTGAGATGTTGTTGAGTGTTGATTTTGTGTTCTAAATATTCTAGGTGGTCCAGTTCCTCTATGATTTTCTTCTTGGGTTCTTCTTGGACCTATGATAGTTTTTGCATAGCTTCTTTGTTCTGCTTCCTATTTTTTTGTCTTAGAGCTCAAATCTTTCTCGGTCTACATCTGGTTGTAGCCTAGTATTGACCTATCATAATATGGATTTTGACTATTGATGATCTCATCCAAAATTTTGGTGCTATTATGTTGCATATCATTTCTCTGGAGATATTTTCTTAAGGTGACTATTTCTACTTCCAAGCCTTCAATTGTCTTCTCCTTATCTTCGAACTGATTCCTGAGTGTTTCTTCAATCCCTTTTCCTTATTCTACCTAGATTTTTAACTTTGTGATTATATATTCGACTTCTTCTTAATTGAAATTTTGAGTTCCTTATTTCTTCTTTAACTCTTCCTTGAGTAACTTGATTTTCTCTCTCTTTCCCTAGTTCTTCTAAGGCACTGATTAATTCTGCTCTAAGATCAACTTATCATTCTTCTTCAAAATATTCAGAATTGTATTCTACTTCCATGATGAGTACTCTTTCTGAATCATTTTCACTATAATCATCCTCGTCTGATGAAGAGTTGTCTTCCTTTGAGTAGAAATTTTTCTTGAAGAATTTATTTTTGTTCCTTCTCTTGTCTCCCTTTTGATTTATCTTTTTTTTTTTAGGATCTTCTTCTTCATCACTACCTTTATTCTTAGCATAAGTACATTTAGAAGAAAAATGACCAATACCACCAAAATTAAAACATTTCAATGGAATCATACATTTGTACTTTCTAATTCCTCTTTTTAGCATCCTTATGAAGATTTCCACTTCTTCATCTTCCTCTGAATCATCACTTCAACTATAATCTAGTTTTGAATTTTAATTGCTCTTCTTCTTTGTCTTCTTAGATTCTTTGAATGTTGGTTCCTTCGTGACTTGATTCTATTTTTCTATCCTCGTTTCATAAGCATTGAATATTCCATGTAGTTCATCCATGCTCAAAATGTCAAGATCGATTCTTTATTCCAAGGATGATATCTTAGGATCAAATCTCATAGGTAGTCTTAGAACCTTTTGAATGACCATTGATTCATCAAATTATTCTCCCATTCCTCTAATAGTGTTCATTATTTCATCAACTCTTAGAAAGTAGGTTGTAATGTATTCATCTTCCTTCATCTTTAGTTTCTCAAACTTAGCTCTAAGGGTTTGAATCTTAGCTCCCTTGACTTTGGTATCTCCTTCGTAAATATTTTGAATTTTTTCCCAAAGATCCTTTGCAGTCTTGTAATGCATAAGTTTCACAAATATTGAATCATCCAAACTGCTCGGAATGGCTCCTTTATCCTTTGAATTGTTTTCATTGAGTTTCTTTCTATCTTTGTCAGTTGGGAGAGTGGTTGGTTCTTCATATCCATCTACTACTGACTGCCAAACATCAAATCCACGTGCCTATAAAAATGTTTGCATCCTTTTATTCCAAAATGCATAGTTCTTTCCATCAAACCTTGGTGCTCCAATATTAGTGTATTCCATGATCTCCTTCCAGTGGTTAAATTGTTTCTTGAAGGACCTGTTCTGATACCAATTGTTGGAATAATAAGAGGGGGGGGGGAGGGGGTGAATCAATATAAGAACTTATTATCACTTTTTAACCACAATATGAAATCATTAACATCATCATCAGTATATCATCAATATATCATGAGAAGTATAAATCAACAAAGCATAATAGGCATCCACATAAACATAATACACCATAATTTATGTGGAAACCCAAATGGGAGAAAACCACAAAATTATTTTCTTATATATCAAAAGAATACATTCATTGGAATCACCAACTTCCCAATTCTCCAACTACAACTAGAAGGAGGATACGACCCCCTATTTACAGGATCCAACCTGAAGGAAGATACAACTCCTTGAATCCTCTAGCTCCAATCAGAAGGAGGCTCCAACCTGAAGGAATATACAACTCCCTGAGTTCTCTGGCACCAATCGGAAGGAGACTATGACCCCCTTTCCTTGCCCCATCCCATCACCCTACAATATAAATGTAGACCAATTGTCACTACCAAAATACTGCCATTTTCACATCAACCTATCATTATATCCAACTTGTCACTACAACATCTACCATCAACATGTACTATACCAAAACATGTACCATATCATTCACCAATTTTTTACCAACATGCATCAATCATGTACCATAATATATGCCAAAATTAGATACCAAAAAATAAATGATGAGTATCTAATCATGTACCATGTACTAGAGCATAAATCACATATAAGATAAACAACATATACCATAGCATCAATCATGTATAGACATGAACCGTATCATCAATGAATTGTCTCAAAGAACCCAAGCATGTACCTCATGCATATGCCAAGCATGTACCATCTGAATTGTAGGATTACTTCTGAATTCAGAGATCCGGTACTAGCATTACCCCCATTTTTTTCTTGTCCTCGCAAGACTAAGACATCCTCTCATGTGGGGCCTTGCGTGATGATCCCTAAGCAACCCACGAGGATGCCTCATAGGACACTAGTGTTTTGACCCACATGGGTCAACCAAATTAAGGTTTCCTCAACAAAATTCTCTCTCCTATACAGCCTAAAAAATCCCACACTTATCACTCATTGCTACCTCATATTTCACTATCATAAACTTTCCAAATAGATCACTAGTTCACTAGAATATGTTTAATAGAATAAGTGAGTGAATGTAATTTTGAATGACTCCTTGAGGTGTATTTATACTTTTTTTGGGTAACCTCTTTCCTTAATATTAGGGGATTCTTAACTTTCTTGTTACAACCACTTTACCCTTTAATTAAAGACTTGTAACTAACTAGGGGCTTCTTGACCATTCTTCGGGGTTTATAACTTCACAAGGCCATAAATCCTCAACCGTGAGGAACCACGCAATGCACCACCTATCACCAAAAATAGCATGATGACGACTATCCATCCATGAGTGAGTTACGTACATTAACACTTTCCTTCATGAAATGTTTCCTCGATCAACTATGGGTTCCATAACTATACCTTTGGGTCTACCAGAATTCTTCAAGGGTTGACATCAATGACAACCAATATTTCAAGAAAAAGTGGAAAAAATAAGGTGGATTTGGAAGTGATTCGGTTGATTTATTATAACAACCATGTCTATTGTTATCGTAAATAAGATTCGAATTTGCAGCCAGGGCTTTTCTATGAGCAGGGGAGGAGGAAAATTTTTAAAAATATGAGGCGGATTCAGAAGTGATTCAGAATTTCCCTGCCTTTACATTTCACTACCCTTCCCTAATCCCTAGAGTGTTCCACCCCAATACCAATATTGGTCCCTAATGTTAACCCCCCCTCCACCACTTAATACACCTCAATGTATTGTTTTAGATTTCATCCCTTTTTTAACCTCCTTTATGAATGGATGTGTTAATGTATTGTCTACTTATTGAAATCCTCATTCTAGTGAGTCAAGTTAAATATTATAAGGCTTCATGGGATGAAATCAATATTTTCATTCAGGAAGATAAATTTAGTGACCAAGTCAAGAAAGACTACATTTCCAAAATTTTGTAACTAACAGAGATGAGCATGAAGTTATCCACATTATATAAGGAAAATTTGATTTGGAAAGAGTAGCAAGGTAAGGTGCAAGGCCACTTGAATTACATCAAGAAAATATGGAAAATTCAAGGTCAAGAGGATCACCATATCAGGCTACTAAGTAAGACTGAACTATATGGGATGGAACATGCCACCAATTACTAGGATAGAATTCCAAATGATTCACATAAATAGATTGAGGATGAGTGGTTGTCCTGCATTAAAATTTTGGATCTAATAGAAGATATTATTGTACGGTGCAAGATTTCCTAGATTTCAGTCCACCTAAAGGATTCCATCCAACTACTAAAGTGTTGAAGCAATTTGAGGAGGACACATAGAATCATGAAGCAAAGGTTAGGATTATTTCCTCTTTGGAGCATGGTCATCTCTAGAATTTCTTGACAATTGAAGTTAGAAGTGTGACTTTGTTGGAGTTTTTTATTCCTAAAATAGAAAAATATATCAAGAGATTTGAGTGGAATATCCCATTTTGAGATTACCTAAGGAGAAGCATGTATTTCACCATATTATCTTATGTAATGATTTATTCACTTAATGGGAAAATACGATGAGGAAAATGTAAAAGATCCAATGTGTGGTTCTCCTGAAGTTTAGTTTGAGAAACACTTTGCATGGTTAATTTTTGCATGGAAATTTTTATTCTATAAATATGTAAATAGAATACTTAGAAATGGATTTTGGATTTGAGGGTGTGGTGAATAATTGTTACTAATAATTATTTTGAATTTAATTAAAAATAATTTTCATGAATCTAGAGACTCATTGTGGATCGATTTTATCTGTGGACCATTCTGCTATTGATTGATTACTCATACGTGATATGAATCGGATTTGAATAAGATAAATTGGATATGGAATAGGATCTACCATGATCGACACTGGTAATATCTGAGGCTATGGATGATGAAGGAGACTAACTTGTTGGCATGAAGGGCTCCATGCCAACACAATCGATGTCTTCCCTTGTATTTAATCAAACAATAAGGCAATATCATAAGATGTAAGGTTAAGGAAGAGTATTATAGTTAAAGAAAAAAATTGATGTAAGAAAAAAATGAACTCTCATAGACCTTATCCCCTATGTACAAAAGTTATAAAAAAAAGGAGGAGGATAAATAAGCTTGGGGGAATCTGAAGGATTGGGGATGCTTAACCTTCCATTTATCTCCCCAGCTCAAATTCCCTCCTATATGTTGGATATTTGAGATGGATAAAGGGTTCTTTGTCTAAGAAGGAAGATGAATGTTTCCCATATTTCATTGAGGAACATAGAGCTTAACCAGAGTGCATGTAACCTACCCATTGTTGCATAATAAAATTCCAGTCGAAGTCAATTGAACATTGGTTTTTCCATTTGGGTTTCTTGGGTAAATCATGTATGAATGTGTGTGTTTTCTTTTCATATGTTGAGTATTCTATTGTGTTAGATAATTTGGTGGTTTATTGAGTTATTGGTTGCATTCTAATGGATTCTCTATGCATAGCTTACCTATGTTGAGTATTTAATAAGCTAAGTGTTCAGTATTTTGTTTTTTGGGAGGTTTGTTTGCACAATATAATGGTTTAATGGAGAATTCCCACCTCAATAGATTTTTGTTATCCACCATTGAGTGATTCCAAAGTTAGGAAATTAATGGTTCCCACTCCATATTTACTTGGAAGTTGTTAATTTTGTTTTTAATAGTTGTTGGGGGGATTTCTCTCACTCCTTGAGTCAAAGTTGTTGTCGGGTGAGTGTTTCATCCTCTTCAGGGGTCATATCTTCTCTCTAGTCAACGTCCTACTTGATAGCACATGTTTTTCTTTTCGCGCAACCCATACTCAATATATCCAAGTTGTTGTACATCTTTCCTTTTCCCACAAATCATTGGTCAACTTAGTTTTAGAGCTACCTACACATTTTTTCCTTTTCCCATATAATATATACAAACCGTACTCAACATTTTAGAGTTGTCTTGGAATTTTTCCCTTTCCCATAGACTGTATATAGATCATACTCAACGTTTTAGAGTTGCATGGGCATATTCCCTTTTCCCATAGACTATATACAAATCGTACTCAATGTTTTGGAGTTACCTGGGTGTTTTTCTTTTTCCCGTAGTGTTGATGTTTTGGTAGTTGCAGGAGGTATTAACCTCCAAGTGTAAAACGTGTACCTAGAATAGAATATTCTGGAGGTAAGAGAGCCATTAAATAGATGTGTGAAAACCCTATAAGAGAATTCGACCTAAGAGAATAATAATAAAGTATTAAAAGGCTCTTGAAAGTGATTCGGCCCCACATGAAAAGACACCTTAGCAGACTAGTATAAATAGAGGCTAGGTGCTCCTCATTTGTACATACTCTCACTCAGTAAAAGGAGGGCACAAGTTTGAAGGGAAACAGTTGAACCTGTAGTAGAAGGAGGCACAAGTATGGAGAGGGTGGTGTATCAGTTGTCATGGTGTAATCTCATTATTTATGGTATCTCTCTTGTATGGTTCTCTTGGTAAAGGTACACTTCTATTAGCAGAGGTGCATTCTCTAGGTATTGTGTTTCCACTGCAGTAGTGGTGTTTCTGGTTAGGGTTTATCTATTGGTTCCAGTTTGTACTTTCCAAAATCATTCTATCTAAGAAGATGTTAGTGTGATTGGGGGTGGCATAATGAATGCCTATGGTTGGGTGATAATGATGTGACATTGTCTATGGTTAAATGAGCATATCAAAATTTTAACATGGTATCAGAGCTATTTTCCTTCGTAATAGCCTGACCGCTGGAAGGAATATCCTCATTTTCCCCCCTTGTCAAGCTCATTGAGCACTTACTAAACCCACCAAGAAGATCACCTTAGTAGGGCACATCTTCTCCCCGGATCAGATCTACAATTTTCTGAAGTTGAGAAATTAGGTTTTTCTCATAAAACCCTAGGTCTGCAGTACCAGTTATGGTTATAGTACCAATTCCATTTTTAGTTCTAGTAGCTTCGTGCCAGTTGTAGTTCTAGTTTCTTTGTGCTAGTTTGTGCTAGTTGCTTTGTGTCAGTTGCTTCGCACCAGTTGCAGTGCTAGTTGCAACACCAGTTGCAATACCTATTGTAGTAAGAGTTTATGTGAAGTGTTGTCCCTAAATTTTAGTTGTCTTAGTGTGCCCTACTCTAGCGCATATCCAACTACCTTCATATTGAAATTTGGATCACTTTGAAGTTTTAGGATTTGTCGTTGATCCAAGGGATCAAAAAATGCTCAAAAATCAAAGTGTTCAAAATTTCTCGAAAATGTGTAGATCTCGTCCTCATGATCCCAATGCAAAATTTTCCCAAGAATGCAAAATTTGTTGATTTTACAGTCTATACAAGCTGACGTGGCAACTAAATGTATAGTCCGTACAACCATAGAAATGACATGGCAAGGACACTTGGCAGGGTGATTGGACTATTGATGTGGTAAGGTGATTTGGCAGGTGATGATGTGGACCAATCAGTGGTCGACACGTGGGATGATGGTGGTGACTGTGATTTTGAGGTGGACCTATTGCAAGGTGCCATGTGGCACCCCCTTTCTATGAAAAATTTTTGGTTTAGTTCTACGAGGCTCGAACCCACAACCTTCAAGGAAGGGGAAAAGACTTCGCATAGGTTAGGACACCATCCCACCTACTAGTTGTTACTTAAACTTTGTTGGCGTCGAATCTATTTCAATTTGCATGACGGTTCATTTTGGCGGAAAAAGGGTCGAGGCTTAGCCCCATATCGTGATCACATAAATTTTAATTATGCAATGTGTCCTGGAGTGCATATTATATGGGGTTTTGTCGACGGGTGCAGGGAGTTATCCGAACACATGGCCACATGGCCCATGCAGTCGAGACCTCCGGGGTGATGTGATAAGTTTTAACTAACAATGTGACAATTTCTCTCATGCATCAGGAATCATGCTAGGCCTAGGTTTGAATGTGTGTGAGCCAGGTTTTGGCATTCTAGGTGTGTTTTGGAGAGCAGAGACATCAACATTGGGGAAAATCCTCCAGTAAGAGTATTTTTCTCATTTTTTGGCCAAACCAGGTGCAGAAAGAGCCCAGATATGGGGTTTTGGACATTCTGGAGCCATTGGAGCCATCTATTTTGCATTCTGAGCATTGTAAAGAACTGTATTAACACTTTTGAGCATATAATGAAAATGATCCATTGGAATCTAGACCAAGAGATGTAGCCCAAGAAAGGGGTGAATTCCTTTATCATTTTGTTGTGTTATGTGCTTATTTTGATGGGTGTTTATGATTGTTTT
Organism: Picea mariana; assembly: GCA_032191745.1. Taxonomy (NCBI): domain Eukaryota; kingdom Viridiplantae; phylum Streptophyta; class Pinopsida; order Pinales; family Pinaceae; genus Picea; species Picea mariana. The sequence goes on from JASDQU010102539.1 coordinate 340,094, forward strand.
TGTTGTTCATTTTAAGTAAAAACTCAATAATTTCATGTGATTACAAATTGATCCAATTTCCCAAGACCCATATGTTATCCACTTGCAATTTTTATAAACAAACATTTTCATATCAGTTTGGTATCAGAGCAAAGGTTTTTGAAGGTTGGATTTGTTTGCAAGTGTTTTGTTTTCTTATGCTTACAAGGTTGAAGCTCACAAGAGGAGAAGGAAAACTTATGGAGCCAAGTTCTCAACTTTCAAGAAGGATAAAAATTCAATCACCTCAAATTTCAAGGAGACATTAATCAAGTATGGCTCATGAGGAGAGTCATGAAATTCCTACTTTAGAAGAGGAAACTTTCAGAAAAGCCTTTTATGATATGACAAAAATGGTGAAAGTTTTATTTTAGGAGAGGAATGCAAGGTTACAAGGACAAATCTCAAATCCTCCAAAAGGAAATGAAGATAATGGTGATAAAACCTCAAAAGGAAATGGAGGAAATGGTGACACTCCACCTCCTTCACCTCCATCTTCCACTTCTTCTACCATTTCACAACCACCTCCAAATTTTCCAAAAGAACATGGTAAAACTCCTCCACAAACTCCTTCTCTTAAGCTTGATATTAAGTTTGAATTTCCTATGTACAATGGAGAGGTAAATGTCGAGAAATTGGATAATTGGATTCCTCAAATTGAAGTGTATTGTAGCATAAAGAGAATCCAGGATGATGAAACTAAGATTCAACTTGCTTCTCTTATATTGGAAGGTGCAACACTCATTTGGTGGGAATCCAAAACTCAAGAGGACATGAAGAAACATGGTAAAGTTTTATCCGCTTGGAATGATTTTATTGTTGTAATTAAAAGGGAATTTTCTCCATTAGCATACATGCAGAAAGCTATCATGGATTGGAAAAACTTTAGGAAATCTAAAGGGAAAAATGTGCAAAGATACACTAAATAATTTAGGAGAAGAGATTTGATTTTGGGTATAGATTTATCTTCTCAAGAAACTTTACTCAAATACATTGGAGGATTGCATAGCTACTTGAGACACACAATTTCCATGTTTAACCCTACAAATCTAGATGAAGTTTGTGTACAAGAAACTCATTTAGAAGGAAGATGTAATAATGATCCTCAAGAGGGAAACAAGAAGTCATTTTATAATGGAGACAAAGGAAAGGGGAAATTCAAAGGAAAAGGAAGGAAGAATGTTTCAGTCAAGAAAGAAGGAGAAAAATTCGCATGTAAACATTGTTCAAAAGATGGCCATGATGAAGACCATTGTTGGAAACTTCATCCTGAAATGAGACCCAAAAAGTTCAACAAAAAAGGGAAACCAAAGACTATTTCAACTACACAACATGCTTTAGGATCTGATTTTGGAGACGAAACAAAAATCACAACCATGGTTTTTCAAGGTAAGGACTCTATTGCCAGTATTAGTTCTTCATATAGTAGCTTCAATGAAACTCAACTTGAAAAAGAAAGAATAGAGATTTTCTACATAAGGTTTATTTCAAAGCATACCAAGATAGATACTCTATTTGATGTTGGTTCACAAGCAAACCTCATTTCTGAAGACACTATCAAGAAACTAAAATTGGAAACTACTCCTCATCCTAAACCATATCCTTTAGGTTGGATATGTGACAATGCAAAATTGCATGTGACAAAAAGATGTAAACTCATATTTTCCATCACTGCAAACTTTATAGATGAGGTAGAGCTTGATGTCATTCCTTTGGATATAAGTGGTATTGTTTTGGGAAGCCCATATTTATATTATAGGAGAGACATCTTTCATCGTCATGAGAACAAATATCATTTGTTTTAAAATGGAGTTGAGTACATTATTAGATCACATACCAATAAGTTTAATTTGTCACTTGTAAATGTTGGACAAATGATGAGATTAGTCATTTCTAGTAATAATTTTGTACTCTTGATGATCAAACCCAAAGACAATGTTGAAAAAGAATCTTTCCAAGGATGTGATGCAAGGTTAAAATCTGATTTATATGAGGTTGTTAAAAAATGTGATGAGATATTTCAGGAGCCAAAAGGATTGCCTCCTAAAAGAGGTATCCAACATGAGATCCAATTGCAGTAATATTGTCCTCTTCCAAACATTGGCATGTATAGGATGCCAGTCATGGAGAATGTTCAAATAAAAAAACAAATCCAATAGTTGCTTGAAAAAGGGGTTATCATGCCAAGCACATCGCCATGTGGGTCACCAATTGTTTTGATACCAAATAAATATGGTACATGGTGCATGTGTGTAGATTTCAAAGCCTTGAACAAGATTACGATAAAGAATTGTTACCCTCTTCCTCGAATTGATGACTTGCTTGATCAATTGGAAGATGTTGTGTATTTCACTAAGTTGGAATTGAGGAGTGGTTATCATCAGATTAGGATTGTTGAAGGAGACACATGGAAGACAACTTTCAAAACAAAGAAAGGTTTGTATGAATGGATGGTTATGTCATTTGGGCTTTGTAATGCTCCTACAACAATCATGAGATTTATGAATGATGTTTTAAGGTCTTTTCTTGATGATTGTGTAATTGTCTACTTGGATGACATATTTATATTTAGAAAATCTCATGAAGAACATATTAGGCATTTGAAAGAAGTCTTAGATGTCTTGAAGAAAGAAAATTTGTTTTTAAATGTGTCTAAATGTGAGTTTGGAAAGACCTCATTAGTTTACTTGGGACATGTTGTTGGAGGGGGGAAATTGAAGATAGATCCCTTAAAGGTCAAAGTCATTTTAGATTGGCCCAGGCCCAACAATGCAATAGAGGTTAGAATCTTTTTGGGAGCAGCCCAATTTTGGAGAAATTGTATTTCTAATTTTTCGTCCATTGCAGCTCCATTACATGTCGTGACAATCATTAAATAGGTTTTCCCATGGTGAGGCAAGAAACAATAATATTTTGATGCATTGAAGGAGAGAATTAGTTCATCTCTAGTTCTTGCACTTCCTGATTTAAGAAAACCATTTGAGATACAAACAGATGCAAGTAACGATTCCATGGGAGAAATCTTGTTGCAACATGGTAATCCCATATGTTTTCATTCTAAAACTTTTAATGGTGCAGTAGTTAATTATCCTACATATGACAAGGAATTGTGTGGATTGGTGCAAAGTGTCAAAAATTGGAAACATTATTTGTTAGGAAAAGAAACTATTATCCACATTGATCATCAACCTTTGCAATACTTGCAATAACAGACTAAGCTACAAAAAACAAGGCATTTCAGATGGATGGGCTTCTTGCAGCAATTCCACTTGGTGATAAGATATGCGAAAGGCATTTATAACAAGGTTGGTGATATGCTTTCTAGGCCTATTATTAGTGCGTCAATTATCCTTAAGAATAATGCTATCATGCATGAGAGATATGTTGAACAATATGCTTTAGATGCTGATTTTAAAGATGTATATGCAACTTTGTGTCAAGCTAACCAAGTAGAGGAATTGGAATACCATGTGCACAATAAAATTTTGTATCATATTGGCAAGCTATGTATTCCATAGGGTGAAAGAGTCAACATCATAAGGGAAGCACATTCTTCTCTTATTTTTGGAGACTTTGGTGTAGGCAAGACAGTGGCTAATCTACAAAAGTATTGTTATTGGCCTAAAATGAATGTAAGTGTATCACGATATGTAAGAGGGTGTTCTTTATGTGCTACAAGTAAGCCTAGAAACATAAAATTAGGATTGTATACCCCACTTCCAATTCCTTCTCGTCCTTAGGAAAGCATTTCCATGGTATTTATAGGAGGATTACTTATGTCATAAAAGAGTCATGATTATATTTATGCTGTGGTTGATCATTTCAGCAAAATGTGAATTTTAATACCTTGTAAGAAGCAGGTTGCAACTGAAAAAATGGAAGAAATGTTCTTTCAACATGTATGGGTACATTTTGGGTTTCCAAAATCCATTATTTCTTATTGATATTCTCGATTTCTTGGGAATTTTCGGTCAAGCTTATGGGAACTCATAGACACCAAGTTGAAAAAGAGCACAACATTTCATCCACAAACTGATGGTCAAACAGAAGTGGTGAATAGAACAGTAGTAAATATTCTTCATGGTTATTGCAGCAAACATCCTAAGCTTTGGGATGAGCACCTACACTACATTCAACATGCTTATAACCGAGATAAGCATTCTTTGACTCAAACATCTCCATTTGAGGCATGTTTTATTTTCCAAAATCTCCTTTAGATTTTATCTTTGGGAAGGATGTTTCTATTGATGGTCATTATGACATTGATAGAGAAAAGATGTTCATTGAATAAATTCAATTGGTGCATCAAATGGTACAAGAGCAGTTGGAAAAGAGCCAAGCCAAGTATAAGACAAGACATGACAAGCATCATGATGATCACAGTTTCCAGGTAAGAGATGAAGTTTGGATTTATATTAGCAAAGAGAGGCTTAAAGGAGAAGGTAAAAAGCTGAAACCAATCAGATATGGACCTTTTAAGATTCTTGGAAAAATTGGTAACAATGCCTTCTGTTTGAATTTGCCTCCTTATATGCAAATGTATGCAGTTGTTAATGTTGAGAATTTAAGATTATATGAGCCTCCTTTGATTGATGATCAAGGAGAGAATGTTCATATTCCTTCAATAGATGACTTCTTTCCAGAATATCTTTCAGAATTGTAACAGGATCCCATCCTTGATAGAAAGACAATAACTTTAAAACGAGGGAATGTGGAGTACCTTCGTGTTGGTATCAAAGGAAAAAATCCAAGAAAAGATAAATGGATTGAGGTTGGAAGGGTGAGGGAACTATACCCTCATCTATAGGTTGACTGAAATAGTCCTTTGGAGGTCCAAAAGCTTCCCAATGGGGAGGAGTGATCCAGGGGATCAAAAAATGCTCAAAAATCAAAGTGTTTGAAATTGCTCGAAAATGGTTTCATTGTGTAGATATCATCCTTACGATCCCAATGCAAGTTTAATGGGACAAAATGGAGTCTGTATGGAAAAGACATGATGTTCTATCTATTTTCCCAAATAAGAAAAAAATGTTGACTGTACAATCCGTACATGATGACGTGGCATCTGACTGTACAGTCCATATAGTTGTATAGATGATGTAGCAAGGACACTTGGTAGGGAGACTAGACTGTTGACATGGCAGGGTGATTTGGTAGGTGATGACGTGGACCAATCATTGGTAGACACATGGCATGGTGGTGTTGACTATGCTTTTGAGATAGACCTATTGGAAGGTGCCAGGTGTCACCCCCTTACTGTGTAAAATGTTTGGTTTAGTTCCATGGGGGTCAAACCCATGACCTCTGAGAAAGGGGAAAAGACTTTGCATAGGTAGGACCACCAACCCACTTACCAATTGTTAGTTAACCTTTATCGGCGTCGAATCTATTTGAATTTGCATGACGATTCATTTTGGTGGAAAAAAGGGTCAAGGATTAGTCCCATCCCGTGATCACATAACTGTTAATTGTGCCTTGTGTCCTTAAGTGCATATTAGACAGGGTCTAATAGATGGGTGTGGGGAGTTATCCCAACACATGGCCACATGGCCCATGTAGTCGAGACCTCTAGGGTGAGGTGCTAAGTTTTAGCTAACAATGAACCAATTCTTCCCACACAGTGAGAATCATGCTAGGGCCATGTTTGAACGTGCATGAGCCAGGTTTTGGCATTCCAGGTGCATTTTGGAGATCAGAGACAATAACATTGGGGAAAATCTTCCAGGAAGGGTATTTTTCTCATTTTTTGGCCAAACCAAGTGTAGAAAGAGGCCAGATAGGGGGTTTTGGACATTCTGGAGCCATTGGAGCCATCTATTTTTCATTATGAGCATTTTAAAGCACTGCATTAACATTTTTGAGTATATAATGAAAATGATCCATTGGAAGTTGGACTAGGAGATGTATCCCAAGAGAGGGGTGAAATCCTTTATCATTTTGTTGTGTTATGTGCTTATTTTGATGGTTGTTTATGACTGTTTTTGTTGTTTATTTTAAGTAAAAACTCAATAATTTCACTTGCTTGCAAATTGATCTAATTTCCCAAGACAGATACAATATCCACTTGCAATTTTTATACACAAACCTTTTCATTTTTAAATAAGTCATTGCTTACTACTATTTTCCACTCCTACTAGACTTATGTAGTTGTATATGTTTAAATTGTATCACTATCTTGAGGGTGTTTTCAAGAGAAGGGATTTTTTTTCAAGCAAAAATCGTAGATCTAGAGGGATCTCAGATCCAACACATTTAGTGGAACAACACACTCTAGGTTTGATTGTTTTGATCTGCCTCTAGCTATTATGGATTTATTGTGATATTATGAACATCTAGTTGTATTTTGATCCATTGAATTTATTATTATCATACTAACCTTTGGTCAAAGTTAAATTTATAAACTGACTCTAGTCAAAGAATTATATTGATTAAGGTTTAGATTTTCGAGTTTACTTGCATCATATTCTCTAACTCATATTTTTTTCAAGAAAGAATATTGTCTTAGTACAAGGTACAAGCTGGAGAGAATACTTGTCATGTTGAGTGAAGAAGACTCAAAAGAAAAGAAAAAACACTCATTCTTGAAGATAAGACTCCAAGTTCTAGGTTTGATTGATTAAATTGATAAGTTTCCAATTTGCACATATCAAGTTTGATAATTTCTACATTACAAGTAAACACTATAGTTGTGACAACAGTCTTTGAAAGGTTTTATTACTGCTAGATACAATGATTACTTGGTAGCATGTGAGTACAATTGATATAAATGCTTATTGTACTTTTTTGCAAGATAAACTAACATATCCTCTAGAAGATATTTCTTGTTTTGTTGAATCCAGGAAGGTTACAAGTGATATATCTAAGAAGGAGTTATTATGGCGATTGTTCTCGTTATTATTTTTATTATTATAAGAGTATTATTCTTGTCTGTTGTTTTCCCCCATTGTTGATCTTGTTTCGGGTAGGTTACAGGTGATAACTCTGAGGGAAGCTATAGTGGCGCTTGTAGGAGGCAACAGATTAAATGGTCTCTAGATTGAGACATGGATCAGACTATCCAAATAGGAAGTTGTATACACGACCACATACATCCATGTACTGAAGAAAAAGAGGATGAAGAAAGGTACTTTTGCGAGATACATAGTATCTCATATGGAGATTGATTATAAGGATCATAAATCTCCAAATATGACTGAACAAATCCCTCTAGTTCAGTTGATCACTCTTCATATCATCAGGAAGAGTTAGTAGAGCCAGAAGGGCCTACCCAAAAATCGTTGAAGTAACCAGGAAGAGACCATCGTGGTCCTATGACACTTTAAAGGATGAAAATTTATATAACTTTGATGAGAAATATCATGAGGAGCATATGGCTCCACCAGTGGTGATGCAGGCGACCCCACCAAATACCATCTCAGAAGGAGCTAGATGTAGAGGGAGTCAAGCTTCATAGGGATGATGGAGACTCAGAGTGAGCATGATCTCAGAGTGATTCAGTGGCTTAGAGACTTTCATTCAGAAAGTATTCCTCCTCATATTCAGATGGGAGAGAGAGACATCTTCCAAGACTGATAGACAGGTGCCATGAGTTGAGGAGACTAGATCGAAGCTTCAAAGTATTTGAGGAGATATTAGACCTCCTGGGAATATTCCCTTGTTTCAGTAATAGAGGAGGAAGCCGGTCAAAAGGACTGAGATATGGATTTTTCCTTAGTTTTGAGACTAGAAGGAAATTCATTGGTGACTTCAAGATAAAACATGTTGTTGATGGAAGCATATAGATGTACATAGTCTGATTTTTGGCTAGAGGATTATCCCAGCAAGAGGGAGAATATTATGATGAGATACTTGCTCCAGTATTCAGAATAAGTGTACACAGAGTAGCCACAAGGTACATGATAAGGAGTCTCATGTCTGCAGATTGAAGAAAACTTTGTATGGGCTTAAGCATGCACCTAGGGCATGATAATCCAAATCAGATAGTTTCTCGATGAGCTTGGGCTTTACCAAGAGTAAAGCAGATTCCAACCTTTATTACAAGGTTTTGGATGGTGGACCAGTGATATTATTGTTATATGTGGATGACTTGTTTCTAACATGTGTTGAGAATCTTGTTGATGAATGTAAGAAGACGCTTGATTCAGAGTTCGAGATGAAGGAACTGGGTATAATGAATTACTTTTTGAGTCTGGAGGTATGACAAAGACCGAATGCGATTTTCCTTAATCAAGGAAAGTATCTAGTGGAGATCCTGAAGAGATTTGGGATGATGGATTGTAAGGCCATGCCTACCCCGATGGTGACAAATTTGAATTTGTTGTGTGATACTTCTTCAGATACAGTGGAGGCCACCATGTATACATAGTTGGTTATTTGTTGATGTACCTAATGAACACAAGACTGGACATATGTTTTGTGGTGAAACAATTGATTCAGTATATGGTTGAGCCAAGACATGTTCACTTAGTTGTGACAAAACATTTGTTGAGATACTTGAAGGGTAAAATGGATTATGGACTCAATTATGATGCAGATTGTGATATTAGACTGCATGGGTACACATATTCAGATTGGGTTGGTAGTGTTGTAGACTGGAAGAGTACATTTGGATGTTGTTTAAGTCTGGGATCAGTTATGATCTCATGGTTCAGCATAAAGAAGTCCAATGTCGCTCTCAGTAGGGATGAGGTAGAGTACATAGCATCGTGTTTAGCTAGAAGTGAAGCAGTGTGGCTTCGAAAATTTCTAGATGGTTTGTTTGATCTCGAGTTAGAGGTGACTTGCATCTGGTGCAAAAACTAGAGTTGTGTGAAGTTGTCGGAGAACCCAATGTTTCATGACAAGTCGAAGCCTAATATGAGTCTAGCAACTAGGTAGAGCTTTGACACCCTAAAAGACAGAAAAGGTTATATTCTACCCCAAACCACACACAAACTTATGATAATTAAGGGAAGATAAATAATATAGAAAGGTGTACCTTAAATCATTACGCTTGATGTCGATCCCTTCTAATTGTTTTCTTTTCCAAGACTGCAGGCCTCCTCCCAAAGCTGGCCTAAAACCATACTTACATAACAAACTAGGACAACATATACTTAATTATAAATATTATCTAAGAAATCAATTATTCATGAAAAGATTCATAAATATAAAAACATAGACATAAGATATGGGACAAGAAATTTTATCTTTTATTAATAACAAAATTGAAGGTTACAACCTGAAATTTTTTGGCGTCGCTCCACGAACCTCACCCGGGTTCCTCTACTCTGTCTCCAAGTGAACTATTCCCAATATTATCTTCACCACCAAAATGTCAATACAAGGGTAACGAATGGATGGTATAAGGAAGATGGATGGAAGGGAATGTTGAGAATAAAACTCAAAGAAAAATGTAGAAGGCTTGGGGAACAAGGGAGAAACTTTGGGAGATTGTTTCTTGCCTCTAGTTTGATATCTCCAAATGACCCCCCTAGGGCCATTTTTATATGAGAAAAATATGGTTTATTCATTTCCAGAAGGGATATGGGAGGTAATATGGTTGAAAAACCTAAGATAGCCTATAAACTTCGCCGGAAAGAGCATATTTTGTATTTTTTTGTCACTTTTTTGAGTACACACTTGCTTTTGGTTGTGTAACAAGTCTATGCACATGGGATTTCAGGTATGCAACTAGCGTATGCACACACTCTACATATGAAACAAGTCACATATGCGATACAAAAAATTGTTTTTTGAGAATAACTCCATCAAAATGGGTTGGTAGATGTATGAATGAGTAGGTCGACATCAAGGATGCATAGAAGTAGCATTTTGAGTTATAACAGATGACCCCTAATGTGTGAGGTCAGAAGAGAAATAGGTGGTTGAAATAAATTACAACATATTTAATAAAGTGGGAAAACATTGGATTCGAGTGAACCCAAGCGATTATCCATGAGCGCGTCATCTGCAATAAGAAAATAATGATCACTGAGGTGGGCATTCCCATGCTCGGGATAAACTAAGTATGGTTGCCAATGAAGTACATTGCAGATCCATATCATAGATATAGTAATCATGGTTACATGACCAATGTGCATGCCAATTTAAAGTGTAGATGCAAACAATACATAGTGGATCTACATCTCAAAATCATAATAAGATATGCAATGTCATAGGAAATCTTCAGGAGGCATTAATGCCTGTGGCTGGAGATAAAAGCTTTATAACTCGAGCAATAGCTTCAAGATATTCAAAACTCAGGTAGGAGTATAATAGGAGTGTATGAATCACTACTCAAAGGTCTTCGACATGCCAACATAGAAATACTAGAGGACCTTGGTCATCAGGCACCGAACTTCATTGATTTTGAATGTGAACTTGACAAGAATCTCGGGATGGCCAACTCATGAAGGTCAAGAGACTTATTGCAGAATGGCCAAATCAAGTTGCAAGACTTCCCCTTGGACAAGAGAGAAATAGATGAAAAGACTCAGGAAGCATGTTATTGACATAAGTTTGTGGCATAGGAGGCACCACAAACTCTCGATATGTTTGGAAGAGTAACCAAATGGAGCAAGAAACAACTCTATGTAACAATAACAACTTCCTAAGGCCATACTAGATCCTAATGCTTGCAGAACAAATAGAAGGATGTGCTCTGTCCAAGGGTGACTAGATTACTACCAACAAAAGATAATGTTTCCCCATCCCCTCTTTTTGGAATATTTGATTTTTTTTGTCTTTTTCACGTATTTAACGAGCTTGAAAAATAAAAAAAGAATGCTATGCTACAAAGAGGAACGAGTGTCTTGGGAAAGAAAATTGTTTCAAAGCACATTGAACATATTGATGCTCATTGAAAGAAGACATGTGCAGGGTAAGGACACTCAGGAAATTCCACCAAGGGTCAAAGTGTCAGATCGCAAGGCAAAAAATGCTACAAGGCTTGCACCTAAGTAATGCTCTAAAGGTTCAATAGTATAAATATTAAGTTGAAATTAGGCCAAAGACGCAAGGATGAGACACACGATGTGATTAGAGCATGATACAATGAGACTCCTTCCATTAATGTTTTGCGAGCCCAGAGAAGGTAATACCGGTGGTTTTTCACTTTTAGAGAGTCTGAAAATCACTAAAATAAAACTTCAGAGTGATCTTTTTCGTAAGATTAGTCTCCAGGGCCCGAAAAAGAATAAAATAATACCAAGGAGAACTCTTCTGGTCATTGGGGACAGAGTATTCCTTTTTCATACTTAGCCCATTCGGTCTGGAAAAGGGTTAAAATTATACTGAAATGACATCTCTTCAAAACAATTTTAAGGAGTGTGACAAAGACAAGATCAATCGGCTACAATTTCAATTTTAATGAGTTTGAAAAGATCTTAAATATGTACTCACCACCTTTTTCGTAATTTAGTCCCCTGAGCCCAAAAAACTATAAAACATAACTTAGGAGAACTCTCCCGACGAGACATGTCTCCTGAGGAGTACCTTTTTCCTGGGTAATCTATTGGCCGGAAAAAGGGTTAAACTTATGCCAAATAGATATTCTTTTTGGACCAATTAACGAGTGTGAAAGGAACAAGGTCACTTGATAATCTTTTCTTATTTAGGGAGTCAGAAAAGGGATTAAAGAAGACTCCAAGGGGTTTCCTTTTTTGTAAGTAATCTCCAAGGCCTAAAAAAGAGATAAACCAAAACTAGGGAGAATGGCCTTTTTTCACAAATTTGGTCCCTTGGACCTGAAAAAGGGTTAAACTTATGCCTGAGAATACTCTCCTAGCGAATCACAACTTCTAGGGCACAGATTTTTCATAAAAATAGCCATCCAGACTGAAAAAGGGGCAAACTATCATCGAAAATATGTGCCTTCAAATTTCACTTTGACGAGCATGAAGGGAAACAAGATCAATCAACAATATTTTCAATTTTAGAGAGTCTGAAAAGGACTTAAAGAAGACTCCGGGGGGCTCATTTTCTTAAGTAATTTGAATGAGGATGAAAAGGATAAATAATCCTCATTAGATGTCACTTTGAAATTTTAAGAAAGCTTGAAAGACAACAAACCATGCTCTTAGGGATTCCCTCGGGTATAGGCCAGAAAAAGATGAATAAGAATGAGGCTTCAACACAAAGTCATGGAGGGACTAAAACGACTCCCAATCCTATAGGAAACTCATAGAATGGATGCCGAAATTCAAGACAAGGATCTACCTAGGGCATCCATGGAGCAAAAGGCTCTACCACCTAATTATGACACTTCTAAAGCAACATAGAAGGTTCCATGTCGCACTTCAATGGGGTTGATCCTATGGCAAAGTGGAAATGATCAGTAGAATGCAAAATACAAGGTGGTGAAAACCTATCTTAAATGCAAATGGATAAATCACAACTTTGTCATAAGATCGAAAAAGAAGTACCCAATCATCAAACAATACCAAATCCAAAGGAACAAGAAGTTTAAAGGAACAAAATATCACCAAGAAGAATCATAACATCCATCGAGTGATAAAAGAGAATAAATAATAGTCAAAGTAGGTCAAAACTGGCTCAAAAATATATAAATAGGAGTAAAAAGAGTCATTTTTACCATTACACTTTGAAAATTGTCAAAAATAACAAAAAACCCTCTTCCTTCAAATCAACATAAGGGGAGCATCATTGGATGAAATCAACTCATTCTTGGGCCAAGTAAGTAATCTTTCCCTTTTCCTGCAATTTCATTCATTCATTTCATGCCTTAGATGGATTTGGGTTCCGCGCGCTCTCAAAAATTGGCTCAACTGTGCATGTACATGTGTTTTTCACAGTCAGCGCATGTATGTACGCTAGATGAGATACTATCAACAAGCATACGTACACGACTGATACCAAAAAAGGGTGTGTACATGCTTCAGAAGTTTGAAAAAAAGAGAAGCACTAACTCCAACAATGTTTCACATGACTCGGGATGTATGTTCTTTGGAGGGAAAGAGAACATGAGAATGTTGATCAAATGGTAAAGGACAACCCAATGGCAATGGCAACACTAAAACAATGCAGGTTATGAAAGTATTTCCAATGTCCCCTTATGAGAGCTCAACCACAACTTTTAAACCATCTGGTAGAATATTGGAATCTAGATGCAGAGGATTTCATGATAGAGGGTCGATCATTAACACCCACCACTGAAGACCTATACTTATTGACCAGTCTTTCTAGGATGGGAGAGCTGGTAAACTTGGATACATTCCCTCCCAAGCCATACCATATAGCCCACTACATAGATATGTATTGCAAGGTCGGCACAAAGAAGATAGGATCTCAAGTTTCAATATAGAAGATCAAAAACTTGAGTTTGAGGGTGGTACTATATATGATTGGGTAGATGATCGGGTTCACTACTCTACACCAGGCTTCATGAGCCCAAATGCATTGTGTTGTGCAATGTCTACAACCAATTATCTTCGATTGGAGCACCAAGATGCTCAATTACATGAAAATTTAGTTGATATAGTGTAAGTTGAGACAGAGGAGGAACTTCAGATTTGGAACAGTGTTGTGCACATTCTTCTTTGAAAGAGTGCCAGAGTGATTCCTAGGGAGGGTGTGCGGGGGCACATAGCTTCCTTTCCAGCACTGTGAAGATGGGCTATTTTGATGTCATGCCAAGGAGGCCAAGGAGTATGTGAGGCATATGAAGAGAAGTTCTTCGAGTGGTGGAAACGCCAGATTCCAACCATCAAGGAATACCCATATGTGGGTATCATTTTCCTAAGGGACCAAGATGTGCATATTCCCCCTAGTGCAACACGTGGCAACATAGGCACTTTCTCATATTTTTGAATTTTTAAATTTTAAATTTTTTATTTTATAAAAGACAAGAAAACATGTTTTTGGTAACGTCACAATACTAACTTCCAACTTGTTATGTACATATGTGGGGAAAGTACGACCAAGAGACTTCCCTCATACTCAGCGTCATCTACGAGAGAAGATCCAATTGGGAGGATTCTTAGCATAGGCAAGGCCATCATCAATAGAGGATGAGAGGGTCCTAAGGCGGGTAGAGAAGAACATGGCATCCCTCACCCATGGTGTGCCCCTAGAGAAGATCGAGGATATGCCACCATCCATAGATTCACATAGTTGTCTATTTACTAGGGCCAATAGGCCTAGAGATTAGAGTAGAGTTGGAAATTATGTGTGCCAAGGGCACCTTTTTGTGTCTCCCATATGTATTGAGGGATTAATCCCGACGATGTATTATTGACACTTTTGAGGCCTATGGCCGACATTTTAAGGAGTTTGAAAAGATCTTAAATATGTACTCACCACCTTTTTCGTAATTTAGTCCCTTGAGCCCAAAAAAGTATAAAACATAACTTAGGATAACTCTCCCGATGAGACATGTCTCATGAGGCGTAGTTTTTTCCTGGGTAATCTATTGGCCGGAAAAAGGGTTAAACTTATGCCAAATAGATATTCTTTTTGGACCAATTAATGGGTGTGAAAGGAACAAGGTCACTCAACGATCTTTTCTTGTTTAGGGAATCTGAAAAGGGATTAAATAAGACTCTAAGGGGTTTCCTTTTTCGTAAGTAATCTCCAAGGCCTGGAAAAGAGATAAACCAAAACCAGGGAGAATGGCCTTTTTCCACAAATTTAGTCCCTTGGACCTGAAAAAGGGTTAAACTTATGCCTGAGAATACTCTCCTAGTGAATCATAGCTCCTAGGGCATAGATTTTTCGTAAAAATAGCCATCCAGACTGAAAAAGGGGTAAAATATCGCCGAAAATATGTGCCTTCAAATTTCATTTTGATGAGCATGAAGGGAAACAAGATCGATTGACGATATTTTCAATTTTAGAGAGTCTGAAAAGGGCTTAAAGAAGACTCCAGGGGGCTCATTTTCTTAAGTAATCTGAACGAGAATGAAAAGGATAAATAATCCTCATTAGATGTCACTTTGAAAGTTTAAGAAAACTTGAAATACAACAAACCATGCTCTTAGGGAGTCCCTCAGGTATAGGCGAGAAAAAGATGAATAAGAATGAGGCTTCAACACAAATTCATGGAGGGACTAAAACGACTCCCAAGCCTATAGGAAACTCATAGAATGGATGCCAAAATGAAATACAAGGATCTACCTAGGGAATCCATGGAGGGAAAGGCTCTACCACCTAATTACGACACTTCTAAAGAAACATAGAAGGTTCCATGTCGCACTTCAATCGAGTTGATCCTATGGAAAAATGGAAATTGTCGATAGAATGCAAAATACAAGGTAGTGAAAACCTATCTTAAATGCAAATGGATAAATCACATCTTCATCACAAGATCAAAAAAGCAGTACCCATTCATCAAACAATACCAAATCCAAAGAAACAAGAAGTTTAAAGGAACAAAAGATCACCAAGAAGAATCATAACATCCATCGGGTGACGAAAGAGAATAAATAATGGTCAAAGTAGCTCAAAACTGGCTCAAAAATCTATAAATAGGAGTAAAAAGAGTCATTTTTACCATTACACTTTGAAAATTGTCAAAAATAACAAAAACCCTCTTCCTTCAAATCGACATTTGGGGAGCATCATTGGATGAAATCAACTCATTCTTGGGCCAAGTAAGTAATTTTTCCATTTTCTTGCAATTTCATTCATTCATTTCATGCCTTAGATAAATTTGGGGTCCCCGTGCTCTCAAAAATTGGCTCGACTGTGCGTGTACATGTGTTTTTCACAGTCAGCGCGTGCATGTACGCTACCTGAGATACTATCAACAAGCGTATGTACATGACTAATACCAAAAAAGGGCGTGTAAGTGCTTCAAAAGTTTGAAAAAAAGAGAAGCACTAACTCCAAAAATGTTTGACATGACTCGAGATGTATGTTCGTTGGAGGGAAAGAGAACACGAGAATGTTGATCAAATGGTCAAGGACAACCTAATGGAAGTGGCAACATTAAAACAATGCGGGTTATGGAAATATTTCCAATGTCCCTTTATGAGATCTCAACCACGACTTTTAAACCATCTGGTAGAATATTGGAATCCAAATGCAGAGGATTTCATGATAGAGGGTCAATCATTAACACCCACCACTGAAGACCTGTACTTATTGACCAGTCTCACTAGGAGGGGAGAACCAATAAACTTGGATACATTCCCTCCCAAGCCATACCATATAGCCCACTACATAGATATGTATTGCAAGGTCGGCACAAAGAAGATAGGATCTCAAGTTTCGATATAGAAGATCAAAAACCTGAGTTTGAGGATGGTACTACATATGATTGGGTGGATAACAGGGTTCTCTTCTCTACACCAGGCTTCATGAGCCAAGATGCATTGCGTTGTGTAATGTCTACAACAAATTATCTTTGATTGGAGCACCACGATGCTCAATTACATGAAAATTCAGCTGATAGAGTGTAAGTTGAGACAAAGGAGGAACTTCGGACTTGGAACAGTGTTGTGCACATTCTTCTTTGAAAGAGTGCAAGAGTGATTCCTAGGGAGGGTGTGCAGGGGCACATAGCCTCCTTTCCAGCACTGTGCAGATAGGTTGTTTTGATGTCACGCTAGGGAGGCGAAGGAGTAGGTGAGGCATATGATGAGAAGTTCTTTAAGTGGTGGAAATGTCAGATTCTAGCAATCAAGGAATACCCATATGTGGGTATCATTTTCCTAAGGGACCAATATGTGCATATTCCCCCTGGTGCAGCACGTGGCAACATAGGCACTTTCTCATATTTTTGAATTTTTAAATTTTTGATTTTATAAAAGAAAATAAAACATGTTTTTGGTAACGTCACAATACTAACTTCCAACTTGTTATGTACATATGTGGGTAAAGTACGACCAACAAACTTTCTTCATACTCAGCATCATCTGCGAGAGAAGATCCAACTGGGAGGATTCTTAGYAGAGGCAAGGCCATCATCAGTAGAGGATGAGAGGGTCCTAAGGCGGGTAGAGAAGAACATGGCATCCTTCACCCATGGTGTGCCCCTGGAGAAGATCGAGGATATGCCGCCATCCATAGACTCACATAGTTGTCTATTATAATAGGGCCAATAGGCCTAGAGATTAGAGTAGAGTTGGAAATTATGTKTGCCAAGGGAACCTTTTTGTGTCTCCCATATGTATTGAGGGATTAATCCCGACGATGTATTATTGACACTTTTGAGGCCTATGGTCGACATTTTAAGGAGTTTGAAAAGATCTTAAATATGTACTCACCACCTTTTTCGTAATTTAGWCCCCTRAGCCCAAAAAATTATAAAAMATAACTTAGGAGAACTCTCCCTATGATACAYGTCTCCTGAGGCATAGTTTTTTTCTGGGTAATCTATTGGCTRGAAAAAGGGTTAAACTTATGCCAAATAGATATTCTTTTTGGACCAATTAACGAGTGTGAAAGGAACAAGGTCACTCGACAATCTTTTCTTGTTTAGGGAGTCTGAAAAGGGATTAAAGAAGACTCCAAGGGGTTTCCTTTTTCGTAAGTAATCTCCAAGGCCTGAAAAAGAGATAAACCAAAACCAGGGAAAATGGCCTTTTTTCACAAATTTAGTCCCTTGGACCTGAAAAAGAGTTAAACTTATGCCTGAGAATACTCTCCTAGCGAATCGCAGCTCCTAAGGCATATCTTTTTCGTAAAAATATCCATCCAAATTGAAAAAGGGGTAAACTATCGCCGAAAATATGTTCCTTCAAATTTCACTTTGACGAGCGTGAAGGGAAACAAGATTGATCGACAATATTTTCAGTTTTAGAGAGTCTGAAAAGGGATTAAATAAGACTCCAGGGGGCTCATTTTCTTAAGTAATCTGAACGAGGATGAAAAGGATAAATAATCCTCGTTAGATGTCACTTTGAAAGTTTAAGAAAACTTGAAATACAACAAACCATGCTCTTAGGGAGTCCCTCGGGTATAGGATAGAAAAAGATGAATAAGAATGAGGCTTCAACACAAAGTCAGGGAGGGACTAAAATGACTCCCAAGCCTATAGGAAACTCATAGAATGGATTTCGAAATGAAATACAAGGATCTACCTAGGGAATCAATGGAGGGAAAGGCTCTACCACCTAATTACGACACTTCTAAAGAAACATAGAAGGTTCCATGTCGCACTTCAATGGGGCTGATCCTATGGAAAAATGGAAATCGTCGATAGAATGCAAAATACAAGGCAGTGAAAACCTATCTTAAATGCAAATGGATAAATCACATCTTTGTCACAAGATCGAAAAAGTAGTACCCATTCATCAAACAATACCAAATCCAAAGGAACAAGAAGTTTAAAGGAACAAAAGATCACCAAGAAGAATCATAACATCCATCGGGTGATGAAAGAGAATAAATAATGGTCAAAGTAGCTCAAAACTGGCTAAAAAATCTATAAATAGGAGTAAAAAGAGTCATTTTTACCATCACACTTTGAAAATTGTCAAAAATAACAAAAAACCCTCTTCCTTCAAATCGACATTTGGGGAGCATCATTGGACGAAATCAACTCATTCTTGGGCCAAGTAAGTAATTTTTCCCTTTTCCTGCAATTTCATTCATTCATTTCATACCATAGATGGATTTGGGGTCCGCGGGCTCTCAAAAATTGGCTCGACTGTGCATGTACATGTGTTTTTCACAGTCAGCATGTGCATGTATGCTACCTGAGATACTATCAACAAGCGTACGTACATGACTGATACCAAAAAAGGGCATGTACATGCTTCAAAAGTTTGAAAAAAAGAGAAGCACTAACTCCAAGAATGTTTGACATGACTCGGGATGTATGTTCGTTGGAGGGAAAGAGAACATGAGAATGTTGATCAAATGGTCAAGGACAACCCAATGACAATGGCAACATTAAAACAATGTGGGTTATGGAAATATTTCCAATGTCCCCTTATGAGAGCTCAACCACGACTTTTAAACCATCTGGTAGAATATTGGAATCTAGATGCAGAGGATTTCATGATAGAGGGTTGATCATTAACACCCACCATTGAAGACCTATACTTATTGACCCGTCTCTCTAGGAGGGGAGAGCTGGTAAACTTGGATACATTCCCTCCTTAGCCATACCATATAGCCCACTACATAGATATGTACTGCAAGGTCAGCACAAAGAAGATAGGGTCTCAAGTTTCGATATAGAAGATCAAAAACCTGAGTTTGAGGGTGGTACTATATATGATTGGTGGATGACAGGGTTCACTTCTCTACCCCATGCTTCATGATCCCAGATGCATTACATTGTGCAATGTCTACAACCAATTATCTTCAATTGGAGCACCACAATGCTCAATTACATGAAAATTCATTTGATATAGTGTAAGTTGAGACAGAGGAGGAACTTTGGATTTGGAATAGTGTTGTGCACATTCTTCCTCAAAAGAGTGCCAGAGTGATTCCTAGGGAGGGTGTGTGGGGGCACATAGCCTCCTTTCCATCACTGTGTAGATGGGTTGTTTTGATGTCATGCCAGGGAGGCAAAGGAGTATGTGAGGCATATGACGAGAAGTCCTTCGAGTGGTGAAAATGCCAGATTCCAGCCATCAAGGAAAACCCATATGTGGGTATCATTTTGCTGAGGGACCAAGACGTGTATATTCCCCCTGGTGCAGCATGTGGCGACATAGGCACTTTCTCATATTTTTGAATTTTTAAATTTTAAATTTTTGATTTTATAAAAGAAAAGAAAACATGTTTTTGGTTACATCACAATACTAAATTCCAACTTGTTATATACATATGTGGGGAAATTATGACCAACAGACTTCCCTCATACTCAACGTCATCTGCGAGAGTAGATCCATCCAAGAGGATTCTTAGCAAAGGCAAGGCCATCTTCAGTAGAGGATGAGAGGGTCCTAAGGCGAGTAGAGAAGAACATGGCATCCCTCACCCATGGTGTGCCCATGGAGAAGATCGAGGATATGTCGTCATCCATAGAATCACGTAGTTGTCTATTATACTAGGGCCAATAAGCCTAGATATTAGAGTGGAGTTGGAAATTATGTGTGCCAAGGGCACCTTTTTGTGTCTCCCATATGTATTGAGGGCTTAATCCCAACAATGTATTATTGACACTTTTGAGGCCTATGGCCGACATTTTTGTCCTATGACATTATTTTGGAC